>PVIW01003013.1:0-187980 GCA_004026585.1 Noctilio leporinus | reverse complement strand
GTGAGAAGTAGATATAATTCCTTCAGAATATGTGCTATTTATTTAGTTCTCTGCTGATTAAAATGCCAGAAACAATAGTGAGGGTATAATTTAAAGAGGCCTTCAAGTATGAATCACTGAAGTTAAAATACTTCATCAGAAAGGCTCTTAACTGAATGAAGTGCTTGACAATCCATGAATATTCCAATCCAGATCTTTGAAACTGCTGAGCACTTGTGTTATAATAGTCATAATAAGTAAGCTATCATCGATGATTTTCTTTTTATAAAAGTTTTTCTCTAAGACCTTCAATTATGTGTCTCAATTTTTATTTATAAGAAAACAGAAGTTGTCGAAGAGATTTCAAGCCCTGCTACAACCGCCGTTGTGTCCCTCACAGCAAGTTATGTGATGGTGAAAACGACTGTGGAGACAACTCTGATGAGTTAGACTGTAAAGGTAAATATGCATTGCATCAACCTATGAATATTATATTAATTGTTTCTTGAAGTTTAAAGCCCTATGACTTTACCCTTTTACTGTGTCACACTTACTAATATGTATAGAACATGCTGTTGGGGGAGCGTTATTAGAGTTCACTGAAAACTATGACTACAAGCATGTTCTTGGTTTCTGGTTCCTATTCCTTTGCTCATTTTAAAACCTTTGTCACTTCTCAGCTCTACAGTTCTTACTTCTCTGTTTATTAGATATGCATTTACTTCTCTAAAATATTCCTCTATATTTCTTAATTCATTATTTTCCTAATGACTTGGACAGGAAACGTTAGTGTTATCCTTGATTTCTCTTCCCATCAGATTTTATCATCCACATGTCCAGTCATCAACAAATTTTCCGATTCTTTGGAATTTCTTCCTATTTGTTCTACTTTGAGCTGGGACGAACTGAGCCCTTTAAATTGCCTCCCTGCCTCTACTGTAATTTCTAATGCACCCCAGTGTTGTTAGCCATGGTAACATTTTCCTACAGTGACAGTAGGGGGACAGCTCAGCCAGCCAGAATCCTCGTGAAAGAACTCCAGTCCCAACACTGACTGTGTGACTTTGGATAAGATACTTAACCAATAAATATCTCAATTTTTCAAACTGTATGAGAAGACATTAATATTAATATTAATATTAATATTAATAATTAATATTAATTATTAATTAATTAATTAATATTACATTACTATTAAGTAAACTTAGAACAGAATTGGCATATAGCAAGTACTATGTAAACATTTACCTGTTTTTTTGTTTGTTTGTTTTGTTTAATCCTTAGCCTGATAAAGAAACACAAATGAAGTTTTAATGTTTGCAGAATCAATGGCATCTTACAGTCTAAGATATAAGATCTCCTAAAATCTGGATCCAATAGTATTTTCAAACTAATTTCCCTTTAAGAATGTGTCCATTTATTAAATACATATTATTGGATAAATTGTATTGACTGACATAAAATAAGTTAGGTTGTTCTGAAGAAAATTCAAACGAGTGAAAGATAATCATTTAAACAGATAAAGATGTATATAAGGTGCTATGATTGTAACTTTTGGGGGAGGCTTGAAAGTATGTTGGAAGGTTTTATAGACTAAATTTAAACTGTCTTAAATTATGATCAAAACAGGAGAGAATTCTTAGTAGAGGAAACAATATGAAAAATGCAAATAATTTGATATGGTTAGATCCAAGTTATATATTACAGTGAGGTAACAAAAATGAGGCAATTTAGAGGAAGAAGGCAGGATGTGAATGTGTTTTTTTGGTGCCAGGTTAAGCCATGTTAAAAGGAAGTTAAACTTTATTTTCTTAGTTACCAGAAAGTCACTGAAGGTTTAAAACAAACCTGATACATTCAAATTTACATTTGAAGGAAAAACAAAAAGAAAAAATGTTATATGCTTGTGTAAATGAAAACTATAATACTGAGATAGGAAAGACAAAACAGGAGGCTGTCATAGCAGCCCCAGTGAATGATAACCATATTTTAAAAGTCAGCATAACAGGTCTTGGGTGATAAACAAAGAGACAGCATGGGGAAAATAAAGGAATCTTGTGATGTTTTTTTTTTCTCTCTCTCTCTTGTTGTTTGTATGTTTTTCGCCTGCTTTAAAATTATTATATGCTTTTGTTACTTTTACAATTTATTTTTGTGGGGTTTTAGCGTGAGGCAGGGATGAGATGATAAGAGTGGTTTGCGTTCTGAACTTGGAGCATCTGGAAACATTCTGATGGGAACTGGAGCTCAAGTAGTGGATTTAGACCACATATATTGATTTTGGGCTCATTAAAGAGAGAAAGCTCAGAGAACGTATGGACTAACTTTTGTTTTAAGGGAGTGTAACAGGATTGTCTGGTTGAATTTAAAAATTAATGATAGTAATGTTAAAAGGAGAAGTAGGTTTCAGGAGTTACAGATGTTTTGTTAAGATTATTTTTTAAGAAAGCAGGATCAGTTAGCATTGTACAGTGGTACAAAGAGGTCAAGAGGGCAGACACTGAGTGGAGTTCACATTGTAATGGCAAAGTGGAGAAAGGCTCTTGTTTTTTGCCATGAGAGCAGATTCAATGGAATGGTAAGAAAAAGCCAGATTACGTTAGCTTGTGGCAGAAAATGTATGGCGAAGGAGTAAAGGTAGTGAATACAGACTCTTATTTAGAAAAGGTTGGTGATGAAGGAAAAGTAAGAAGTACGCATGTAATGGGAAGGCTATACAAAATTGAGAAAGTGAGCCGACAGTATACAACTTAATATGTACCTGGAAAAGGTTTAGAAAGTTACTCTGTCATCTCAGGCTGTATAAACCCGGCCTAACATTTTGGCAGTTTACCATCTAAGGTTTTAATGCTGCAGTTCAGGAACAGTCAGGTATATTTGCATATTAAGTCAACTATTATTTCATGTTGCCTACAAAAGTTTAAAATGATCAGGAGTTAAAAGAAAATACTGGGAGTAAGCACAAGAAAATGGATAAGCATTTGGAAGAAAAGGAGGAAGGGATAGTAGGAGACCCAAAATTGGATCTCTTTTATTAGCTATTTGCAAGCAGGAGGGAAGAATATGATAGGCATCATGCTAGGATAAAGGTAAAGTATCAAGCTAGAATGTGAAGGAACTGAACAATAAATACAAGTACATTTTAAAACAAAATTCATTAAAGGAGCCATGGGAATTTAATAAGTTACTATGGGTTTTTGTTGGAAAATGATTTTTCTTTCAGAAGTGCAAAAACAAATTAATGTTTTGGGGTTTATGAAATACAGTCCCTAGTACATGATAGGTGTTTATTAAATTATTATGTGGCTTTTTGAAGCAGTAAGTCTTCCAAAATATATAGATAGATTTGTTTTCTGCCGAGAGACATAAATACTAGCTGTTGAATAACAATACAAATAACTTGAAATGTGATTTTTCCTTTTTAAGTCTAAATTCTGATTTTGGTATTATAAGTATCTCAATAATATACTTGGGCACAAAATTGCATTTGTATGTTTCTGTCAAAACTTCTGTTTGGAAATAAAAATGGGAAAAAAATATAACATCTTGAAAGAGAACCACAGAAGGCAGTAATTAAATGGTGAATATTCTGGATGTGAAAGGGGAAACAAAAAGTGCACATTGATGGTTACAGAATAGACAGGGGGATGTTAAGAAGAATAAAGGAAATAGAGAAGCCAAAGAACGTATATACATGACTCATGGACATGAACTAAGGGGGGCACTGCTGGAAGGAATGGGGTACTGGGTAGAGGGGAGCAAAGGGGGGAAATTGGGACAACTGTAATAACAAAATAAATAAAATATATTAAAGAGAGAGAGAGAGAGAATGAACCACAGCATAATCTTATTCCTTGGTTTTCTTCCTGTGTAACATAGGACATTTGAAACTGAAAATGCTCATGGAAACTCAAACATTATTATTTACTAGAAATTAATACACTTAAGTAACCATACTATAGTTTTTAAGATAAATCAATAGTATTTTAGATGAAAAGTAACATCACAGTTGCATCTTTTAGACTTGATTTTTCTCTCATGTTAAGTTTGTTCACACAGTGTCGCTGTTGGGCACATTTCACACCATAGCAGACAGACTTCTCTGGGTCATTTTCTATAAGTCAGGTTATCTTATAAAGCAGAGATTCAGATGTGCATCCATCAGGCACATGCACACTTATAGCACTTGAAAAATCATGAAGAAAAAGGAACATATAAGGACTCAGAAAAACTGGAAAAATAATTTCCTTTCTAAACCTTGACTTCCAGTTACTAATGTATTTCTCTAGTCAGTGAAACATGAGGATGCTGCACTTTGTTGAATATATACAGCATACAAACATGCACACACATATATACATATATATGTATATATATATGCACACTCATGCACAAACCACCTATTATTTTTTAATGTATGTAAGTAAAGTAAAAAGTTAAAAATTAAATTAGTACAATAAAAAATTCACTAGATCCATGGAAATTTTGGTAAGTTCCAGAGAGAGGCTACAATGAATTCATCTGTAAGTTATTTGAAGTACTATTATATTTATGTTTATTTAGTTTATATTAAACTAAATAAATAATAGAATTTAATATTACTATTGTTTCCATAAAGCAGATACTTTATTTAAAAATGGAATAGATGTTGTAAGGAATTATCTTTGGTTTCTTCTTCTTTGAATGAAAAGCAAAACCCCACATCCTCATAAATTTTTAATTATTGTCCCTTTACAGTGACTTTTTCATGACTGAGAGCTTTAGACATCAGGCTCTCTGAGGGATCTGGGGAACTGTTCAGAAAGTTTGTCATTTTGTATTCCTTTTCCGCTTGTGTGAGAAGAGTGAATACACTTGGGGAGAGGACAAGGCATCTCTCCTTTCCCCTCTGTTGAGATGAATATAAATACTGCCCTTGGGAAGTGCGTGGCCACCTCTTTGGAGGCTAGAGAGCTAAGGACTTCTGAGGAAACCTAAGGGAGAGGAAACTGGTGTTTGTTTTCAAGTAGGTTCATTAAAAAGAAGAAAAAAATTTTTGAAATTTTCACAATCAAGAAGTTAAAGGAAAGGATTAGCATTCCTGGAAAAGAAATAATCATGTTGCTGGTTTTGCACACACTTAGAACCGAGCAATAAATGAATGAAAGTATGTGGTTTCAAAGTAGAGAGAAGAGATGTCACAGCAAATGTAATTAATGCACCCCTTGTCGGTTCACCTTTGCTGCAGACTTGGGTAGGGGTGCCGGATAAGAAAACACTGACTTAGGTTATTTATAAGAAGTGTCCTAAGAACCATAGTAACACGAGTCAATTATATTTCTTTCCTATCTCAGTAAATATTTTAACTGGATAGAAGGAATTGGATATGGGGGAAAGCATGGTTTTACTTTCTTGCTACTGCTTTGGACCCACCCTGTCTGTCCTCCTCAGATGGTCTTTGTAGTATCTCATTGCTATTCTGGGCTGGCTTTGGTGTTTTCATTGACATTTCAGAGGCTTACTTATCTTTCTGGACTGTCTAGGGGGTGGGGAAGTCTAGTATTTCTCACTTGGTTTACCTTTATTTGGACTCCAGTATATATTCTTTTTCTCTCTTTTCAAGACTTTCAGCCTGAGGAAATTTTTTCAAAAAGCTTTCGTACTTGCTTGATAACTTAGAAGATTCCAGCATCTTTCTTCCTCAAAATTCACCCTGAGGGTGAAACAAATTTCAATGCCTGACTAACCAAAACAATATGAAAAAGGAATATTGTTGAGGGAACAGAGAGGAAGATGTTGTGGAAGAGGCATTTGCTTGTTTACTTAATAAAGTCCCTGCAATTCCCATGGATGTTTTCCAACACAGGACTTCTCTTCCTTGCCTACAGATGCTGGCTATGTTAACCCCCACTGTCACTTTTCCCCTGCTACCTACAGAATCTTGCCATCACTTACTATGTCTAATTTTATTGCCACTTATCACCTTATTTAACCCTCTCATGGTCCCTAAATTTTACCAAGTTGTGGACTCTGCAGAGACCAGGTTAGAGGTTAAGGGATGTTTTGTTCCTATTTGCTCATCTCCAACACTCCTAGGCTTCATCACCAATGTTCATACCTTAGTTTGGATAGGGAAAAGGAGAGAAAAATAATTTCCCCTGTGAATATTCTATCCTCTCCTCAGTTTTTCTGACCCCCTATCTTCTATATCCTATGCCTATCTTTTAAATTCTATCTCCTAACCAATCTTTTCAGCTTCAATTTTATACTTAAAAAAATCTATTCAGTTTCTCTCCTTATATTTTTGTCTTCCTAGAATTCTATCCAAGATTGTGTTCTATTTGCTCTACAGTTTCTTCTTCTTACACATCACTCTTCACTTTTACTGCCACATGAGAGTCCCCAACACTATTGTTGAAACTCCATGACTGTGGAATTGCTGAATCTTTAGCCCTCTTCACTGTCTGAAATGCCATTTCTAGGTTCATGAGTCATAATTTGCCTCAACACTCTGTCTGCCACCAGACCTAGTCAGACTTATTCCCTATCCCCCACACAGAACATTGTCCATGGAAGCTTGGAGGAGGGTGGGAACAAAACGGGTTGTGATAGCCTCCATTGAAATCTTCTGGCATCCTAAACTCTTAACTACAAACATAAGGTAGAATTTCAAGTGTATGTTAAGATAAATCTTTGTAGACTTGTCTAGGAATATTACCATTATCTTGATTTTTGTTTCATAGAGAAATGGTTTCTGTCTTCTAAACAAAGGAATTATAAGGAATCTTTTGGAATACAAACTCCTAATAAGAGACTGCTGATAGAGAGCAAAAAAGAAACAAGATGAAAATGCTTATCATGATTATTCTATATTAAATGAAGGTCTGTCCCAAAAGTATTGAGCTAGTGTGTCAATATAATTAAAACAGTTTGCTCTCTATATTTTTGGCACAGATCTTGTATAGTCCATTTACTGCTTCCATTGGAAATTATTAAATGTGGAACCTAATAGAAAGAAATATGGAGGAGAACTTGCTCCTTTAGACATAAAGGAAAATATTTTTCCTGTTTGCAGCAGTATATTTATCAACTCATAATAACATTATTTGTTTCACATAAGATGTTATTTTTAATAAAGAAAACAGTGAATAAATTATAATTGCAAATTGTAAACAAAACATTTATTCTAACCATCATTTAAACACAAATAATGATAGAATTGCAAGACAATTAAATATAATAAGAGCTGTGCATTATGAAGTACAGATGAGATACGATCACTTGAATAAAATTTGCATATTTTAAGATAACATTTTAACCATTTACAATTGATATAATTTCTATTTGTAATTAAATAGGCTTTTAAAACTATCAACACTACTAAAAGTATCATAATCAAAGAGTGCTTCAGGTTGTACATTAACATAATCAACCAGTGGAAATTTCAATTTGAAATAAAAATCTCACCTAAATTAATCTAACTCACATAGCCTGCTATGCACCTGTTCACAACATATTGCTTATATGTTGTGATATGATAATGAACATGTAAGCAAAATAGAAATCTATGAATAAGAATAAACTATTCTATATAAAGTAGATACATATTGACAGTAACATATTGAAACTGATTTTTATCTAGGCCTAGCAAGGATTTGAAAAGCCATACTTGCCAAAAATGGAGACAAAGAATATCATATTTATACTCTGGGCATGAGGCATCTATATTTCTTATGCCCCTGTTAGCGATATGACCATGTATATAATAGTAACGTAGCATGGATGACTTTCTAGTAGTATGGAATACTCTTCTGAGATCTAGAGCAAATACTCAGTGGCTTCTCCCTCTCTGACTCTGTGTCAATATGTCTGTCTGTCTCTTTATCATAGTAGGGAATGTTACACACCTTCTTAGTAACCAGATTGGGATTTCTCTGTACTTTCTCAATCAGGCATTTGCTTAATGTCATAATTTTGTACTTTTGAAGTGGGAAAAAAAGAGAATTTTCAGCAACATTTAATTTTTTTTTTTTGTAGGTTGCTTAGTCTTGAACTGGTATCATCATGGCAAATGAAGCATAACTCTTATTTCGTGAAGTGTACAATTTAGTGAGGCAGCAGATACATAAACCGGCAGTTGCAATGGAGTATAATAAGTACCACAACAGAAGGAAGAATTGCGTGATGGGGAGGCCGATGAGATGTCTTATCCAAGCTTCGGGTGGGGGCCAAGGCTCAAGTTTGACTTCCCAAAGCTGAAAAAGCAAAACCAAACAAAATTACATGAATTTAATTAAAACAAGAGAAATGTTAAAGCCAGGAGTCATTTTCTGTTTCATCTATCGATTGACTTATTTGTTTTTCTAGTTTCCACCTGTGCCACTGTGGAGTTCCGCTGTGCAGATGGGACGTGCATTCCGAGATCAGCACAATGCAACCAGAACATAGACTGTGCAGATGCTTCAGATGAAAAGAACTGCAGTAAGATCGTCCACCCCTTTTTCATTGCTCATGCTTGGGCACTTTTTGCATGACATATACCATTGTCCTACTTTTCACTGAACCTCTTTCTGAACTGATGTGTAAATAACCCCTGTTGCATGGGATAATTGCATATTTACTTATTCAAAAGAAGCTAATTTTTCTTGTCTCTGACCAATATAGAAAACTGATCATTTTTGCCTATAGAGCATTTTTTTCTTTTTATTTTATTCCTTATAGATAACACAGACTGTACACACTTCTATAAACTTGGAGTGAAAACCACAGGGTTCATAAGATGTAATTCTACCTCACTGTGTGTTCTGCCAACCTGGATATGCGATGGGTCTAATGACTGTGGAGACTATTCAGATGAATTAAAATGCCCAGGTAATTCTATGAAAAACAAACAAACATACTTTGCCTTGAAGATTTAATGGCTAGTTGTGTGGCCTAAACATTAATTTTATTATTAATATTAAATTATTGAGATCACAATTTAAATATTCTAAACATGCCACTTTTTTAATGAATAATAAAATGATACTCAAGAAATCTGTTCTCTATTTGGATCAATTTCCCCCTTTTAGTTCACCATTTTTAAAGTTGGTAATTAAATTTAAAATGTGTAATCTATAAAGTTTCTGGTGAATTATTACATACTGAGAAAAATTGTGTTTAGAGTAAACAGAGGAGTGCTATATATTTTCACCACTGGCTATACTCAATGCTATTGTATAGTTTTCATTGTCATATGAGTGTTTGATGCAGTTTAACACAATTTCTTTCCATAATAATATGCACCATAGTTATTACTGCGTCAAATTTAAACAGGTATGATTAATCTATTAGTCATGTTCATCTGTATAAGCTCTGAAAAATGTCATCTGAATTCTTAGAAGAATGACTTTGATGAAAAGGTCATGGCCCTGTTTCTTTTCAACTGTTTGAAAAAGCAAATTAAAAATATATACATATATATGCATATATATGTATTTGTGTGTATTTTGTATGCCATTGTACACAATCACGCACAGCTTCACATAATCTACTATGAAGAACTGATATTCTTAATAGTTTATAAAACCAACCAATTGGTTTGGCCATAATTGTCTTTTTTTCTTTACACTTGTAACATTATTCTGTGGCTTTAACATTTTTACCTTTATTTTTAATTATATAAAATCATGAAAAATATAGAAACATTGTTTCAGGTTCATGGACACTTGAGTCTTTAGATTCTTAATCCATTGCTCTCTCTACAATTCTTTGCTTTGTTATAGTTAATTTAAAAACTAACTTAAAGGCAAAAATAATAGAACTTATTAAATGTATATCAATATGGTATTTAATTTTGTAGTCTGTACATATTTCTTGTATTAATAAATTGTTTTTAAAGTTATTTTTCAACATTGATAGAGAAGTGTGATTATCCTAGAAAAGAAGGACAGGGATGTTCACATGATAGGACAACAGTCCAGTACTAGGTCAATGTGAATGCCTTAGGTTGTATCTAAGCAGCATCCTAAGAATAAGCAAAATGTAAAGCATACTCAACACTAGTTACTTTAACAGTGAATTCTCTAAAATATTATTTTTATCTATTGAATAAAATCTACAAAGTTGACATTTAGAAAACTAAAGTAGGGTAATTTTGGACTATTATAGAGTGATTGCCATATATAGTCTCAAGTGTACTTTCTGATTGACAATGAGCCCATCAGTCTAAAACTAGAATCCTGAAGGTGCAAGAAGACCAATGACATCTAGTAAAGAAAAAATATAGTAAAGATTTTATATGTAGTCTTAGAGGTTATAATAATAGTATTGCATATCTAAGAAATATATTTAAAATGCAAAACAATTTTACATTGAAATACTTTTTCTCATATTTCTGCAAAGCATAACAATTTTAGATTGTATTGTAACTATTTTTTCCCCTTAAACTAGGGAATACTTATTTAAATCTTGCCAAAGCCTACTCACACTATAGGACAGTTGGAATACCATGTCTACACACTTTTTAAACAAAAATCCACTAATGTTTTTATAGTGTTATTTATTTTTTATGAATAGGGAATTAAGAATGTTTCCTACCTAAAGTGATTTGTTGGCTTTGGGTTCACTTACTTTATACACATTTCAGTTATTTTATTTTTATTATTGATAGTCTACCTTATTTGGATATAACCAGTTTTTCCATTAGTATAATCTTTCTGTTGTTTTTTTTTTTTTAACTTAATCTATTTTTTAACATTACCTTTTTTTAAATTAATTTACTGTTGTTATACTATAATTATGCCATTTTCCCCCATTGCTGTCCCCTGCTCCACCCACCCCATCCCCTCTCCACGGTCAATCCCCACACGTTGTCTATGTCCAAGGGTTATTTGTACTAGTTTGTTGACTAAACTCTTCCCCTTCTTCCCCTTCTTTCCCCTTTTCTCCCACAGTATCATCTTTCTAGGTTGGGTTGAATTATTATATCTTCCTAGTTTCCTCTAAGCTGTGCCAATTTTTTGGCTTTTCTTTCATTTTCATGACCTTAAATTTCTTGAAGATAACAACTCAGTTTTAAGTTTTCTAGTTATTTATCTCTTCCAATTCAAGGATTATTATTGTTTTGCTATCCACTTCTATTTCAGAAATCTGATTAAATTATTTTATATTACATTCTATATCTTGTTACAGTGCAAAACAAACACAAATGTGAAGAAAATTATTTTGGTTGTCCTAGTGGAAGATGCATTTTGAATACCTGGATATGTGATGGTCAGAAAGATTGTGAAGATGGACTTGATGAATTACACTGTGGTGAGACATATTTTGCTCTAATATTATAATTTATATACTGATATTCCTTTACAAAGATATTTTATATAAAACATTGCTAATTGATTTTAACATCAATTTTGGATTTTGTTAAACAATACAAAATGGTATAACTTAAAACAGAACATAACAATTTAAAAGAATTAACAATCACTTGTCCTAGCCTTTTAACCTGTTCTGTTTTTCTTAGGTACCTCAATCTGTTTATATGGTATACTGGTACCTTCACATTCTAACTAATTACCTTTAGATGCAAATTATTTATTTTATGCTATGAAATATAAGGATTTAGTTTACTTCTTTCATTATATTTGTCTTACATGTAATTGACTGTTTTTATCCTAAACGTTTTATTAATTGTGTGGATAGCTTTAAATAATATGTTTAAAACTGAATTTTATCCTTCACTGCCTACTTCTTAATTTCTTTGTGTGTACATTTCATTTTGGCTGGCAAGATAAGAAAGCATCTTAAATTTTATTTTATAAAATACATAGATTTTGTGATTTCCAGGTCAAATAAATTTCTTATAGGGAAACAAACCATATATTCACCATTTTAATTTAACACAAAGATAACATACACTGTAGTGAATAAACAGAGTAGAAAACAATATTAAAAATGGATCTTCTATGAAATTTCAAATTGCTCTAAAAGTAAATGTCACCATAAATATAAAGGTTCATTTTGTTTGATTAAGATGCTATACATCTTTATATTAAAGCCAGATGCTGAACAAGATTAATGGTGAATTTTAGAAACAGTTTCTGTAGATTAAGAATTTCTGGAGAGGAAGCCATTATATGATTATATTTTCTTTAATTTTATTTTTTAAGACTTCAGTTTTTTTAAACATCTCTTTTCATAGGTAATTTAAGTAAATGTTTTAAATAATATACAGACTTTAATATATAGCATCAAAAATCTTAATTTTTACAGTAATTTATATTTTGAAGACTTACATGGAAGGGTTTCCTTTTTGCATATTTCTTGGTAATAATGCTGAGTGGAGGGATAAGCTGAGGAAATAAATGGGATACACTATTACAAATGTATAATTTGGATATAATGTACTATCCACCCTACCAATGAATTTTGATGGTATTACTCAGAATTCAACTTCCTTAAGGGAGAGAAACAAAAGCATCAAATTGATAAATATGGATAGGAATGAAACTATGAAACCAATGGGTTGTCATCAAGCTACCCCCACCTTGTTCTCTATTTGTATAGAGAGCTAACCCCCTCTCTTTCTATATGTATGCATATATAGAGGGTCCACCATCTTGTGAACTTGCCTAGGATATAATTTTTTTGTCAGTTGTTCAAAAATATATTAAAAGTTAGAAAGAATAACGATCACATTTGGAATATTTATTTATATCTGTTCACCTAGTGCTTTTTATTTATTTATTTTTTAATGACAATCTGGAATATACCCAGAGGAGAGGACCATCACAATGACCAGCTCACTTGTAACATTGTGACAAGTATTTTGAAAAAGCAATATTGTATAACCTGGCAATTTAGAGGGAAGCAGTTGTCAAAATATTATAACGATGCCACAGGAAAGTTTGGCTTGTTTTATTATAGGAATGTTCATTTTAGGAAAGTCTGAAAAAGAACAGTCTCGCTCTCAGATCTAGCCAAAGATGATCTTAAGCATTTTTTTTTTTTCTTTTGCACCTGCAACAGACATTTTTGTTTGTTTTTTAGATTCTTCTTGCTCTTGGAACCAGTTTGCTTGCTCTGCACAAAAGTGTATTTCTAAACACTGGATTTGTGATGGTGAGGATGACTGTGGAGATGGACTAGATGAAAGTGACAGTATTTGCGGTAAGTGTTTCCTTTGGGCTCATTCAGTTTCTAGGTGCCTGCTACATATTACATTCTGTCATTCTAGGGAACACCTACATTTTATTTTCTGTTTTATCTTGACATTAAATTTGTACACACATTTCTATGTACTTTTTAAAATTATTTTTATGACAACCTAGTTCAGTCATATTTTTATGACAACTTTATTCAATGTTCAAGGTTTTTTCCTGAATATTGATAAAATGAACATATTTGTAAATTTTATGACTAGTTTTTAATGACTTTTGGAATAGAGCTCAATAACTAGAATTCTTTGGATCAAATAATTAACTATTTTGCCATGGACTTTAATGTGTATTGTTAACTTGACCTCCAAAAGTGTTATGCCTATTTATTCTGCATGAGGCACACATGCTATTTATATGTGCATTATAGTAATAATTCTTATTGAATTGTTTTCCATGGGAAGTAAGGAAGGAAGCTATTGTATGTTATTTTAAAATGTACTTAACAGCCTTAGCTGGTGGCACAGTGGATAAGGTGCTGTGAACCCAAAGGTCGCTGGTTCGATTCCCCAGCCAGGGCACATAACTAGGTTATAAGCCAGGTCTCCAGCCAGGTCTATAACTGGAGGCAGGTGAAAGGCAACTATACATTGGTGTCTTTTCCCCTCTCTGCCTCTCTCCCTTCTCCTCACTCTAAAAAATAATAAAATAAAATATTTTTAAAATAAAAATAAATAAGTAAAATGTACTTTACAAGTAAGCTTTACATAATTAGCAATACAGTGTTTAACATCTATATTTAATTAGTATATGTCAACTACACACCCAGTATAATTTTTCTTCAGTAATCACAAAAATTAACTGATCTTTATAGAATTAATGAATTTCTTAAACAAGTAAAAGAAGGACTATCATTTCTATAAGTTTATTATACTTGACCAGTTATAATTTATATATATATATTATATTTTTACTTGTTATAAAAGCTGTATTTCATAGCTCTTTCATCTTCATTTTAGAAAGAAAAGAAACTGAATCACAGAAAAAGTATAGAAATAGATTTAAGTATACTTAACACATTTGTTTAAATATCAGAAGTCTGGGCCCCTCTTTATGTTACTACCATGGAGACGGGTAGGTAAGATTTTGTAATGTTTGAGCTAAACTGAAGTTCTCTGAAAATAACATAAAATTGGAGCTGTCCTTTCAAAGCAGACACTTTATTTTTCCTATTAAGCTAAACAAACCTATATTTTATTTATACTCCTGAAACAATTTATTTATACAACAGATAAAGCTAAATATAAAAAGATTACTAGCATAAAGCTCTGCAAAAAAAAAAAAATTAATTAGCAATCAATGAGATGACTGGCCAGTGTCTTTTAACTACTTTGTGTCCATTTACATTAAACCTTCCTTTATTTTATTTTATTCTTTTCATTTATTTATTTATTTAAAGATTAGAGAAAGACATCAATGTATGGTTGCCTTTCACCTGCCTCCAGCTACGGACCTGGCTGGAGATTTGGCTTGCAACCTGGTTATGTTGCCATGGCTGGGAATCGAAACAGCAACCTTCGGGTTTGCAGGCTGGTGCCTTATCCACTGTGCCATCAGCCAGGGCCTTGTTCCTTTATTTCAAAAAAAAAAAAAAAAAAGATTAGCTCCTTGAAATGGTTTGAGCATGCTTTCAGTGTATAAAATAATATTGGGGTGGACTCTTTGTTTAATCCTGCATTAAATGGTCCCATTGATATCTCTATCCTCTCTGAGAGGACACATTACAACAAAATAGATAAAGACCTTAAAGTCATACAGAATTGAATTTTCCAACACCAGCATTTTCCAGCTCTGTGATCATGGGTACAAGTCCACTTTATTCCTTATTTCTCAAATTCCTTACTATCAAGTAGGTGCAAAAAGATCTATTCTCTGGTAACTTTTAACTGTCTAAATGACCATGTGCACTGTAAAAATGAACTTGTTTCCATTGTCTTTTGTTCTATGTCATCTGCTTCCTCCTTTATTTTTCAAATTTATTGTCATGTATATCATTATTTTCGTTGACAATATATTGTGTCTATTGTTATTGTCATGCCTATATCTATCAGCGTCCTGAGAACTAAACAAACAAAAAAGACTAAGATTGTAAAGGACATGTTTATGGTTGTCAAAAAACCTGGTCAATTTAATTATAGGTAGTTAGTATATAAAATTAAGTTTATAATTAAATTATAACTACCAAAGTGGTAGTTAGTATATACTAAAATTACTGATCTAAAGTGGTCACATAAAAGTTACCACTTTAGATGAAATATCAATCAGTGAACCAAACCTAATATTTTAGGATTAGAAATGAACTTTATAAAAATAGTTTATCTCAGTGGTTCTCAACCATTTGTACACAAAATCTCCTCTCAGAAGTGTGTTAAAAATGTAAAATCCCTACCTCCAAATCTTCTGATGTGAGCTGTAAATATCATCTTTCTTGATAACCTCATGGTGGTTCTAACTTGAGATGTGAGAATCCTATTTTGAAATTGTAGTGTCATTCACCTCCATTATTTAATCAAAAAGAGAGAGAGAGAGAGAGAGAGAGAGAGAGAGAGGGAGAGAGAGAGAGACAGAGAGAGAGACAGAGAGACAGAGAGACAGACTGACTCACAGAGGACCTGAATTTGCCTCAGGTCCTCAGTGAATCAGAGATGACAGAGCTAGGACCAGAATTCAAGTTTCTGAAGTACTTACTAAATAAGTAAGTGACTCTTACCAATCAAATATTGTATCTGAGCAGGTACACAGGATGGATCTGGTGAGATTCCTTTGGCTTGTCTTCCTTCTCCCTTGGGATTTATAACCCCAAGGAAGCCAACATGTCTTCAGATGGCAATGTTGTGAAATTAAGTCATAAGTTTTTTTGTTTGACTCATTTTGTTTTCATTGATTTTGATGTTTTAACATGTTCATAACATAGAATCTGTTGAACAGTATGAGAAGAGCCAGAAAATTAGCTGCAAATAACCTTATACTGTTTCATACATTGATGTATCTTAGTAATTATGTAATCATAACCCACATTTGACAGATAATCAAATTCAGACAATAGTCTTTTCCAAAGTCATACAGAATAAAATGTCTTAATAGTCAAAACAATGCTTTATCTATTATGCCTACCTTGAGAATAAATTAGGGTGATAATAAAAACATTTTCTAAATAATTCTAACTATGATTTTTTATCTAACTATGATTTTTTCTATGGGCAGCTTTTGGTCACAAGAAAGCAAAATTAAAGTTAGATTTAAGGGTCCAATTTCTAATTGACAACAATTTTTTATATAAATAAATTATATAATTTTATATATATATATATATATAATTAGTTATAGTTAAGGCTTTTAAGGCTAAGGAAACATCATAAGAATAAATCTGTGCCAATTTTATTTGATTACACTATGCCCATATAAAGAGAAACAACATGGAAGCACCTTTGAATTTACAAGTCAACAAGCATGTTTTTTCTTGCAGTTTGCATAAGGAAAACACCATTCAACTAAAGTGACATTGAATTCAGAAAAAAAAAAAAGATAGATTCTGTTTATTAAGGGTGTAGGAGCAAAAGGAAAATGCACAATTTGTTCTTTTCTACAACACATGATGGGGATTAACACTGGCATTTGTAGTTTCGAGAATGTGCTTAGGAATCAAAAGGAACCGGAGGTCTCAGCTCAACATGCTGCACCCTCAGTGATCTGTGACTTTCTGCAGCCTCTTCCCCTTCCTTTCCTGTGAAATGAGATTCATAACAGCTCTACTATTTGTGATTGTTATGAGTATTAACTGAGTTAATATGTTTGGTGTTTATCACATATTAAGCAATAAATGCTAAAATTATCATGGTATGTTTAGTTCTTTTAAAAAATGTATTTCGTGGGTGGGTGGGTGGGGGGACAGAGGGGAGCAAAAAAGGGATGGATGTAACACAACAACAATAAAATTTAAAAAAAAATGTATTTCAGTTTATCCACAATTCTGACGTTTCTATGCCTTGCTACATTTACAAAAAGAAAATACTGTTATTTTCTCCTATGTAGCTTTAAAACATGTAACTGAAACTAGGAAGGAATAGATGTCTGTAGAGAAAGAATACTGTTTGATGATTCCGAATAACTACAATCTCTTCCTCATCAGCTGTGTTTTCCCGTGTCCCTCTTCCTTAAAGGGAATGCAAAAGATAGACCTTTAGCAGCAGACATGAAGTGGCTTTAATGGCATTTTCTCTTTGGGTTTCAGGTGCCATCACATGTGCGGCTGACATGTTCAGTTGCGAGGGCTCCCATGCCTGCGTGCCCCGACACTGGCTGTGCGACGGTGAAAGGGACTGTCCAAACGGAAGCGATGAGCTCTCCCCTGCAGGCTGTGGTATGAATCCGCGTGGGGCTGGCTTTGTGGAAAGGGCGTGGTGGCAGCATCCTCAGACCTTTGCTTTCACACTGCTCCCCATATCATCTTTCTCTTACTCTTTCAATCCCTGGGCCCACAGGTAGTGTCAGAATTCATCAAGTGGGATGTTGTCCTCATAGCAGTCCAGCAACCCCTTCACACTTGTTCAGAGCCTTTCAGACAAGTGCAGCGGGACTCCCATTTTAAAGCAATCCCAATGAAGGCAGATTTACCATTTCACTTCTGAGATAACATAACTACCTGATATGTGCATGAGGGTGGTAGGTTTGTTACTTTTTAGCATCTTCTTCCCTGTTCACTCACCCAGACACTGAACATTTTTAGATTGCCTATTTCAGATATTCTGTAAATAGCATCTCTGATCCTAAGTAACTACTGACCAGAGGTCAGTGAATACCCATTAGCCCTGTGGATAGGGTATTGACACTTGAGTCAGGTAAAAACAGTGCGGCTATTGTTGAATGAAGCCAGGGAATCAGAGAACACCTTTGGAGCTCAGACAATTTACTAAGTTTCTGCCTCTAAGAGACCTCAGGAAATTTACAGGGAGTTACTCAGTAGAAAGTTTTTGATAAATTTCTTTACATGATCAGGAAAACAAAGAGACTAAGCAACTTGTCAGAAACCATGTCGTGCATTGTGCTCATTAAAGTGAATTATGCCAATCACTCCAGTAACCTGCCTTTGGGCCTTTAAAATTGTATCTGAAGCCATGATGTAAGTATGTGTGTGTATGTGGCATGTGTATGTGGGGGATAATTAAAGCAAGGAGGAAAAAGAAAACTTGGACCTGGCCTATGTGCTCAGAATCTATGCTACTGTAAAATAATTCACTTTGATCTTGAAATTGATGGGTCTGTCAAGGTCAGTGGGATCACTGAGCACTACCTAATAAAATATTATGCTTTGCCCTGGCTGGTAGCACGGTGGATAAGGCACTGGCCTGGGAACCCAAAGGTTGCAGGTTCGATTCCCTAGCCAGGGCACATAACAAGGTTGCAAACCAGGTCTCCAATCAAGTCTGTGGCTGGAGGCAGGTGAAAAAGCAACCATACATTGATGTCTCTCTCCCTCTCTGCCTATCTCCCTTCCCCTCTTTCTAAAAATAATAAAAAATAAAAATCTTAAAAAAAAAATTATTATGCTCCAATTCAGGGATCCAGATCGTCCCAGAATACTGTTGCTATTGTAGCAGTTAACATTCTGGGAGGCATATTAACACTTTGGGACACAGGAGTGCTGTTAAGTAAATTATTCTAAAATACAAATTGGCCCTGGCTGGTGGCACAGTGGGTAAGGTGTTGGCCTTCGAACCCAAAGTTCGCTGGTTTGATTCCCAGCCAGGGCACATAACCAGGTTGCAGGCCAGGTCTCCAGCCAGGTTCGTGGCTGGAGGCAGGTGAAGGGCAACCATACATTGAAAAATAATAATAATAATAATAATAATAATAATAATAATAAAATACAACAAATTTTACTAAAGTGATCTGAAAATGTTAATGCCAAATAAGTTTCTGTTGCTTAATGTTTTAAAGAATAATTCATATATTAGTATTGGAATAATTTACTTGAGTTATATAAGCTGTTGCATGGTTAAAAGTTAATTATTAGTAACTAAGTTTTACCTTTCTTATAATGGGCAATTTTAACACTGGGCAATTTTAAAATATGTTTGTTGAAAATAAATTATCTTGGATTAAATTACTATTATTATTATTTGACTAGTCTTGTCCCGTTCCATCATTACTGAGTTAACAGATTTTTTCTTTCTTCGTGGATTTTGAGGTAACCTGGGGAAGGGAGCTAATAGGGATGTAAGAGTAATTATAAAACTGTAAGTGTTGGAATGTTATATGTAAGTGATTCTAGGTCATCATAAAGAAATATTATATAAAAAGCCTAGAAGTCTCATGGGAGGACTTGAAGAAAAAGTAAAAATATTATTTGAATATTTTTATTATAAATATTATAAAGAAAAAAGAGACAGGTATTCTAGGTAGAGGAGGGTACCTATTAAGCTACGGAAGGGAGATAAGAAGGCATCTAAATGTTTTCAAGGGTTCATTATATGTCCACTATTTTTGCTAGGTACATTTGTTTATGTTATCAAATTTCCCAAAACTAATTCTTAGACCGAAACTTAAAGAGTACCTATAATCTTTAAGGAATTTGAGTACCTATAATGAGCTGATCAGCTTCATACAGTTATCTAGTTCATGCAAGACATTTATCAGGTAGATTTTATTATCTTCTTTAAATGCAAAAAGAAACAGATGCACAAAGAGGGTAAATATTTTTCTCAGGATATAAAAGTTGGAGTGATTTGTCACAAAGCCTTCCTCTTTATGTAATAATGACAGACTATTTTTTTAAATTTTAACATTGATATATAATTAACATATACCACTGTATTAATTTTAGATGTATAACTTAATGCTTTGATATATGTATTTGTTGTGGAATGATAACCACAATAAGTTAACGTTCATTATATGGCAGATTCTTGCCATTTGAAATATCTCAAACCTTGAGTTTTACCATGGTATTTGTTCTTTAAATGTAATAAAAGGTAATTGAGAAAGTACTATGTGATCCTTCAAATCTCTATGAGTCTATACAAATTGTATTAAAATTTATTTCCTCTGTGCAAGTGACCATCTTTTGAATATCTGCTGAGGTTCTATAGCACATTTTTAAAAATATTTTATTTATTATTTTCAGAGAGAGGGCAAGGGAGAGAGGCAGAGAGGGAGAAAGAGAAACATCAATGTATGGTTGCCTTTCACCTGCCTCCAGCTATAGACCTGGCTAGAGACCTGGCTTGCAAACTGGTTATGTGCCCTGACTGGGGAATCTACCAGCAACCATTGGGTTCACAGGCCAGCATCTTATCCACTGTGCCACCAGCCAGGGCTTCTATAGCAAATTTTGATTAACTATTTTCCCACTGTTTAGGACCCTTGCTTGATAGAGCACAAGTTTCCTGGGTCTGTATCCCAAAAGGATCAATATTTTATTTTATAAATTGATATTCCTATATGATGTGGTACTTGGTTGGGCTCAGCCTACCATAGATCTTAATGTATTTCAACACCCAACTCTTGAAGTAACCTAAATACTTTATTTTCTTCTTAAAACAGTTAAGTTTCTCAGATGTTTTGCCTTCTTTTTCTACTTTCATCATGAACATTAGCACTTAGTGATACTTTTATGTTCTTTTTTCACAAATAAAGTGAGGTTTATACCCCTTTACTAGTATTTATACAACTTGAGGAGAAAAAATAGCCATATTATTACAACTAACTTTTTATTTATCATATTTATTCTATTTTTACATTATTTTATTGTATTTTCCTTTATCATTTATATCCCATACCTTCTTCCATTTCTACTCACCCCCACAATTGAAAAACTTTTAAAAAATTATATATATGAACCTTTGAAATCCTCCTTTAGCAAAGTTACAAATTGCTAAATGACCTGAAATTTCACGTTCACTCTAGAACTGTTGACTCTATTAGTACTAAAACTTTGAATTAGGTATTTATTTATATTAACATATGTTCAATTGTATTAATAACTATGTATTAATGTTATTAATTTATCTGATACAGTAAATGAGTAAAGTTTTTTTTTTATAATTATACATTTTTTAGTATAACGAACAGCAAGCATTCTTTAAACTCCAAAGATGAGGGAAGGTTAAGATACGTACCCATCTAATTTTATGTTTTGTGACATCTTTCTTAGCTCCCAATAACACATGTGACGACAATGCTTTCATGTGCCACAATAAGGTATGCATTCCCAAGCAGTTTGTTTGTGACCATGATGATGACTGTGGAGATGGCTCTGATGAGTCTCTGCAGTGTGGTAAGTGGATCTAAACGTTTCCTGGGGAAGATTCTTAGGCTAAATATTAGTCTTTTAAAAGGGAATAAACATATAAATAAATAACAAAACAAAGATGTACATCTATTAATATCACAAAGACATTTATATTCAGAAGCACAGACTTACCACATAGAATCTCTTTAAGTTCCACAATAATTATACATTTATTTGGAAATCATACCTACTGGTATTGTATTCTCTTCAGGAACCAGACCAGAAATGTTTATAAAGATATCTTTGGTTTTAAGTACTTTGAGGTACTTAAAGACCTTATATTGCAGTCTGTCTAGTTTAGTCTTATAGCCAAATCAAGTATCTGAATAAAAGGAAAAAAACACAATTCACCACTTGCAGAATAACTGGATATTGAGCATTTTCTTTTTACCTTATCTTACTGACAGGTGCAATTCTCTGTTAAACTGCAATTGCTATAAAATATATCTTTTCACTGTATATAGACCTTACCCCCATCGATAATGTAGATATAAATACATATATACATTTTAGATAAAAATCAGTATTTTAAAAATGCTCAGTTGAAGTTGAAACCTTAGGTAAATGTGCTATTTTTGTAAATATTTAAATATGTATGTGAATAAAAATAAAATGAGAAGCCATGAACTCCACATGTGCTTGTGAAAGGCAGTAGATTTTGCACCCTCTTTTGTCATGTCAGAGCAGTATCTACAGCCTTGGTCTTTGATATAAACCTCCTTGGAATCCAGGGATATAAGTTTTTATGAACATTTCACCATTAAGTCATAGATTCAATGTGCTATTTTAAAAGTTATATCATCATTCAAGATTGAAATTTGAAGCAGAGTTACGTCTGACTGAATGTTTTTTTTTCTGCTAGTCACTATATTTAGTTGATATGGGGATGAATGAGATGGTGGTCCCACCAGGAACACTTACTAAAAGGAAAATCAGAAATACAATATAGTATAACAACATACATTGCAAGGTAGGAATAAGTATCACAATACATTAAATTGGAGCAGTTTATGAAGCACTAAAGAAGCAGGACATGTTAGAAGAAATCCTGCTTAGATTATAGAAATCATGACATGGTGATTGAGAGCAAGGACCCTCAAGCCAGCTGGCCTGGGGTCCAATTCTACCTCTGCCACTTACTAGCTATGTGACTTTACAAGATTTAATTAACCTCCAAGTATCTCAGTTTTCTCATCTGTAAAAATTATGATAACATTGCTTAACTCTTAGGTTGGATAGGATAATTAAATGAGTTAATATTTATAAAGTGATAAGAGCTGTCAGTTCCAGACACAGACCAGATTCTGTATGTTTACAAAGACCTGCATGTTGAAATAATTGAGAAATAGCAATTAGTCTTTTGTGAGGAAAGTTGAAGGCAGAAAATTCAGTTGAAAATAGATTCTGAAAATTCTGAAATACAATGTTAAATAATTTACATTTAATTATTTTATCTCTCAGTGGCCAGAACACATTTTAAACAGAGGAATAGCTCAAATGTGTGTTTTAGGACTTTTGCAGCAGAGAGGGTAAGATACAGCCAGGGGAAAGAGGAGCAGAATAAGGGAAAAATACACTAGTTAGGAGGCTGTTGTGATAGTTCTGATGTTTAACAATGTGCTTCTGAACCTGGGCTGAAATGGTGGAGTGGAAAACAAAGAGGGGTTCAGAATAGATTTATAGTTAGATACAGAGGATAGAGGAGAATTTATACCTTGCTAACTTGGTGGGTGTGTTGCTGTAATTAGCTTCAAAACTCAGGAATTGAAGGGCCAGTTTTGCTGCTGCAGAAGAAAGATGTAACAAAACATAATTTTGGATATTTTGAAAATGAAGTGTTAATCAGACAATCGCATAAAACTGTATAGTAAGTGTTTTAAAACTTGGTTCTAAAGACCAAAAGTTTGTTTAGGAAAAATAGTATTAATTTGGTGGCCATCAGCATAAAGGTGATATCTAAATATATCAAAGGATGAGAACACTTAATACTGTACAAAGGAAGAAGGGAGAAAATAAACTGAAGGTAGGAATCTGAGACACCTTTGCATTTGACACTTGTCACTTGGAACCTAATAG
This sequence comes from Noctilio leporinus, assembly GCA_004026585.1. NCBI lineage: Eukaryota > Metazoa > Chordata > Mammalia > Chiroptera > Noctilionidae > Noctilio > Noctilio leporinus. The sequence goes on along the minus strand of PVIW01003013.1, from coordinate 164,460 downwards.
CTTCAAGGAAGTTCAGAGTCTAGATGTTGCAGAAATGAATCAAGATGAACTGAAGGTAAATAAGGGAAAGTGAAATTGGGTAGAATAAGGAAGAGAATGTGTTATTTAGAGTTATGTCAATGAATCTTTATTGTTTTGGGGCTATGAGAGCGTTGAATGTATGTAGTAACAAAAAGGAGGAACTAGTGAAGAAAGAGACAGAGGAAAGAAACTTTAAGGAAATTGGGGATATTTTAGAATGATCTAGTTTTGCCATTCAATGTGATAAGCATCTCAATTAAATAATCATTGTTAAATTAGTTTTTAATTAAATTTTGTTCATTTTTATTTTTTATTTTTAAAGATTTTATTTATTATTTTTAGAGAGAGGGGAAAGGAGAGAGGCAGAGAGGAAGAGAAACATCAGTGTATGGTTGCCTTTCACCTGCCTCTAGCTATGGACCTGGCTGGAGACTTGACTTGCAACCTGGTTATGTGCCCTGGCTGGGAGTTGAACCAGCAATCTTTTGGTTCCCAGGCTGGCACCTATCCACTGAGCCACCAGCCAGGGCCCTGGTTATTTTTTAAATGATAAAAATCTTATTTCCTCTCTCCAAAAGCAAAATATTGTATAGATTTGCCACAAAGTTTCTAACAGAAATGCAGGTTTTATTAATGAAATTGGGGGGAAATGCAATTTAAAATTTTATAATCAAAATCAAATGAATTTTATTTATAATTAGGTGTAGATATGAATATTAATTGGCTGGTGGATATTATGATTTTAATAAAGCTTTTCAATGCCTTTAAGAATCAATATATAAGATAGTTACAATAGATTTTGTGTTCATTGCTCTATAATTGGCTTTTAATTTTCTTATCAATTTATTTACACTTTCCATGCTGATTCCCAAACATAAGCATGACTTTACAGCTTCTGTAAATTATCATTATAACTCAGAATCAGTTCATTCATGTTCTGGTACTATAGCTAATCAAGCTTGGTATTAAAAAAAATTAATAGCTTTCATTTTGTTTTTTATTTTAATGGAACTCTTTAGGATATAGATAACAGGTGAGCAGAGATGGTATACTAGAGTATCACATTCTTGTTTTCTCACCTAGAAACTTTAAGTGTTGTTTACAACTTTACTTTCTGGATTTTTACCCTACTTCCAAACCACAAATTTTTCTTGCAAATATGACCTGTGTCCCAGAAAGAAATAAAAAACATCTCCCATAGAAGGTGTGGGTAACCGACATGTTTAATTAGATGCAATGTACATTAGAGGATGTAGTTTTAATTACTATTTGTTATATAAAATACATAAGTTAGACTATTTATGCCTTTGCCTTTAGAATATCGACAGTGTAATGGAGAAGAGTTCCGTTGTGCCGATGGACGATGTCTTTTAAATACTCAGTGGCAGTGTGATGGAGACTTTGACTGCCCAGACCATTCTGACGAAGCACCTTTGAACCCAAAGTGCCAAAGTGCAGGTACAGAAAATATATACCATGCTTCTTCAAAATTTTATCTTTTTTAATGGCAAACCTGTGACTTTGATTTTTAGTTAAGTATGGCAGTCAATGAAAGGAGATGTAAATAACTAAGCATTGGTATTTCTAGTGATACCATGTAAGATCCTTGTAATGTCTTAGAGCTAGTTTTTTAAATTTAGAATGTCAAAAAAATGAACATTTGAGATGATGAACCTGATAAATATATCACCATTCCCCCTTCAAGAAAATTTACCTTTTCTTAATACATTATGTGAATGAAATGTCTCTGTCTAAACTTACTAAAAAATTCAAACATAAAAAAAAAAAAAATAGAGATTTACTGGAAGTCCCTATTATTCATATTTAGACAAAATAAAATAAATTGCATATCACCTAAACAAATATATACAAAGTCAAACTTGGTCTATTTATCATTCACTATTAATTCCATGCTGAATGCAAAGTCAAATATTTTTAAATAAAAATTCAATTTTTTCTCATATAGTTTGCATGTTAACATGCTTTCTTTTATGATGCTTCAATAATGAGTAATGTTCAAGGATAAATAGCTGCAAAATCTGGACTTCTTTTCATAACTATATTTGAAGCAAATGCTATTCACTAGAAGTGTCTTTTATATGTCCTGATTTTAAAATATCAATGTTATCCATGGCTGGTATGGCTCAGTGGACTGGCACCAGCCTTCAAACCCAAGGGTCACTAGTTTGATTAATTCCAAGTCAAGGCACATAACCACATTGCAAGCCAGGTCTCCAGCCAGGTCCCCAGATGGAGAGGTGAAAGGCAACCATACATTGATGTTTCCCTCCATTTCTTCCTCCCTCCCTGCCCTTCTTTCTAAAAATAATGAATAAAAATCTTTAAATAAATGGAGTAAAATATCAATGTTATATTTCCAAGATAAAAAAAATTAGGAATATCTACCTTTTCTAGATTCTTAATTTTTAATGGCATGCAATTTCTGAGACCTACGGCTTGAGGGAAATACACTATTATTATTACTCTTTTTTAATATTTATTATTTTTCAGAAAGAAGGGAAGGGAGAGAGGCAGAGAGGGAGAGAGACATCAATGTACAGTTGCCTTTCACCTGCCTACAGCTACAGACCTGGGTGGAGACCTGGCTTGCAACCTGCTTATGTTGCCCTGGCTGGGAATCGAACCAGCGACCTTTGGGTTCGCAGGCCAGCGCCTTATCCACTGTGCCACCAGCCAGGGCTATTATTACTCTCTTGACCTCATTCATTACACTATAGATGAAGGTAGAAATATGACATTAATTTTACCATAGATGATTATTTTGATTGTTAATTTTCATAATAAAGCAAGATTTATAGAAGGTTGAGAAAAAGTACAATTTACCCTTTATTTTCTATATTTTGTGTGTAAAATACTTAATATAAAGCATTGATATATACATGCTCTTACTACAATTTTAGACAGATAAATTATATTTGTGAACACTTTCAACAATTGTAGTATAAACATAATAGCATGTCCTTTATATGCCATTCATTTTATTTTCTTTTTTCCAGAACAGTCATGCAACAGTTCATTTTTTATGTGCAAAAATGGCAGGTGCATTCCCAGTGGAGGTCTTTGCGACAATAAGGATGACTGTACTGATGGTTCAGATGAGAGAAACTGCCATATCAATGAATGTTTGAGTAAGAGAGTCAGTGGTTGTTCTCAAGATTGCCAGGACCTTCCAGTTGGTTACAAGGTAAGTAATCATCAAAAATAGCAAACCATGAGATGCATTACAGTTTGTGATAATGAAAACCATTTATCCAATATAGTTGTAAAATTTAAAAGCATTGAAATATTGAAGGTAGGGAATCATTAATTATCAAACCATGGGATGCAACAGAATTTGAGATAATGAAAACTAATCCAATATAGCTATAAACCATAAAAGGCATTCAAATATTGTTAAGAAATATTATTTAAATAGACACTTTCTACACATGTCAACCATAGTAATGAGGTATAGTATTATGACAATATTCTCAGAAGGATAAGAAATCAAAATATTTTTCAATACATGCTGAACATAAAGAAAAATGTAAGTAATGGAAAAACAGCATTTAGGAAGACACTGCTATGTTAAAAGCTACATTAAAATGTATGTAAGAAACCCTTAAGCTTTCATTTCTGCACTCATTCTCCCTCCCACACATATTTGAAGTTAAATGGGCTAATCATTTGTTTACCACCACACTGGAAAATAAAGTATTTTTCATATGAACAGAAAAAATAAAAACACATGATATATTAAGGCTGAGTGCAGCGACACCAAAACATAAATCATGAATAATATCCTAATTGCTTTTTGTTAGTACCATTTTCCTGAAGAGAGAGTTTCACTGACAAAATTGATTGACAGAAATAGCTTTTGAAAACATCTCTGTTTCACTCATATTGGAAGGGCAAATGCAAACAAACAAAACATTAAAATTAAATTTGTGCATTAGATAAATTGGGTAAATGTGAGAAAATCTCAGAAAGAACAGCTCACTTAAAATAGTGTTGTTAACTGAGCACTCACTCTGTATGAATCAAAATATGATGTGGCTTTTGTAAAACACAGAGAGAATTTAATGCTAGGAAGTCTAATGCTAGGAAGTCTAATACTAGGTAGGACTCTTAAAAAGGTTAGATTTTGTTCTACTAAGTGTTGCACTACTAAGAATGCTCCTGTGGTATTGTGCACATTTTTGGACATGGCACTTAAAGAGGAACCTTAACAAATTATAGTGTATACAAATGTGTACACCCAGAAGCATAAGGGGTTTGGAACGCACACTTTTGGAAGAAGTCTTGACTGGAGCAAAGATGGCTTATTAGTTGTATTTGTATATATGACATATTGGAATAGGGAGCATATATTTAGTTTGAATTGTTTCAAAGGTTGGAATTGGAAGCTAGGAGGCAGATTCTGTTTAATGTAAGAAAGATTGTTCTGAGATTAGAACTCTTTATATTGGAATGAGCTACCTTGTTTTTCATTACTAAAAGTGTTTCAGTTGAGGCGAAATGTCTTTCTTTAAAGAATTCAAGAGAAAAAAAAAATGTATGTGGTAAAGATGGGCCATTTTTCTACCAGCCTTGACATTCTGTGGCAATCCAGTTCTACCTAATTGTAAAGTCAGCCAAATGACCACTTTGCCATTTTTAATCTCTGAATTTCCGGTATCATGATTAATTTAACTACATTGATCAAGATTTTATTATGTATAGATATAATCTAATAAGTATAATAATTACTTTCCTATGTGTAAAAACAGAGATAAAATGAACTATGAAGAAAGCCACATTTATTAAAAGAAAAGTTTTTTGACCCAATATTGTATTAAAAAGGATTGTTTACATTTATAGACCTAAGGCACACATGCACTCACAAACACTATCCTATAGGTAAGAGGAAACAAGACAAAGGATCAAGAGCTCTTAATGAGGTGAGTGGGTGTCAAATATTTCATTTTGTCAGTACATATTTGAAATCCAATGAAGGAAAATATGTATTAGTGACTTAACTAAAATCAGTTTAGAAGCAATTCCTGAAAACAAAACAAAACAGGAAATCTGTCATACATTTATTATAGGTTACTCCTTAAAACTTTGAATTTGACAGGATGACACTGGTTAACAAAATTATACAGGTTTCAGTCACACAATTCCACAACTTTAATTCTTTAGTTCTGTCTATATAACATATACTGTAAGTGTGTGTGTGTGTGTGTGTGTGTGTGTGTGTAGTCATATCTATCCAAAATTTAAATTTCAATGTATATTTATTTGTGTTTATCCTGTGTGTAGAGTCTTGGTGGTAAAATAAAAATAAATTATAGACTATCAAATGAACACCTTTTGACATAACATTCAAAATATACCTAAATGTCTGAATGTAAGAAATACTTTGTGCCCCAAATGCTGTGTTTGAAAAATAGTTTTGGTAGCAGTAAATATCACACAGAAAAACATTTTAAATCATACTATTTTCATTATTTTTAAGACTCCTTACACAAAATATCTATTTATTGATACCTTTGAAATATCAAAATTCTCACCTTGATTTCTCTAAGTGAATTGAGAGTTCTAATTAAAATAGGTAATGTAGTATATTTAATCATTCAAAAATTCTTTTTGTATAATACTTGACAGAATTGCTGTGAATAATGTTCCTAAAAAATGAACATATCAAAACTAATGAATGAAATAAAACATCTGGTGGGGAAAACAGACCAGTATGAAAATTTAAGGAGCTAAGATTAGAATTACAGCAACTATACACACACACACACACACACACACACACACAAATAGAAGATTGAATAAAACCCTTATAAACAACAAAATGCTTATTTATTTTGGGGTTAAACTGTCAGATGATGGAATTTTCTTTTCCAGGGTATAGGGAAAACTATTCAATAACTTATTTCTCTATATATTATCAGCAGAAAGTGTCAAGAAATTCTCTAAATTCTGCAATAAAATGATAATTGCTTATGAAACAAAAATTAGACCTTACAGACTATGAATAATTTGTTTGCTGTAAAACCAACACAATGTGTCTATTCAAAAGGAGTAATAATATTTAATAAAACAAGAGTCATATTTTGAGGGGAAGAACAATGTAACATGTACTTCTATGACAAAAGTAACTTTTAATATATACATTGAAATAGTCAATATTTGTCAAATATATTCCTGAAAGTAATAGGAAAAGTTTGAGTAGCTTTGTTTTTTTCATCTAGCTATATGATCCCACATGAAAATTAATATGAAGAAGAAAACTTTGAATAGTTCTTGATGAGGAGGAAAATTAAAATGACATTGAGTATATATAAATCTCATTTTTATAAAAGTTATCTTTTTAAATGAAAACAAGAAAAATTTAAGCTGTTATAAATCCCTCATCTTTTTTATTTGAATATGCAAATGATTATTTTAAAAATTCAGTTTATGGAAGTTAAGCTAGTATAGTAGAATTTCCTATAATTGTTTATTAATTATTTCCAAAGAAAAATATTTCTGTTTAATAAGGTTACTGGATGAGATAGTAAATTATTTTTTTAATCTTCATATTCAATAGACAAATTTTTTAAAATTTACTGTAAACCTTAAATATTCTCATTTGTTTATAGAAATATGTATTAAATTCAATAACTTTTACTAATTTTACATCAGGGAATTAATATTCCATAAATGTGTTTTTATCTAAGTCATTTATTTGATATAATAATTGCATAAGCCTAACATCACACATTCAAAATGATTTTCAGAAATCCTGTTAAAGTTGGGACACTGTTTAAATTTTTATACTACTCACTGAGATTCCATTTATTTATGGAATTTCTTTTCATTTGTTCTCAAGTGCCTCCTATATTGACCTATGTGTCTTCCAGCTTCTCAACCAGATGGTCACACCATCAAATTTCCAGTCCATTTCATTCATTCAGACATCTTCTTGTATCCTGTCAGTATCTCATTAAAAAAAAAAAAAGTACTTTTTAAATTATGGTAAAATACACATGACATAAAATTTACCATTTTAACCATTTTGTATATGTACACTTCAGTAACATAAAGTATCTTATTTTCTTTTGCCATAGCGTAGCTATGATCTCTTTGACTTCTTAAATCAAGTAGTAAGTTGAGTGTTCTTAAGGAAAACAGTATTTTCACAACCTAAGATATGATGGGGAAAGTTTAGGTAATCAAGTTGTTGCTTTTGCCTTGATTTACTGGCATGCCTAGTGGGCTTTATTTTATTTATTTATTTTATTAAACTATTTTTTAAAGGTTTTATTTATTATTTTTAGAGATAGGGGAAGGGAGGGAGGCAGAAAGGGAGAAAAACATCAATATATGGTTGCCTTACACCTGCCTCCAGCTATGGACCTGGCTTGCTACCTGGCTTGCTACCTGCTTATGTGCCCTGACTTGTAATTGAACCAGTGACCTTTGGGTTTTCAGGCCGGCACCTTATCACTGTGCCAACAGCCAGGGCTGGGTTTTAATGATCAAAAGAAAAACAACTCTTTATTACTGCTGAGGACCATTAGATAAATATTGATGAAATATATTAAGAACAAAAGTGCTAAGAACTTAAAGTGAGTTTGTTTTTGTGAAAGGACATAGAGAAAGGTATTTATCTCTTGAAGAATTTCAGGTGAAGTTGATGGTGTTTTTCCTTCAAGTAATGATTGACATTTTATACTTAAAAAGAAATCCTATACCTCAATCATTTATTGTCTGGCTATTTAATAATATGCATATATGTATCTCTTATATTTTCCCTAACAGATAAAAAACACTTCCATTACTTTTACTCTCAAATGACTGGTCTAGATTATAAAATGTTTACTACGGCTTACTCTTTTTTCACTGTCCTACTCAATATCACACATTCATTTATTCAGATAACACTAAATCTTGTTAAAGGTTAATGTGATCAAAATCATCTGGCCAGTTATAGGTTCATTTCGTATAATTACAATGCTCATATGCTTCTTGGCAGAGACTGAATAGAGAAATGAAAGACAATGACAAATCATAGTGCCTCATTATTTCCAGGAATTCTAAAACATATATGACATAACATTGTATTCAGAATTAAGCCCTGGCTGGTATGGTTTTATGGATTGAGTGCTGACCTGAAAACCAAAGGGTCACTGGTTGGATTTCCAGACAGGGCACATGCCTGGGTTACAGGCCCTTCCTCAGTTGGAGGCATGTGAAACCAACCACACATTGATGTGTTTCTCTCCCTCTTTCTTCCTCCATTCCCCTCTCTCTAAAAATAAATAAATAAAATCTTTTAAAAATTAACATGCCAGTTGGTATATATTGTATATCATCAACAGAGGTTCACATAAAACATGATGGACTGGAGAAGCCACTATGGAAGACAGTATGAACTTTACTCAAAAGAGCTAAAAATGGAACTGCCTTATGACCCAGTGATTCCATTGCTAGGTCCATACCTGAAGAATCCTGAAACACCAATTCAGAAGAACCTATGCACTCCAATGTTTATAGCAGCATTATTTACAATAGCCAAGTGATGTCCTTCAGTGGATGAATGGATCAAAAAACTGGTACATTTACACAATGGAGTTCTATGTAGCAGAAAGAAAGAGAACTACTATTTGTGATAGCATGGATGGAACTGCAGAGTATCATGCTTAGTGAAATAAGCCAGGCAGCAAAAATTAAATACCTTATGTTCTCGCTTAATACAGGAGACTAATGAACAAACAAACAAATAAGCAAAACAGAACCAGAGACATGGAAACAAGGGACAGGTTTTCAGTGCGCGGAGGGGAGGGGAGAGGACGAGGCAAAGAAGGGGAACAGTTTAGTCAAGTAACTAGCATGGAAGACCCATGGACATGGACAACATGTGGGACTGACTGTGGAAGAGGGGATAGGAAGGGTGGGGAAGGGGAGAGCAGGGGGGGAAAAATGAGATGAATGTAAACCAACATCAATAAAATTCAATTCAATTCTATAAATAAAACAGAAATACTGAAGAAAGGAGTTTTAAATTATACTTTATTGATTATAACAATTGTCCCAATTTTACCCCTTTAATCCCCTTCACCCAGCACCCTCCACCCCTCACTCCCTCAGTCAATCCCTACAACATTGTTAATGTCCATGGGCCATGCACAGATTCTTTGGCTACTCCACTTCCTATCCTGTACTTTATATCACAATTCTTTAACTACCTATTTGTACTTCTTAAACTCCTCACCTTTTTTTTTTTTTTAAGATTTTATTTCATTATTTTTAGAAAGAGGGGAAAGGAGAGAGGCAGAGAGTGAGAGAAATATCAATATATGGTTGCGTTTTACCTGCCTCCAGCCACAGACCTGGCTGGAGACTGGGTTTACAACCTGGTTATGTGCCCTGGCTAGGGAATCGAACCTGCGACCTTTGAGTTCGCAGGCTGGCACCTTATCCACTGTGCTACCAGCCAGGGCTAAACTCCTCACCTTTTTACACATTTCCCCATATCATCTCCCATCTGAAAACTTTCAAACTGTTCTCTGCATTCATATTTCCTTCCATCTGACAAGCATCAACATGTTCTCTGTATCTATGTTTCTGTCTCTGTTTTTGTTTGCTTAGTTTGTTTTTTGGATTCAATTTTTGATAATTTGTCTTGTTTTTGCCATTTTATTGTTTATAGTTTAGATTTTGTTTTATCTTTAAATAATTCCCTTTAACATTTCATATAATAACGGTTTGGTGATGGTGAACTCTTGTAGTTTTTTTTTCTTGTCTGGGAAGCTCAGCTACCTTCAATTATAAATGATAGCTTTACTGGGTAGAGTGTCTCGCCTTATAGGTCCTTGCTTTTCATGTCTTTGAATGTTTCTTGCCAATTCTTTCTACCCTGAAAAGTTTCTTTTAAGAAATCAGCTGACAGTCTCACGGGACTTCTGTAGGCAATTAACTATTTTTCTCCTTTCTGCTGTTAAGATTCTCTCTTTCTCATTAACCTTTGACATTTTAATAATGATGTGTTTTGGAGTGGGCCTCTTCACATTCATCTTGTTTGGAACTCTGTGCTTCCTGGACTTGTATTTCTATTTCTTTCATCAAAAAGATTTTTGTTCATTATTTTTTCAAATAGATTTCCAATTTCTTGATCTTTCCCTTCTCCTTCTGGCACTCTTATGACACAAACGTTGAAATGTTTGAAGTTGTCTCAGAGGCTGCCTACACCATCCTTGTTTTTTGTTTTTTGTTTTTTTTTTAATTGTTGTCGTATTACATCCATCCCCTTTTTGCTCCCCTATGTCCCCCTTCCCACCCACCCATTCCCCCCAAAGTCAATCCCACCCGTTGTCCATGTCCATGGTTCCTTTATACTAGGTTCTTGTCTAAACTGCTCCCCTTCCTTGCCTCTTCCTCTCCCCTCCCCTCAACCCCCTTCCCCCTGACCACTGAAGGCCTATTCACTGTATTCATATATTTGGTTCTGTTTTGCTTGTTGTTAGTTTTGTTCATAAAAATATGGAATGTTTCACGAATTTACATGTCATCCTTGTACAGGGGTCATGCTAATCTTCTCTTCCATGCTTATCATTCCTATGTTAGTATATGTGCTGCTGAAGCGAGCACACCATCCTTGTTTTTAGGTTCTTGTTTGTTGTTGTTCTGATGGGTTCTTTTTTGTTTCCTTATGTTCCAAATCATTGATTTGATTCTCATTCTCACCTTCATCTGCTTTACTGTTGTTTCCCTGTAAATGGTTCTTTATTTCAATTAGTATATTCTTTATTGAGCCCTTCATGTGAGCTGAGTATACCCTGTTGTTGTTGAGCCTTGATTGCTGTTGGCAGGTGAATAGGAAGAATTTACCCAGGCCAGTCAGCTGCAAGGACTGGCTGTGACCACTGATCACCAACCTCTGCCCTCTGTGGAGGATAAGTTGTGTGGGGGCAAGGTGGTGGTGCTCTCATGTGGCCTAAAGCTGTCCACTAAGCAGGTAGGTTCTAGAGTTTCCCAGGTGGTACAAGCCAGTGTCAGTCCCCAGTAGTGTTTTGCTCAGGATCACCTTGCCTGAGCTATAAAGCAATCTGAGATGGCTCCTACTTACGCTGGGCATGAAGATTCCTAGGTGAAGCCAAGCTGTGAATGTAGGCTGGTTGCTGCTAGTGTCAGGCCTTAGGCTATTTAACAAGAGGTACATGGCTAGGGGCTCACTAAGGTGGTTGTTGCTTGTTAGAGAGGATTTAGGAAGTTGTAAAGCCTGAGCCAAGACCAGCCATTCATAAGGAAAAGCAGCTTGGGTGGGCCCATAAGTTTGGTGGGATGAGTCTCTGGGGATCTCCAGGGCAGGCCAAATAGTGTTAATCAGGTTGATGGAGTCTCAGATATGGCACCCACTTGCCAGCTCTGTTGCTGTGTCTAAAAGGGACAACAGCCTCTGCCGTCACATTGAGCTGGAAGAAATATGTCCCCCAGCACTCACCTTGACACCAGACACTGCAGTTTCTCCCTCTATGCCACTGGTACCTTTTAAGCTGCTACCCCAGTGCTGGAGCTCAGAGTGAGTGAGTCTGAGGTGAGTCCATGTGTGGGTTCCTAAAGAGGAACTGCTTGGGACTCTTGAAGTTTTTTCTACCTATTCAATCCCCACCGGTTTTTGCAGCCAGAAGTTATGGGTATGTATCTTCCTGGCACTAGAATATTGGGCTGAGGGACCTAGAGGGTAGTGCTGGGAATCCTTGCTCCTGAGACATCTTTCTTGAATTTTTATCTGCCACACATGGATATGGGGCCAGCCCATTCCTTGCCTCTGCCCCCGCTCTTACCAATCTGGATGGATGTGGTCTCTTTAATTCAGTAGTTGTCCAACTTCCCTTCTTGATTCCTGATGGCTCTGAGCAATGATTGTTCTGTATTCTAATTGTCATTTTGATGTGATCGTGTGAGGAGACAAGCCGTGTTTACCTATGATGCCATGTTGACCGGAAGTCCATGAAGAAAAGATGTGATCATAAAAATTGATTTAATAATGATGAGAAAACTATATTATTATTTCTTTAGGCAATGTTAACATTTCAGGTATGGAAACTTCCTAGTCAATAAACATTAATTGATCCTTACTATATATTTAAAAATTACAAACTCCTCAACTCTATCTAGGCAATTTCACCTTTGTGCCTTTAGGTTTCTCATCAGTTAACTAAGGATAATGATACCTACATCATAGATTTGTGTAAGGCTCTAATAAAATAACGTGATAAAGTTAGTAATCTTCACAGCTCCACATAAGGTTTAATTCTTATGGTTGTTAAAGCCTTCCAAAAAGACAGTATAATTAAATAGGAAAAAAAAAAAAGTTTAATTCTGTTTTCTTTTCCATTCTCTAGCTACATAGCTATGGTGGAATCAATTAACTTTAGTAATTTTCCCAGCTGCAGATGATCAACTGAAGATATTTTGGAGATTTTTAAACTTTAACTTTATATTTGTAATTATTATTAAAGTTTAGTTGCTAGGTTACAGAAAGACTTGTCATTATTTGTTGTTGGCTGAATCATGTTAAAGTGATACCCAATAAAAAAAAGACTGTAACTATTATGAATTGATTGTGCTTGCTTTTTATTCTGCAGTGCAAATGCTGGCCTGGATTCCAACTGAAGGATGATGGTAAAACATGTTTTGACATTGATGAATGCTCTACAGGCTTTCCATGTAGCCAGCAATGTATCAATACATATGGGACCTACAAGTGCCTCTGCACAGATGGATACCAAGTACAACCTGATAATCCAAATGGCTGCAAATCACTTTCAGGTATCAAATTGGACTTGTCCACAGAACCAGCCTCAGTTACATATATGGATCCTGCATTTTCTAACCGTTTTTATTAAATTCATTCCTTCTTGCTACATCTTAAAAAATCAAAATTTTTTCCTATTTATCTCGATATGGGAATCTGTCATTCTGATTTTGTGTATTATCCATAAACTGCTCTGTTTGTAATAACATTGCTTTATGACTTTGTAAATTTTTCGATGATTTTTTCTGTTGTTTTCTTTTGTTTTAAAAATTTTGAAAGTGCTCACAAGTAACAAGAACTATCTCAAGCATTGCCTCCTGCTAAATCACATGAGAATGCTTGATCTAGATCATTGAAGAGCCTATTGTAACTGTGTTCTAGTAGTTTTCCTTCTTCCCTGTATCATACATCCTCATGCATGTCAAGGAGAACAACAGCTGAATAGTAACAGTAATAATGACAACAATAAGTCAGCTATATAAGAGAATTTGAATTCTTCCACTGATTCAAAAAATATTAAACTTTTGTTTGTTTCAAATAGTGTGATTATTTGTAAATTAGAAAATTAAATAAAACATAACCCCATAATTTCAAGAAATATTTGTTAGGGGAAATTATCATACTTATTAAAACAATAGGAAATAATATAAAGTAATGACTATTAAAATGGGCAAAAAGAACCAATGATACATAAGGTATTTCTGTCCATCTAACTTTGCTTTGGAGTGTAATAAATCAAATAACACTTTCAGTTTCTTTTGTATATGCATGTTGGTAACAACATTTAAAACACTAATGTTTTCTCATCTGCTTTCATGAAATAGATACCAAGCATAGAAACATAAAAATTAGTTATTTAATTCATTAAAATGTGCATATTGTAGAAAAATAACTGCATTCAATTTTATTTCACTTTTCCTTATTTTTGGAATATTTATTCCTGAATCAGTTTCTGTGTTACTCAGAACCCATTGTTTTATTTGCCAAACTATTTGCTTTTGGACACTTCATTACTTACTATATCATTTGGTGACTGGGACAAGAAGAAGATGACACAAAATCTGCAAACCAGTCTATTTCCATTACTATAAACTTTTCATTAAGAATTGTATAAAGGAGAAGAATGCTAAATATTACAGTCTGGCTCTGTATATATATATTCATGCTGTATTTATTTACCATTAACAATAATAATTAGAAGCACATAATAGTTGTAATCCAAAAAGTAAATGTTCCTGAAGCTTAAAAATTCCTATAAAGAAGCTAGATTTTTTTCCAAATGTATTGAGATATTATTGACATATAACATTTTGTAACTTTTAAGTATACAGTGTTTTAATTTGATACACTTACATATTGTAGTATGATTATTGTCATAATGATAGCTAAGACCTCCATCACTTCACATAATTGACATTTTTGTGAGGTGAAAACATTTAAGATTTACTCTCAGGAACTTCTAAGTATACACTGCAGTATTGTTTTCTATAATTACAGTGCTGTGTATTAGACGTCGAGGAATTATTCACCTTGTAAATGGAAATTCATACTCTTATCAGCATCTCCCCATTTCCCCCACCCCTCAAACACTGGTAACCATCATTCTCTCTCTGATTCTACAAGATTTTTGTTTGTTTTGTTTTGTTTTTCTAGTACATATAAGCAATATCATAATATATTTGTCATTGTCTTTTTCTTGTTTGTCTTATTTCACTTGGCATGATGTCCTCAAGGGCCATTTATGTTGTGCAAAATGTCAGGATTTTTTTCTGTCTCATGGCTGAGTTTATATATATAATATTTCTTATCCATTTTTCCATTGACAGACACTTAGGTTATTTCCATATCTTTGCTATTATCTCTAATGCTGCAATATCCAGGGAGTGGGAATGCAGGTATATTTTTGATCTCCTTATTTGTTTCTTTTGGATATATACCAAGAAGCAATATTGCTAGAGCATACAGTAATTCTATTTTTAACTTTTTGAGGAACCTCCATAGTGACTGCATCAATTTACATTTTTACCAACAATGCACAAGAGTTCTTTTTTCTCCACATCCTTGCTAATACTTGATATATTTAGTATTTTTTAAAAAGATTTTATTTATTATTTCCAGAGAGAGGTAAGGGAGAGAGGCAGAGAGGGAGAGAGACATCAATGTATGGTAGCCTTTCACCTGCCTTCAGCTATGGATCTGGCTGGAGACCTGGCTTGCAACCCGGTCATGTGCCCTGGCTGGGGAATTGAACCAGTGAACCAGTGACCTTTGGGTTCGCAGGCTGGCACCTATCCACTGTGCCACCAGCCAGGGCTATTTAGTCTTTTTGATAGCCATTCTAACACTGTGGTTTTGATTTGCAATTCCCTGATGATTAGAACTTTTGCACACCTTTTCATGTATCTGTGGTCATTTGTATGTCTTTGTTGAAAAAAATGTATACTCATTTTCTCTTTAATTTTTTGGTATTTTTTTATAACTAAGTTTCAGAAGATTTTTTTTACATATTTTGGATTTGGATGTTAACTCCTTATCAGATAACATGTGCAAATATTTTCTGTCCTTCTGTAGAATGCCTTTTATTGTTAATTGTTTCTTTAGTTGTGCAGAAACTTTTTGATTTGACTTAGTTCTACTTTTATTTTTGCCTTTGTTGCTTGTGCTTTTGTTGTCATACCTAAAAATTGTTACCAAGATCTATATCAAGGAGATACTTTCCCTTTGTTTTCCTCTAGGAATTTGAGTTTAATTTACTATATTTAAGTTGTAAGGAATAGAAGTACTTAAGTATTGACACGACTTACTGATTTTACATTTACAAATCTAGAACTAGATTGACAAGAATGGCAAGGCATCTTCAACTTGAGAGATGACTATGCTGAACAGGGTTCTGAGTATCAGTTTAGTCTCAACAGAAGGACTGGAATGATGAGGGCATTGCCATCACTGATGGAAGGTGAGGTGAAGCATTTGTGATGTGTTTCCAGGCCAACATTGAATATGCTAAAACATGTATACACCTGAGGTCTGTCCTGAAAGTATCGAGCCATTGTCAATATAATTTTAAAAGTTTGCATGGCTGATACTTCTGGGACAGACCTTGTATGTGTTGTGAAATTAAATGATAAAGGGAGGAAAGTAATAATTTTGAACCTAAATTAAATAGGAGAAAACTCTATAGCAATGCTTTATAATATAATTTATATTAACTTACATTAAATAACTTTATTTTTTCTATATTCTGCTGATATTAAATTTGCTTATTGGGCAAATAATTATATATATCAATTTATCTTAGAAACAAAGCTGTTTTAAAAAGTCTGAATATAATTTTTCTTGACTTGATCTAGGCTTATAACAATCAAGAATGTAGTTAAATCGATTTCAAATTAGTCTTATACAAAACCAAATAAATATACTATATAAAACTTTCTGAATATCTTTTGTTTAAGAAGCTGTTTTGTTTCCTAATGATAAGAAAACCAATGTAAAGGTTTAGAAAATCTGCATATATGTGGAGCTTGGTCAGATTCTTATTATTATCTTTCCTAGATGCTAGAAAAAATGGGGTACTAAAACATATTTGACAAACAATAAGAGGGAAATATAAACTATTAAATGTTTAAAAACATACTCATAAGGGAAGGTAACATTAATAAACAAAGGTTATATATCTTGTAATTTAAAAATTATTTAGAAGTCCGTAGGCAGGTGAAAATATATACACTGAGCAACAGGGTGATGATACTCGTGGTTTACTCCAGTTATTCTGAGAGAATAAGGTAGTTATTTGATTATTGAAATAGAAATATTTGATTGTATGAATGTTTAACTATAGTATTAGTTGCTAAGATTAGGGGAGCTTAATATTTTATTAAAAGTTTATTTAGCCCTAGCTGGTAGCACAGGGGATAGGCACCAGCTTATCACTGGTTTCAATTACTCGCCAGGGCACATAACTGGTTGCAAGCCAGGTCTCCAGCCAGGTTTCCTGCCTCTGTAGCTGGAGGCAGGTGAAAGGCAACCATACATTGATGTTTCTCTCCCTCTCTGCCTTTCTCCCTACTCCTCTCTCTAAAAAATAATAAATAAACTCTTTTTTTAAAAAAGTTCATTTAAAAATCAGGTTATAACAGCAGATAGTCTACTAATTTCAAATAAATTATATAATTTAATATTCAAGGAAACTAGGAGAGAGAGAGGGCTAGCATTTATAATTACCTTGATTTTCTGTACTGTTGGGTATTTGCTGCCTTTTCATCTTATTAACAACTTATGCGCTTAGTGTGAATTTTTAAATTATTAATCTACTAGAAGCACTAGATTTGAATGTATAATGCTTCAGAAACAAAACAGAAACCAAGCAGAGTTGGAAACCATACACACAAAATATCTAATGTTTTTTGTCTTGGCTTTTAGGTGAAGAGCCTTTTCTAATTCTTGCTGATCATCATGAGATAAGAAAAATTAGCACAGATGGTTCCAACTACACACTTATAAAACAGGTAAGATGGTCCCACAATGATTTCATAATATTAATTATGAGTGCTTCAGATTTGCATTAGAGCCACAGAAGTATCTCACAATTAGAATTTATGAAGTACTATTCATAAATACATTCATGTATGTGTATGAGATTACCAAAAATTTCATTTTGTTTGAATTGTCCAGATGATGTCCTGAATTTGTCATATCACAAATGTAAAAGATGCACATGTAAAAGATAATTAATGTAAGGGAAAGAATAGAGAAAGCATAAAATACTCTTTTAAGATACTTCTGTGCATTACCCAAATGTGATTTTGCCCTTGTGTTTTCTGTTGTTCACACTATTGCAGATGTCCCCCATATTCCCCCTTTGCTCCCCTCCACCCAGCTGCCACATCCCCACCCCTAGACCTGACCCTCACCACATTGTTGTCTAAACCAGTGGGCTGTGCGTATACATGTATACGTACTTTGGATAACCTCTTCCCTCTGAGATCTGTCAGTCTGTTCCATGTATCTATGTCTCTGTGATTTAAAAATAAATACCTTTTACAGAATTTAGGTTTCTGTTTATTAAACCAGGAAATAAAACACTATTGGTGATCTCTAGCCTTTAAAATTTGGAATAAAGAGGGGAGCAGAAGTATGGTTATCACTTAGCTAAATGCTACGAGGCACCTATTTTCAGTCTTACCCTCTTCATTTCTCAACTTATCCCAAGATCCAAAAGAATCTGGACTTGTTTTCATGTTTGAATTATGTTGTCAGAGTTCATTTATATATGATATTTGATAATGAAAAGATATCATTTCTATTTTCTGACAAAATGCAGACTTGCTAACTTCAACTTTTTCCCTTCCCACTTTGCAGTGGAAGTAGAATAAAATTAAATGATTAAAACTAAAATAACTACTATGTGGACTAGAAAAAAATGCATACAGTTAGTTATAGCATATTTTTAGTTGACAGAAATAATAGATTCTTTAGAATTACTTAGTTTGTATCTGTTATGCTACAAATTTCTCTTGGCCCCAAACTGTAATAATGGCATGCATGTATAAAAGCATTGTCTAGAAAAAGTGTGCCAAAAGTAGGATATTATTTATGTCAGCATTAGACATAGGTAAAGAAAGCCATCCATGTGATAATTTTTCAGCAACACAAAAAATACTTAATTGAAATTATTTTTCCACCATGTTGATGGATTTCTTTGTTTCTGTTATTAAAATTGTACTAATTTTGCCTAAAATTTTAGTATTTTAAGTGTAAGCATTCATTTGAAAGTGTGATATTGACTCTTTATCACAGAATTGGATTTTCTAGCTTTCCTCTGTTACAGATTGAAAATAAAATTTCTTAGGAAAATCCATATTTCTAGCTATCCATAAAAAACAAGGAAGGTACACAAGTGCTGGCTCACACATCTGAATGGCCATAATCCAAGAGGTTGAGCAGATGCCACTTTGACATAGTGACATTTGCTTTCCAAATCCTCAGAGTACCCAAGCTTACCATTTGCATGCCACACATCCTACCTTATTCATGGGTGTCTCTTGCTCGAGATTGCAGTAGCCACCAAAGTCCACTGAACTACTACACTGCCTCACTTTCTAATTCTAAGCCCTTAGAAGATTGAGTAAATATAAAATGTGTTCATATTTTTATAAAAACTAAATAGAAATTATTAAAATATAAAATCAGCCCTGGCTGGTGTGGCTCAGTGGATTGGCACCAGCCTGCAAACCCAAAAGTTTCAGATTCGATTCCCTAGTCAGGGCATAGAACCTGGTTGCAAGCCAGATTAAGCCAGGACCTTAACTAGAAGCATGTGAAAGGCAACCATACATTGATGTTTCTCTCCCTTACTTTCTCCCTCTCTGCCTTTTTCTCTGAAAAATAATAAATAAAATCTTTAATATTATATATATATAAATATAAATCAGACATATATATATATAAATCAGACAACTATCTCTTTAGAGATTAATATTTCTAGAAAAAAACTTCAAATATATATGAATAACTGCTTTAAAGTGCAAATGTGAGCCCTGGCTGGTGGTACAGTGAATAAGGCACCGGTCTGCAAACCCAAAATTTGCTGGTTCAATTCCCAGCCAGGGCACATAACCAGTTTACAAGCCAGGTCTCAATCAGGTCCTTAGCTATAGGCAGGTGAAAGGTAACCACATTGATGTCTCTCTCCCTCTCTGCCTCTCTCCTTTCCCCTCTCTCTACAAATAATGAATAAAATATATTTTTTAAATAAATAAATAAAGAAATTGCAAATGTTTTGTCTAGCCAAGTGATTTTTCTACATTAATTAAGCATTTTTTGTCTGAGTCTTCTACTAATCTTTTAATATTTTTATTATAGTTGTCCCATTTTCCCCCCATTGCTCTCCCCTGCCCCACCAACCCTATCTCCTCTTACAGAGTCAATCCCCACATGTCGCCCATGTCCATGGATCATTTACACTAGTTTCTTGGCTAAAGTCTTCCCCTCTTTGCCCTTTCTTCTCCTCCCCCTCGCCTCTTGTCACTGTCAGGCTGTTTCTCATTTCTGTGCCTCTGCTTCTATTATACTCATTTGTTTGTTTTGTTCATTAGTGTCCTGTGTTAGATAAGATCATATAGTATTTGTCTTTTGCTCCCTGGCTTCTAAGCATAACACTCTCCAGTTTCATCCATGCTATTGCAAAAGATAGAAGTTCCTCCTTTCTTTCTGCTGCATAGTATTCAATTGTGTAAATATACCAAACTTTTTTAATCCATTCATCCACTCTTGGGCACTGAGGCTGTTTTCAGCACTTGGCTATTGTAAATATCACTAATATGAATATAGGTGTTCATAGGTTCTTCCTAATTGGTATTTCAGGATTCTTCAGATGCGATAGTAGTAGAGGAATTGCTGGATCAAAAGGTAGTTAGATTTTTCGTTTCTTAGGAAATTCCATACTATTTCCCATAGAGGTGGCACGAGTCTGCATTCCCACCAGCAGTGCACCAGGGTTCCTTTTCCTCCATATTCTCACCAGCACATGTTGTTTATTGATTTGTTAATGATGACCATTCTGACAGGTCTGAGATGGTATTTCATTGCAGTTTTAATTTGCATCTTTCTGATGGATAGTGATATTGAGCATCCTCTCATATGCCTATGGGCCCTTTGTATGTCCTCCTAAGAGAAATATCTGTTCAGGTCCTTTCCCTATTTTTAAATTGGGTAATCTGTTGTTTTTTTGTTTGTTTTATTTTTATTTTTTGGTATTGAGTTGTATAAATTATTTATATATTTTGGAGATCAAACCCTTGTCTGAGGTGTCACTGGCAAGTATGTTTCCCCATTTGACAGGTTCCCTTTTCATTTTGCTGAAGTTTTCTTTAGCTGAGCAGAAACATTTTAGTTTGATGTAACCCCATTTGTTTATTTGTTTCTTCATTTCCCTTGCTCTAGGAAATATATCAGTGAAAATATTGCTGCATGGGATATCTAAAATTTGACCACCATGTTTTCCTCTAGGACTTTTATGGTGGTACAGCTTATGTTTAAGTTCTTTATCCATCTCAAGTTTAACCTGTTGCATGGTTTAAGCTGGTTGTTCAGTTTTCTTTTTTTTTTTTTTTTTCATGTACCTGTCCAGTTCTCCCAACACCACTTCTTAAAGAGGCCACTTTCATTCCATGTTATGTTCCTTCCACCTTTGTTGAATATTAGTTGACCATAGAGACCTGGGTTTATTTCTGGGCTCTCTGTTCAGTTCTGTTGATCTATATGCCTATTCTTATGCCAGTACCAGACTGTTTTGATTACGGTGGCTTTGTAGTATAGTTTCCTATCTGGTATTGTGGTTCCTCCTACTTTGTTCTTTTTTCTCAAGATTCCTGTGGCTATTCATGGTCTTTTTTGGTTCCATATAAATTTTGAAGTGTTTGTTCTAGATGTGTGAAATATGTCATTGGCATTTTAATAGGTATTGCATTGAATCTATAAATTGCTTTGGGTAGTATGGACATTTTAATGATGTTAATTTTTCCCATCCATGAACATGGTATATGCCTCCATTTATTTGTATCTTCCTTAATTTCTTTCTTCAGTGTTCTGTAGTTTTCAGAGTACAGGTCTTTTACCTCCTTGGTTAAGTTTATTCCTAGGTACTTAATTTTTCTTGGTGCTATAGTAAATGGGATTTGTTCTCTAGTTTCTCTCTCTGATGTTTCATTGTTGTTGTACAAAAATGACTTTGATTTCTGGATGTTGATTTTGTATCCAGCTATTTTGCCAAATTATTAGGTTGAGTAGTTTTTTTGTTGTTGTTGTTGGAGTCTATAGGGATTTTTATGTACTACACTATCATGTCATGCAAATAATGACAATTTTACTTCCTCCTTTTCCATTTAGATGCCTTTGATTACCTTTTCTTGTCTAATTTTTGTGGCTAGAACTTCCAAAACTATGTTGAAAAAAGGTGGAGAGAGTGGAGTCCCTTGTCTTGTTCCTCCACTTAGAGGAAAAGCTTTTAGTTTTTGCCAATTGAGTGTGATATTGGCTGCAGGTTTCTCATATATGACTTTTATAATGTTGAAATATGTTCTCTTTGTTCCACTTTGTTGAGCATTTTTATCATAAATGGATGTTGTACTTTATCAAATGCTTTTTTCAGCATCTATTGATATGATCATATGATTCTTTTATTTTGTTTATGTGATGTATCACATTTATTAACTTGCAAATATAATACCATTCTTGCATCCCTGTGATGAATCCCACTTGGGTATGATCATGGTGTATGATTTATTTTTCAATTTTAATTTTATTATTATATTACATTCATCCCATTTCCACCCCCCCTGCTCTTCCCTTCCCCACCCTCCCCCTCCCCCAGTCAGTCCCACATGTTGTCCATGTCCATGAGTCATCCATGCTAGTTCCTTGAATAAACTGCTCCTCTTCTTTGCCTTTTTCTCCCCACCCCTCTCCCTTCCGCTTTGCACACTGAAGATCTGTTCCTTATACTCATGTCTCTGGTTCTGTTTTGCTTGTTTGTTTTGTTCATTAGTGCCTTGTATTAGATGGTATTATATGGTATTTATCTTTCACTGACTGGCTTAATTCACTAAGCACAATACTCTCCAGTTCCATCTATGTTGTCATAAAAGGTAGGAGCTTCTTCTTTCTTTCTGCTGTGTAGTATTCCATTGTGTAAATGTACCTAAGTTTTTTGATCCATTCATCCACCAATGGGCACTTAGTCTGTTTCCAGCACTTGGCTACTGTAAATAGTGCTGCTATGAACATAGGGGTACATAGGTTCTGAATTGGTGTATCAGGGTTCTTTGGGTATAATCTTAGCAGTGGAATCGCTGAATCAAAAGGCACTTACATTTTTAGTTTTGTGAGGAAATTTCATACTGTTTTCCATAGTGGCTACACCAGCCTACATTCCCACCAACAGTGCACCAGGGTTCCCTTTTCCCCACATCCTTGCCTGCGCTTGTTGTTTGTGGATGATGGCCATTTAATAGGTGTGAGGTGATATCTTATTGTGGTTTTAATTTGCATCTATCTGATGGCTAGTGATATTGAGCTTTCTTTCATATGCCTTTGGGTCCTTTATATGTCCTCCTCAGAGGGGTGTCTGTTCAGGTCCTTTGCCCATTTTTTAATTGGGCAAATGGTTGTATGATCTTTTTATGTATTGCTGGATCTGGTTTGCAAATACCTTATTGAGGATTTTAACATCTATGTTCATCAGAAATATTGGCCTGTAGTTTTCTCTTTCTGTTGTGCCTTGCCCTGGTTTTTGGATTAGAATACAGTAATACTAGCCTCATAAAAAGAATTTGTGGGTCTTCTCTCTTCTTGGATCTTTTGGAATAGGTTGGTAAGGATAGGCATTTGTTCTTCTCTAAATTTTTGGCAAAATACATCTGAGTAGCCATTTGGTCCAGGGCTTTTATGTGCTGGTAGTTTTTTGATTACTGCTTCAATTTTACAAGTTGTTTTTGGTCTGTTCAGGCTTTCTTCTTCTTCTTGATTCAGCTTTGGAAGATTATATATTTCCAGAAACTTGTCCATTTCACCCAGGTTGTACACTTTCTTGTCAAATAGTTTGTAGTAATTTCTTACAATCTTTTGTATTTCCATGGTATTGGGTGTGGTCTACCCTCTTTCATTTCTGATTTTATTCATTTGAGTATTTTAGATTTTTTATTCTTGATATGTGTGGTTAAAGGCTCGTTGATTTTGTTTACTTCTTCAAAGAACTAGCTCCTGGATTTATTGATCCTTTGAGTTGTTCTTTTAGTCTCTGTCATTTAATTCTGCTCTGATCTTGATTATTTTCTTCCTTCTACTTGCTCTGGGCTTTTTTGTTCTTACTCTTCTAGTAGTGTCATGATTAGGTTGTTAATGTGAGCTTCTTTAAAGCTTTTTAGGTAGGCCTGCATTGCTATGAACTTCCCTCTGAGGACTGCCTTTTCTGTGTCCCAGAGGGTTTTGGCTGTTGTGTGTTCATTTTCATTTGTTTCCAAAAACTTTTTGATATGTTCCTTGATCTCATTGTTAACCCAATAATTATGTAATAGCATATTATTCAGTGCCTATGAATTTTAATGTTTTGGGGTTTTTCCCTTGAGGTTTGTTTAGTTTTAAGCCATTGTGATCTGATGATCTGAGAAGATACTTGATATGTTTTCAATTTTCTTGAATTTGTGGAGGCTTGTTTTGCATCCTACCATGTGGTCTATCTTTGAGTATGTTCTATGTGCATTTGAAAAAGATTGTGTATTTTGCTTCCCTGTGGTGAAAATTTCTATGTATGTTAATTAAGTCCATTTGATCAAGAGTGTTGTTCAATGCCACAATATCTTTGGTGTTTCTTTGCTTAGAAGATCTGTTCATTGTTGATAATGAGGTGTTAAAATCTCCTACTGTTAGTGCATTGCTGTCAATATCTTTCTTGAAATCCTCTAATTTTTTTCTAAATATTTTAGTACTCCTATATTAGGTGTGTATATATTTATAAGAGCCTATGTCTTCTTGATGGATTGTTCCCTTAAGTATTATGAAACACCCTTCTTTGTCTCTTTTAATGGCCTTTGTTGTGAAATCTATTTTGTCTGATATGAGTATTGCTATTCCAGCTCAATTTTTCATGTCAATTTTCTTGAAATATTTTTTTCCATCCCTTTACTTTCAGTTTGTGCCAGTCTTTAATTTTGAGCTGGTCCCTTGTAGGCAGCATATATGTAGGATATGTTTTCTTATGCATTCAGCCACCCTAAGCCTTTTGATTGGTGCATTTAATCTGTTTACATTTAAGGTTATTATTGAAAGATAATCATTTATTATCATTTTTCCCATTTATACCTGTGTTCCTGTGTGTGTCTCTCTCTCTGTATTTTATTCCTTTTAAGCAGACCTTTATAAACTATCTCTTATTATGCTGGTTTGATGGAGATATAATCTTTTAGTTATTTTCCCTCTTGGAATCTTCTTATTTCACCCATTTTGAATGAGAGCCTTGCTAGGTAGAATAGTCTTGTTTATAGAACTTTGCTTTTCATTTTTGGAATATTTTTTGCCATTCCCTCTTGCTTGTAGTGTTTCTGTTGAGAAACCAGCCTATAACCTTATTTGGAGCCCCCTTGAATGTTATTGGTTGTTTATCTCTTGTTACTTTTAGAGTTCTCTCTTTGATAGTTGCCATTTTAATTATGATGTGTCTTGGAGTGGGCCTTTTAGATTCATTTTCATTAGGACCCTCTGTGCTTTCTGAACTTGGGTTATGTTTTCTCTACTCAAGTTAGGGAAGCTTTTTGTCATTACTTTTTGAAACAGGTTTTATATCCTTTGCTCTCCTCTTTTCCTTCTGATACCTCTATGATACGGATATTAATGTGGTTCATATTGTTCTGCAGCTCTTAAAACCTCTTCATTCTTTTTTAGCCTTTTTTTCATTTTGTTGTATTGAGATTTTTTTCTATGCTGTCCTACAATTTGTTGGTCTGATTTTCTGCTTCAGATGGTCTGCTTTTAATTCCTTCTACTGTGTTCTTCAATTTGGACATTGTATTCTTCATTTCCTTCTGGCTCACTGATAGTTACTATGTCCTTTTTAATGCCAGTGTGGTTCTCAGTAAGTTCCTTGTAGCTTCCCTGGGGTTGTTTGTAGTTCCTCTGGGTTGTTTGTAGTTTTCTTTAAGCTGACTGAGCTCATTGAACTTTTCTATAATTATTACTTTGAATTCCATGTCTGATAGTTTGCTTTCCTCTATTTCATTTGGCAGTCGTTTGGGGGATTTATCCTTTCCCTTATATAGGGGGTTGTTTCTGTGCCCATTTTAGGTGATTTTTCTTGTTTGTTTCTGTTCCATTCATTGATCTGCTTTGATTTTCTCTCTTCGTGTTGTGACCTTCTGTGGTAGGAGACTTGTGGGATTCAATGGTGCAGTTACTTGATCTGCTTAAGTTGGTGCTATTGGATGCTATTTATGCCATTTATTTGGGCTATCTGCTTGTACTTAAGTTTTTGTTGTTGTGTTGCTCTTTGGTGGGTCCTTTCCTCTAGTTAGCTGATTGAGTTGCTCAGCCCAGCATGTCTTGCATTCAATTGTAGAGGTGCACTTTTTTTACTTCCTGGATCTTCCCCTGATGATGTTAGATTGTGTCCCAGGCTGGGCCTAGGCAACCTATTCTAGACTATCAGAAAGATACTATCTTTTTCTGTCTCCTTCAGTTGTTAATCCAATCAATATGTGACCAGCCATCAGGTTTAAACACTGCTGGGTGAGACAGATTAATTCCTGTGAGCAGGGCTATTGTTTCCCCTAAGGATATAACCACTTAGAGAAGAGTGGTCTGCCTGCAGTATGGGGGATGAGTCATCACTAGGACCCCATCAGTTGCTCCATCATTTCTCTCCTCAAAGCCACCACCTCAAACTCTCCTTAAGCATCTGTAGTCCACCCTGCTGGAGACCAGGATAAAGGGGTGCCAATGTATTTTTGTACATGGTCTCTTTTGAACTCTGTGTCTGTATCTCTAGCCATCTTTCTCAAGCTATCAAAACTCCAAAGCTTTTCACTTTTTATAGCTGGGTGCTGTTTTACTCTCAGTTTTGTTGCTATAGGCTGGGAAGCCCAGCTGCATGTTTTGATACCATCCTTCTCAGGCGCAATCCCTAGCTGCTGAGATATTTTCCTTTCCTTTTCATTTTATTTTTTTTTAAGATTTTATTTATTATTTTTTAGAGAGAGGGGAAAGGAGAGATGCAGAGAAGGAGAGAAATATCAATGTGTGGTTGCTTTTCCCATGCCACCAGCTATGGACATGGCTGGAGACCTGGCTTGCAACCTGGTTATATGCCCTGGCTGGGAATTGAACCAATGACTTTTGGGTTTGCAGGCCAGTGCCTTATCCACTGGTGCCACTAACCAGGGCTGAGATGTTTTTCTATCCCTTTGGCTGCCACTCATGGGAGCCCAGTCAGCCCTCTCATATCTTTGTACTTCCTGCCAGTCATGTTGTGATGAAGTGGCCTCTTCTGTTATGTGGTTGTAAGGCTTCTCTCCAGCTAGTGTTCTTTTGGGTATTCTGGGTGATTTCTCCCCAGTGAAGTTGTAATTCTAGATTGGGCCTGGGAGGAGATTAATGTAGCTCCACTTATTTCTCTGCCGTCTTGGATCCTCCAACTTAATTGTTTTTTTTTTTTTTTTTTTTTTTTTTTTTTTTTTTTTTTTTTTCTGTGCAGCTTAATTTTAAGCTTATAACAAAAGTAAAAAAAAATATTTGCAATTATATTTCTCTTGCAGTAAATCTTCATGCCCTCTCTATTCCTTCCAAGTTAAATGTGCCAGTCGTTGAATTCCTTGTTTAGTCTCTAGAAGAGACATGTTTATTTTCTCTCCACTATATTGTTTGTTATTGTACATTTGTGTATTTGTTTGCCATTAAAAATTAATTTCTTAATTATTTTATTTCTTGATTTTAGAGAGAGAAAAAGAGAGAAACATCCACTTGCTATTCTACTTATTTATACACTCATTGGTTGATTCTTGCATGTGCCCTGACTGGGAATCAAACCCAGTTTTATAGGGTTTATCAGGACAGCACTCAGCAACTGAGCTCCCTGGCTTTCTATGGCCTAATTTATATTTAAGTTAAATTTATTGGAGTTACATCAGTTAGTAAAATATATAGGTTTCAAATATACAATTCCATGATCCAAAATATGTATGTTACATCAAAGGCCTACCACCCAGATTCAAATCATTTTTTGTCCACCTGGACTCTCGACCCACTTTACTCTTTACTACCCCTCCACACCCTTTCTTCTGGTAACCACCATACTGTTGTCTGTGTCTATGAGTTTTTGTGTTCTCTTATTTGTTCATTTGTTGTTTTTATATTGTGTATATGAGTAAAATATATGATTCTTGTCTTTTTCTTTCTGACACTTCACTTGCCATGCTATTCTCAAATCTATCCATGTGGTGTGTGTGTGTGTGTGTGTGTGTGTGTGTGTGTGTAAACATGCCTCTCCTGTAGCCAGTGCTATCTGAGAAAATTTTTTCTTTAAGATACTCTATTTGTAAGCTCAGCTGAACCATAAATTTAACTAATGTAAACAACACTTCATGAAAAGAACCATAATGGAATTTCAATGGTACTTCTTGCTTCATTTTCCAACTCTGTGGTTCAGGACATTTCTGATGATATTTCTTTTGTTGTCTGTTATAGCAAATATGTTATCAGAGATTGTTCTTCATGGAGCAAAATGATTTTTCCCTCTATGCATCATTTCAGCCTATTTCATATAATCAAACATTTGAAAGGACAGTTTCAGGCAATACTTTTTGTCCTGGTGGAATAATTTTAAACTACTCTAATCACAAACACCTAAGTGAGGATGAATTTCAGATAGTTTTCTTAGTCTATTGTTTATCAAAATAAAGAGGGAGTAAGAAAGATGAGGAAGCTCATAAGGACTCTGAACACCTGTAGTTTTGAGAAGCATTTGTTAATGATGACTACTGAGTAAGGAAAGAGAGACCCAAAAAGCTAAAGGTAAGTCTTACTTCCAGAGTTGCCTGCAGACCATTTGAAATGTATCATTTTTGTCAGGGACCATGTTTGTAATCATAAGTAGTATTATAGAAATATTTAAGTTCTTGGCAGTAGAAATTTAGTCTAATTATGCAAAATTATCTCTCCATATTTTCTCTTAGTCAAGATAAATGAAAAGACAACAATGCTTTTGCCTTAATAATATGAGAGTGTTGGGTATAGATAACTAGGAAGATTTACCCTAATGTCTTAACTGTTAATCTCCATTGTCATCAGTAAAATTCTCAAGAAGTTTAGTAGTGTAAAATTATAAAAACTGGTAGAACATGTTTTTAGCTTATATAGCCTAAAACATAGTTTCAGCTAGGCCAGCTGTAACTTAAATTCATACACTACATTTAGAAAATGCACTTTTGCCCTGGCTGGTTGCACAGTGGATAAGCACCAGCCTGAGAACCCAAAGGTCACTGGTTTGATTCTCTAGTCAGGGCACATAACCAGGTTGCAAGCCAGGTCTCCAGCTGGGTCCTCAGCTGGAGGCAGGTGAATGGCAACAACACATTGATGTCTCTCTCCCTCTCTGCCTCTCTCCCTTTCCCTCTCTCTAAAAATAATAAAATATTTTTAAAATGTACTTTAATAACAAGGATTGTAGAAATGAGAATTAATCAAGTAGCTTTCAAATATGGTATCCAGTTCAATTCTAACAGCATTTTTTATTCCAGGAAAGTTGTACAGAGAAAGAAAATACAATTTTCTAAATTAATTACCTTTATCAAAGGTTATAGATATTCAGCTATAGAAATGAAAGAAAAAATAGGATTTTGATGAAACCAATTTTCTGCTATGAAACTACTGGGATGACTCTAGTTTTTAGACATTATTTTGACCACATCCATGGCTATTTTAATGCCTCTTACATATGATTCTGCAAAGAGAGCATTGTACTATTTTCTTTATGAATTCATGGTAAGCTGTAGAAAAATGACCAGTTTGGTTTGATATACTTGTCAGAATTCAGAGCTTCAATTTCTCTGTGTTTGCAGCTTTAATTTATTAGTGGATTTGCTGAATTTGAAATTGGATTTTTATTTTATAAATTGATTATTGTAAATAAAGAAAAATAAATTTGCTGTGACTAGGGATTACGGGCGAATGTTTGGTGAAGTTATAGACAAGTTTCTCTCTACCTTTTCTGTATTTATCTCCAATTTATCTCTCTTGATCTGAATTGCAAGTCCATCACAAAACTAACCCATTTAATTTATCTGCTTAAAAAAGCATTAGCATGTAAAATATTTTTATTATAATTTTTTTATATTTTCCATAGAACATGGAATATATTCAGAGTATATTATAGAACCTTGACTGATTCTGCAGAGGTAACTTTCTGAATATATACACTTAATTCCATTTAGTTCAGGACTCTTCCTGGTTCTAGTTTGTGAATATTTATAGTATTTGAGCCTGTGACTGGATATTAGCTGAAGTTTTTTAGCATTTATAGTCATTATTTTAAAGATGTTTTTTTATTTTTATTTTTAGAGAGGGGGAAGGGAGAGAGGGAGATATTCATCATTGTATGGCTGCCTTTCACCTGCTTCCAGCTACAGACCTGGCTGGAGACCTGGCTTGCAACCTGGTTATGTGCCCTGGCTGGGAGTTGAACCAGCAGCCTTTGGGTTCACAGGCCAGCAGCTTATCTACTGTGCCACCAGCCAGGGCTGTATAGTCATTATTTTGATGAATAATATTGTCAGTAAGAAGTATTCTTGTATTTAGGCATAGTGAGGAATTTACACTGAGTCATATATACTTCCTCGTGTCTCTTGTTTATGAACAATGGTGTGTGATTCTCTGGGGTTAGGCTCTTTCAGGTTATCTTTATAATCTGGAGGTGAACAAAAAGAAATTGCTCATGTTAAGCCAAATAAAAGCGTACCATTTGAACCTATTTTACCACTATCACTACTAGTGTATAGTCCTGCTAAGAGAAGAAAAAAATCAGTATTTGCCAGAACCTTCTCTAAATTGCTTCTATACATAGGCTAACCTTTCTTTTGGAGATAGTTGGAAAAATATAAAACCATGCCCTGGTTGATGCAGCTCAGTAGATGGAGCCTCAGTCTGTGAACTGAAAGGCTGCCGGTTTGATTCCTAGTCAGGGTGTATGTGGGGGTTGTGTGCCAGGTTCCTAGCAGAAGTGCAAGAGACAACCTGTCAGTGTTTCTCTCCCTCTATGCCCCTCTAAAAATGAAGTCTTAAAAACAAAATAAAACAAAACAAAACATAAAAACCTGAACAGCAGCAATTTAGCCTTGGCCTGACTTTCGTAAAGCTCTAAAGCAGTGTTGCTATTATTATTGTATTCTAAATTTTGAGACTATGTATAGAAACTGAACAGACATACTTTAAATACCATCCTTCCTATCTGTCCCTCCTTCCCAAATCAAACCAAAGCAAACTAGAGAATCTGACTCACTGCACCCAAGATGCTAATCTTTAACTATAGAACTAAAACTACTGACACATGATTCCTAAAACAATTTGAGACTTAACTACAACTTTAGGGTTGAATATTGAGATAAACAAGCCTATGTCAAATGTAAAGATATAGGAAAGATATCTTGAGGCTGTGCCAAGTGTCTGTCATATCAAATTATTTTTGAATCCATAAGAACTTATGAATTAATAAACTATCCAGTCCTTAAAATGAGCTAGCACAATTATAATTCTAATTCAAGTTGTGTTAATCCATTGGGGTAGTAAATCTATAAACCCTACCAATAGATCAGAATAAAACTAATCCCTCAGCAGTCGTTTGAACAATCCAACATCTAAGAAGATTGCCAGATGCTGATGTACAATGCTCAAACAAAATCAGTCAAACAACTGAATTGCTAAACCAAAGAGCTGTAGCATTCAGAAACAAGATGCTGAATTCCTGTTCATTTTTGCTTCTTGCTAAAAAATGCATGATCATTGTGAAGTGATGCTTTTCCTCATATTTCCACCATATGGAATAAAAATGTTGACTCTTCAGTTCATTTTTTGGTCAAACACTCACCTAAGGTTATTACTTTTAAATTCTTTTTATTTTAATTATTTTTTAAAAGATTGTTTTATTTGTTATTTCTAGAGAGAAAACAGGGAGGAAGGAAAAAAAGAGACAGAAACATCAATGTATGGTTGCCTTTCACCTGTCTCCAGCTATGGACCCGGCATCTCTGTATATGCCCCGATTGGGAATCGAACCAGGGACCTTTGGGTTTACAGGCTGATGCCTATCCTCTGAGCCACCAGCCAGGGCTAACTTTCAAATTCTAATGTGGCTCAGTATTACCTATGGGGTCTGGGAGAATAAAAATATATTTTAAAGTGTATCTATCTTGTTGAGACAAAAGCTCTAAAGAAAAAATAAAATTTCTAAATTATCTTTTCTGATTTTAATTCAGGGACTATCATAAATCATCAGGGAATTTTTCAATTTAGTTGTATGCTCTTTTCTGATTACTCTACTGAACATATAATAATGGCATCAAATTTATATTCAACATTAACCTAAAGTGTAAGTCTTTCACTTTATGTCCCCCAAAGCAAGTGCTTTTGTTTTTTTGTGTTTTGTTTTGTTTATTCCCATTATTAGCTATATACTTTAAGCATTAACTATAAATGTACCTAAATTGGTATGGCCTGCTTGGAAAATATTTTCAAATATATTATGAAACATCTTAAGTGTATGGTGGAGGAACAATATAAACATGATGCTGCTAAAAAGATATGATCACAAATTCTATTTATTGTAATAACTACAAGTATCAGGTACACAATGAAATAGTGACTCTTATAAACTAAAATATTTTAAAATAATTTTTGTTAAATATTACCCAAACTTTTTTTTAGGGGTTGAACAATGTTATTGCTATAGACTTTGATTACAGAGAAGAATTTATCTATTGGATTGATTCCAGCCGACCCAATGGCAGCCGCATAAATAGAATGTGTTTAAATGGAAGTGATAGTAAGGTAAGTGATATTTACAACAATGGGATTATTAGATATTTTCTCAGAGTGGTTGAATTAAATAAAAATGTTATTTGATGGTAATGGTACAATTCAATCTATTAGGCTGGTTTGAATTTCACATTGTATATTGTAAATTAATTCATAGTTTAAATATGAAATAGCTTTTTATCCATATGTAGCATATATAATGCTAGTTTTTGAACTAAGGTAAAAATAAAATTGAATTAATAAAATGTGAATCCTTATTCACAACCCTAGGAAATATGATGGTTGCTCTCAGCTTGAATAATGAGTATCTCAGATTCAATTGTGTTAATTTATATAAAAGAAAAAGTAGAATCTGAGAATTTATAATTGAAAAAATATTAAATTATTGATTAAAATGAAAGCACTATTAAAATTAATATACTATAAATAGAAATAATTGAATGCATTTGTATAACATTATGAATGCTCTCCTTATACAGCACCATAAATACATGTCACCTTCTAGTTATGAGATCTTGGCACCATTTCTATGTTATCTCAAATTTTAAAATAAAATCTGCTTTGTCTATATACAGTAAAATTTATTATAAAGATATTTCAACTCAAGTAGTTGAACCTATTACTTGCTAAATTGGTTTTAGTCATTAATTATATTATACATACATTATTGTTGGAAGTAATCAATTTTGAAAATGTTAATTACCTTGAAATATGTATGTATATATAATGCCAAAACTTCTAGTAGATTGGGTTTTGGTAATTCAGAACAACTGTATTTAGTGATTTTTATATGAAATATCAACATATAATATAGGAAAAATGGCATATATTTTGTTTTATAATTCAGTTCTTTGGCAATTTATATAAAAACTGAAAGTTACATTTCCCAAACTTAATCATATATATTTTATGACATTCACATTTTTGGTTATCTTTATATTTTTTAAGATGCTTCAATATATTTAATGAAGATACATTAATTCCCTACTGCTTTGCCAATATTGATTGTTATTTTAAAATATGTTATAACATAGGGTTACAAAATGCATCTTTCTTCCTTTGTGATTAATAATTCACTGCTTTTCATTATAATAATTTTTCAAATTAAAATTTGGGAGAAGAAGAAAAATGTTATACAATTAAGTATAGTAGATTGATATTAATTGCTGAAAATGTTCATGTTATCACTTTATTTATATCCTATTTATGGTTTTTGGGAAAAGGTAACTATAAAATTTTATTAATGTTTTTTGTGTTTAACTGTATTACTATTTATTGAATTCTATACAGTCCCAAGTTTCAGTTAGTTTTTACACACAGTCCTTAAAAGCCCTGATAACTCAGAAATAGCAGTCATATAGATCAAGAAATTTGAGTTATTTTATGTACATTATATTTGTTCCTAGAAAGCCTATACCCTTCTCATATTTGATATTGATATGATTTAAAATTGATCACATAGTTGTATGAGCATATTTTTACTTACCTTTGGTTAGATTCTCACTTGTATTATCTCTCCTGAAGTTGATCATTTCAATAGGGCAAAAGCAGTTTGAGGAGTAGTAAATGTTATTGATATCCCCCCTAGAACCTATTAAAGATAAACTTGGATGTGTGTGTGTGTGTGTGTGTGTGTGTGTGTGTGATGGAATTTTTGCCCCTAACTTTGAGAGAACAAATAAACTAAATTGAAAGTAGAGTCAATAACTATGTAGCTGTCAGATAGCTGTTTTCAAATTTGGGTCTTTCTTTCTCTTAAATCTGTATGTAATTTCTAGAGGCTTAGATTACACGTTAGATAATTTCTCACCCAGGAGTAAGTAACTTTATTAAAGTGTTCTATGTTTTAAGCTTAACTAAATTTTATTTCTCACATTTAAAGAGAATTTGAATCCTGTATTATCTCTGTAAAACTCAAGAATCAATTGCTCAGTTGTTATATGAGGCATTTGCATTGTTAACTTTTTAAATTCTTGTTTTGTTAGGTAGTGCATAACACAGCTGTCCCCAATGCCCTTGCTGTTGATTGGATTGGGAAAAACCTCTATTGGTCTGACACGGAAAAAAGGATCATTGAAGTATCCAAACTCAGTGGCTTATACCCTACCATACTTGTTAGCAAAAAGCTGAAGTTTCCCAGGGACCTGTCTTTAGATCCTCGAGCTGGGTTTGTAACAAACATTGAAAATCTTTAATTAAGAGTTAAGACTATAGGTCACAATAGATTCAATGTGATAAATACTGTTCTGTAGGTTTTAACATAGAATCCAATGTAAAGTGTGAATGTGTAGAATATTCTTTTGAGAAATTAGGAATAGAAATGTGATTGTCACAAAGAAATTAAATATTTAAATGGTGGAATTTTAAAGCAAGTATATTTTAAAGTTTTAAACAAACCTAATCAATAAATGTGTTGTGGAAATAGGTGAAACTTACAAATTCCTTTGATTTAAATGGTTTTAAATCTTGGAGGGAAGGCAGATGAAGAACAAATCTTGGATCACATTTTGCATATATGTGATAGTCACAAATGGCTGATACAATTTCTGTAACACTTTAGAACAGGAGGCATAAGTAGTATCCATGGATAATAAATAACAAGGAGCTTTATGAATATATTCAAATGAAATAGTAGAGGGGTAACCATCAGGGAAGATTTCATATTGAAGCTGCTTTTTGCCTTTCACTGTAAGAACAACAAACCAGTCATTGCAAGGGTGAAAGCACAGTAGTTTGGATGAGGGATAAACACACATTAACATGTCAGACCTGTCTGGTGTATCTTTGCTCAAGTTCTATAGATGATGACCATCTACTTTCAATTATGTTGTTTTGGTAAGTAGAGAAGGCATATCTTTCCACTGTGCTTTGTATGTTTTACTATAATTTAGAGTGATTACATAGTCCAAAATGATTTCTGTAGAGGTTCATCCTACACAATATGTTTATTAAAATAACAAATGCAGAAAAAATTGATGTTTTAAAATAGGACACATTCACTGTAGCAACTATTATAATAACCATAGTACTCTAAATTTTCTTTTGTCTAAATTATTTTTAAATATGTTTAAACAAATAACTGCTTTTACCATATCATATACAACAATTAGACTTCTTCTTGCTTGTATATTGACTTTTTTTTTTTTTTGGCATCTCATGTTTATAATTGGCAGAATAATCCTGTTGTAGTATGTGTTACAGCTTAATTTAAAAAATTAATTTGGTAGCCCTGGCTGGTGACACAGTAGATAAGGCACTGGATTACTAACCCAAAGGTCGGAAGTTCGATTCTTGTCCAGGGCACATAACCAGGTTGCAAGCCAGGTCTCCAGCCAGGTCCATAGCCGGAGACAGGTGAAAGGCAACCATACATTGATGGCTCTCTCCCTCTCTGCCTCTCTCCCTTCCCCCTCTCAAAAATAATAAATAAAATATTTTAAATTAATTTGGTAAAAGCAGTATCTAATAGAGAAGATTTGCAAGTATTATTCTGTTTCCAAGTAACATATGCATTTTAATTTTTCATTAATATAATTAACCATGTTGTTACATCTTAAAAAATTTTCTCTACCACAGCAGTAGAAGTTTTGAAAGAATATCAATTCTATTTTAACTAAAAGAGTTGTAAGAGAGTTTGTTTCTACATGAGTTTCAAGACGTAATGTCCAAGTGTATTAACGTTGGTTACTATCATCATTTATTTGTAAGGATGTAAATCTTATGATTTCTTTTGTGTTTTATCAGAATATATTTATTTTATTGTGTCCAAATCATTGTCCTTGTCTTCAGAGTCAATATGGCTAGTTTAGCTTCTCAGTTTATACTATTCAAGATGCTTCATTTTCTAAATGAAAGAAACATTACCTGTTGATAATAATTGCCTTATGGCATGTCCTAATTCGAAAGTAAAACCTGTATTCTAGCCTAGTGAACAGAGCAAAGTTCAGTTTTAAGTTTTATATTTCCAAGTTTGCAGGTATTACCCCAGAAACTGCAAGAAGTCATAAGTTGTCATTAACATAAAACCAACCATCAAAGGTGTCAATTAAAAAATGAAATATTAAATTATTGTAGATGCTATGAAAGACTCCCTTGATTTAATTTTATGATGATATTTGGATTATTATATAGACACATTGTGTTATATCCGAAGAAACAGATACAAATTGAAACTTTTTATCAAACATTTAAAGCCACCTAATTTTTTAAAATTTAATTTTATTGTTGTTGTATTACATCCCCTTTTTACTCCTCTCTGTCACCTTCCCCATCTACCCACACCCCCACAAAGTCAATCCCACTTGTTGTCCATGTCGATGGTTCTTCCATACTAGTTCCTTGACTAAACCCCTCCCCTTCTTTGCCTCCTCCTTCCCTGTCCCCCCTCCCCTCTGCCAACTGAAGGTATATTCATTGTATTCATGTATCTGGTTCTGTTTTGTTTGCTTGTTTGTTTTGTTCATTATTGTCCTGTAATGGGTGAGATCATATGGTATTTGGTATTTGTCTTTCACTGACTGGCTTATTTCACTAAGCATAATACTTTCAAGTTCCATCCATGTTGTTGCAAAGGTTAGGAGTTCTTTCTTTCTGCTGTGTAGTTTTTTTGTTTGTTTGTTTGTTTTGTTTTGCTTTTTTGTTTTTTAAGATTTTATCATTTTTAGAGAGAGGGGAAGGGAGAGAGGCAGAGAGGGAGAGAGACATCAGTGTATGGTTTCCTCCAGCTACAGAACTGGCTGGAGACCTGGCTTGCAACCTATTTACGTGCCCTGGCGGGGGAATCAAACTGGTGACCTTTGGGTTAGCAGGCCAGCACCTTATCCACTGTGCCACCAGCCAGGGCTAAAACCTGATCAAACAGATGAAACTTAATGACACATTTTTGTTCATACTGACTTCCTACTCCCTACAGTGAGATATAGGCAACCTGGATTTTAGCTATTATGAGGTAAACTTCAGGGTGAAAAAAAATGCCATAACTATCTCAAATATTGTGCAATATTGCTTCAGCTATGGCAATTTAAATTATAATATTAGTTAATAAAAATGCAATTGAATCTTTCCACATAGAGTAACATTGTTATTTGCAGATGTTTGAAAAAATGCAAATATCACTGATCTGTTTCCTTGAGAAGCTTGATTTCTGTCCTGATATTTAACAAAGGATAGGGAAAGAATTTTTTTTTTTTTTTAAGGGAGGGTAAAGGTCATTAGACTAGTGTAATGAAGCACTAAACATTTAGGAAGCCACTTGTGGTCTTTTTGTTTTTTTAATAATGGTATGCAAATCATCCGAATATCAATTTGGATCTAGTGGTTCCCCAGAGTGGGAAAGAAGATACAGTATACATAGAGATCATGATCTGGGTTATTACATTTAAATTCAGCTAAGGTTATATCATTCTAATTATTTTGTTAGCTGACTTACTTTGGGATTCAGTGTTTCAATTTACCATAAATTTGTGGTGATAGAAACTATTTATGTTTAATTCTTTAAAAAATTTTCAGCCAAGTATGTATATTTAAAATCTTTGAGTATAATTTTTATAATTGAATTTGGGGAGAGAGAGGGATTGGGAGAGAGAGAGAGAGAGAGAGAGAGAGAGAGAGAGAGAGAGAGAGAAAGGAGAAGGAATAGGAGAGGGAGAGAGAGGAAGAGGAAGAAAAGAGAGAGACAGGGGTTGCCTTCCATAGTGCTCCAACAACAATCAAACCCAGTCTCTTGGTGAACAGGACTGAGTTGCTGAGCATAATTTCATCTTTCCATATGATAAAGATGTCAATTCAGGTTATCATAATAGCAAAAACCATCATAATAGACATTAAGTGAATGTGTGATATTTCTAGTTAGCAGAAAACAAATATTTCTACTCGTGCATTTATTCAACTCATATTTCCTTAGCATTTAGTGTATATCTGTCACTGTTTTAGGCAGGAGCATAAAAATAAAAGACACAGTCCCTATCTCCAATTATTTCACCTCCCAGCAAGTACACAATGAATTAGTAATAAGAATGTAATGAAATTAACTCATAAGGTAGAGAAAACAGGAAAAGCTAGTAGCTAAATTTAGATCAGAAAAAAACTCCATATAAGAATTAGCCAGTGTGGCACATTGGGAAGAACACATATGTTGAAATAAAATTATTGTGGAACTTTTATACCAGTTCACTTTACAGAGTAAAGAAGTGCTAAAAATATATCAAAGTAAAACACAACACAACAAAAACAAAATGAAACAAGCAAACCCTACAAGGATTCTGGGTTGGTCAAACCCAAAAAGGAAAAGAATTTCCCCAGAATATAAGGAATACAGAAAAAACAGGGGCAGGTATAAGAAAGTGAAATGATTAGTTTGCAGACTTATTAAAATTGGGAATTCTGATATAATAATAATTATGATGAAAATAACTACCACTTCTATAACATTTTGTGGATTTAAAAACTCTCTAAATTTTATAATTTATGTTTACTCAGTTTCTGGGAAAGATGATTGTTATTTTTTTTTCTATTATCCTCAAAGTACAGATTAGAAATTTCAACCTCAAAATGCACAAGTCACTGTCAGGATCATTTAGGTAGTAAGATATTAAACTGGGTATTTAACCCAGTTTTCCAGCTTTGGTTATATATTTTCTCTATCATATGGCATTAGAGTTTTCAGTATCAAAATTATCTTGGATCACGAGCATGATTTTTAAGATCCATCCAACCAAGAGATAAGAAAAATAAAGAAAGAAAAGAAGAAAGAATATACTATACTACTTTTACATTTTCCATTTTAGTAACTAGCTTTTTACAATATTTTAAATATAGATGACATGAGTTTATTTGGAAATAAATAAAACTGCCTAAATTATTAAATTATTACAACTGTTACAAGAGAAACTCAGTGCTTCTTTCTGATGCAATAAAGAATTACAGATCATTCCTAGCCAGGGCACGTAACCAGGTCTCTAGCTAGGTCCTGAGCTGGAGGCAGGTGAAAGGAAACCATAGATTGATGTCTCACCCTTTCTGCCTCTCTCCCTTCCCCTCTCTCTAAAAATAACAAAATATTTTTAAAATATTTTTAAAAAGAGAAGAATTACAGCTCAGCAAGTCAATTAGCATGTGAGCAAACAAGTTTATTAGTGATACATTCTCATAGTAGAGATGAGCCTTCTTGAGGTGGGGCGGTGAAAGGCATAGATCCAGGGTATGTGAAGGTAAGGGCAGCAAGAGGCAAGGACAAAGGTTGCAAAAGCATCAAATCCTTTGTTCTGAGGATGTGTGGCAGGACAGGGGTGAAGAAGTTACATATTGATTGATGGGTAAAAGTGGTGCCAGTTTTCCTGGGGGACATGACTACCCAAATTTAGGTATGTGTGGACATCTGTTACTCCAAATTTTTATCTTGCTGCAGACTTTTATTTGTTCATTTTGTTGTAAAAACATATACATAACAGAAGGTACTTAATTAAATTTGGAGCAATTATCCAAAGTTATTTATGGGCTCTTTTTATATTAGGGACTCGCTTGTAAAGCAGATAGTGACCAGAGATAGGCAATTAACCAAAGTTGTTTCATGGGCTTCTTTGGTCGCTGTGGACCTCCTCCTCTTCCAGGCCTTGGGATGAAAACACAGCTTCAAAGTTTTTTTTCCCAGATAGAGGAAATGATACATAGAATTTCAAGGACTCCCCTCCTTCCATGCTAACACAGTGTTTGTTGTGAGGTGGGAACGTCTGGTGTTGGACCAGGCCCAGGACTTTTGAGTAAGTGGGTGAGCCACGTCTCCCTCCTCCTCCCTGTGTATCCTACCTAACACAAACATGCTTTATTTTTAATGTAAATTTTTCTTTTTCTTTCCTATCAGTCTTTCTCCCTAGAATGTTCTTCTGTTTTTTTCTCCAGTTGAAATAACTTTCCATTTTTCCATCAAGAGCAGAGAGCAACACTTCTTCTGTCGAACATTCTCCAATTATGCTTAAGGAGATACCATATATTGAACATGTTACATTATACCACTCTTTTATTTATTTTTAATTAAAATTAGTCAGGTATATAATTCACATATATTATATTAGTGTCAGGTGTACCTATTACTGTTATTAGTATATGTGTGTTTATTATATATACATATATATATATATACTCATATATATAATATGTAAAGTGTATAAAGAAAATTCCTTTAGCATAACAGCAATGGTTTATTTTTAGTTTGTACCTAACACAGGGATTGCTAAATTTACTATTGAAGGAAATAATAAATGGTCAACTGGACATACACAGCACATATGGTTATAGCTTCAGGGATCTTAAACCTGCAACTATGCACAAACCAATATATTGTTATGTAAATAACTTGCATGTTTCAAAGAATAGAGTCACAAGGGAACTTTTGTTGAGAGGAAATGAAAGGCATACCAGGAATGAAAATTCAGTTTTGAGTTTCTGTGGGGAATACAGAAATACTTTATTAAACTATATAGTTACATGAAAAAGAAAACCAAAGATGTTCTTCTATTTTGGCAAAAACATATAGGGAATAAATTTTAAATATTAATAATTCAAAATGAGAAAAAACTATAGCTGGAAGGAATTTATGTAGATTTATCCCCCAAATTTGGGGAAAAAAAGAAAATACTGAGAGAAAACTTTATTTTGAGGAAATATGACATATTAAATTATAAAAACATCCACCAAAATCACTGAAATCTGTTGTTATCATTACAAGCAGGTATTCTGTCATATGTTTACCCTGCTGTAACTTAGAGATTAGATATTATTTGGGGCTCAGATTTTTTAGGTGTGATTTTAGGTAAACATTACATAGTATATGGGTGAAATTTGGAACTGCTTTTCGACATTTTCACTGGTTTTAATTTTTAGTTTTAATTATTTAACAACAAATTCTGTATTTTGGTCATTCTTAAGGGCTTGCATTCCAAATGTTAAAATTACCAGTATGTCTGTTACTGATATACTGAGAAACTTGAAAATAAACAATTTTAATGAGGCTTAACTATGGAAAAGAAAATGAAATTTTGCTCTCAGAAGTTAGCTACCCACAAAGAGAGAAACACAATAAATCCTGTGTTTATGAAGGCTTATTCATACTTGAATGCAGTTCAACCATGCTTTTCTTGAATTGATGAGATAATGTTTTCATAGTATTATTTTGGTTGATACATACTTAAGGAGACTAATAATGTAGTAACATACATGAAATTCAGCTAAATCACCTAATAACATATATATATAATCTAGAACTGGTAGGTAACCTATTAGGTGTATATTGGATTGATCAAAAAGTCTATTTGGTTGTGTAAAATAAAAGACACCATTTTCATTTTCATCAATAACTTCATTGATTTGAATACTTTGAGTATGTTGGTTATCTCCCACTATTAGCTTCTCGTGGGTAGAGGCCAGGGGTGCTCTAAACATCTTCCAATGCATAAGACAGCCCCAAAGCAAATAATTATTTGACCAAAATGTCAATAGTACCAAGAAACTTTGCAAATCCTTTTTAACACATTCAATCATTCACAGCACCTTCTCCATACACTGCACAAATCTTGCATTTCAGTTACATTTTTACCTTTTTTGAAATAATAAATCATATATGCCAAATATATTACTTATTTTTTCCATCTTCAGTATTGAAATGGCTACAAAAAATTCAATTTTTATGTTTTTTAATATATACTGATATGACAGTTATAATACAATTTAACAAAATTATTTCAAATGAAGTTAAAGACAACTAAGCACTACCAGAGTCGTCATTTGGGGGGCGGGGGAAGAACTTTTAGGCCAACCCAATATAATCAAATAAAAAATATATGAATACATACAGTGCATATCTAATGGAGATAAAATAATAGTATCTAATATTTGCTGAAAACTCAGTACATGCTTATCAATGTTCTAAGTATTTTCTCTATATTCTCTTATTTAACTCTCACAGTAAAATTTTTGAGGAGAAACTATTATTATTCCTTTTCAATTGAGTAAACCCAGGCTCAATGAGACTAATTAAAGTGTCTAGGTTCACAGAACTAGTAATGGGTAGATCTAGGATTGGAACCCAAGTAATTTGTTTCTAAGTTTTGTTTGCTTAGGGGTCTACACAGTGCTTCTTCGAAAGATAAAGAAAAAGGAAAGGGTAAAAGCTACTCTGTAAATCTGGCAACCTGAGTTTCGTTCCAATTATATCACTATTATAATTGAATAGGACAAAATACATATTCCTGTATGGTCTCAATTTCTTAATAAAATAAAGGCTTATGCTAGTTGAGCTTCAAGAACTGTTGCAGCATTAAAGTCTTTAAGTCATACTTTGTTCTAAAATATGAAAAACATAATGATCCTTGTTATTAAGGAAT
The DNA here is from genome assembly GCA_004026585.1 of Noctilio leporinus. NCBI lineage: Eukaryota > Metazoa > Chordata > Mammalia > Chiroptera > Noctilionidae > Noctilio > Noctilio leporinus. The sequence goes on along the minus strand of PVIW01003013.1, from coordinate 121,704 downwards.
TAGTGAGCAAAAGATTTCTCTCATGCCTTTTCCATGTAGATAAAATGATCATTCCCTCTTTTATGCTTCTATAGTAAAAGAGTTTTATCATGATATACTTTAATGTTTTCATTTGTTTTACACCCACTTCTATTGTATTCACTGGGAGCTATTTGAAGGCAAAAATCATATCCTTTTATCCCTGTGATCTCAGTACTAAGAAATATCTAGTATATAATACAGTCTCAATGAATTATTTCAAATGATGGTTCTCAATCTACTTAAAATTTCTTTGGGGCTTAGAGATCTTCCACCAAGCCCAGTCTGGTGTGACTCAATAGACAGGTCTGTGACCTGTGATCTGAAAGGTTGCTGTTTCTATTTACAGGCAAAGCACATGCCTGTGTTGCAAGTCAGACACCCGCTTGGGTGCACCGCCCATGGATGTTTCTCTCCCTCTCTTTCTCCCTCCATTTCAATCTCTCTAAAAGTAAATAAATGAAGTCTAAAATCAATGAATACTTTTTTAAATGGTTCTTTGATCAAGAGGCCTGAGAACCCATGTCATTACTGCTTTGCGGGTCCCTGTGTGCATGATGCTTATCAGTTACATTCATGATAAAGAAATCTCCTAGACCACGGAGGGCTACGGCACAGGATCCCAAAGGATGTTTCCTGTGAAGTACTCTAGGGAAATAATTTCTGTAATTCAAAACTGTGATTAACAAAGGGATATTACAATTTTTTATTAAAAATCACTATATTTTATAGTATGTGAAAGGCTCCAAGAATACTACAATTGAAAAGATAATGCTTACTTTTTAAACAAAGCACTTCTCAGATATGTCTACTCTTGTAGCTTACCTTGAAGAATGTGAACTAGCATGAATCAGGGAAGAGCTTGTAGAGAATGGGGTAGTGTGAATTATATCTGAATAAATATGTCTATGTAATTGAACAGGAAGAAACAAGGCAAATGATAGGATAAAAGAACACAAGTGAAAATATAGGACTTTACCTAAATGGTCCAACTGGAGCCGACTTCACATATTTTAATAGTAGTGAAGACTTTGAATAAATGTTTGTGTCAAATAACAGTGAGTTTTAAAGGCAAGGAAACAATTTCAGTCCTGGAACTCTTCCTGATCTTACTCAGAGTGATGTAACCAGATGTTGAACTCCATGAAATATGTTCATCCTACCCTTTTTAACCAAGGTTCAAAATAATAGCCAAATGAAAATTTTCAGAATACAAATAAAAACTTAGAATTGCTATTACATGGAGTTGAAATATATAGTATGTATAATGATTTCAAAAACATGATTATACACTTGCAATAATTTGAATTACTTCAGTTGGTGTCTTTTAATGAAAAAAACTTTAATTTGGGGGCTATTGTAATTGCAATTTCAATTGAATGTAGAGGAAACAACTGAATAGAAATATGAAGACTAACTCTAGTTAAAGTAATTTGTATATGTTCATTTTAATATTTACAGGAGATATGAAAATACTTCTTTTAAGTTTTATTTGGGTATATTTAGTTTTTTGAAAAAACAAAATGGTTGTAAAGTGGTAAAAAAACACAAAACAATAAATTTGGTCATATCTAATGTGTGTGTGAGAAGCTGACATAAGCATAAAACATTTATTAGTAAAACAAAATTGTTATGTTAGTGTTCCCAAGATTCAGGGGTCAGAAAGGCAAAGAGAAAAGTTGTAATGTATTTCAATGATCTAAACAATCTTTTGATTTTTACTTCTTTTTTCAGTTTCTTCCTTTTATTTATCTGCCATAATCTCTAGTATAGACAGCAAGCTGCTTCTCCATAAATTTACTTAAAGAACAGATTGTGTGTCTTTCTAGATGTATTTTACTGACACATGTTGGCTTTTCAAAATAAAAATATGTTAAAAATAATTCAAGACTTAATGAAATAGAACTCATTCATTCTAATGATTTGAGATTTTCGGAAATATGTTCAGAATAACATAGATACACAGAAATCTTAAGAATTCCAGGTTTGCTTTTGTGCCAGGTTGAGTGTGATACTATTACTTAGCAAAGTGGGGTTCACTCACGTGGTGTTTTGATGTAAAACCCAACAATTTGTGTTAAGGAAAATGTGTCTTTATTTACAATATTCCAACCCAGGGGAGCTGTGAGCACTTCAGGTCAGTGCCCTGTTCTCCCATGAGATCCAGCTCTTCCCTTGCTCCCCAAAAGGCCATAAGCCAAACACATGCCCAGAAGGTCCCCATTCCTTATCTGTCAGCTCTCTCCTTCAGGGTCAGGGTTACGATGTCATCAGCCTCCGTACAACAGTCCAGAAAAGCATGTACTGTGCTGCACTGGATCATGGTGAAGTCCAGGTACTAAAAGAATCCTCTCCACATGCCCCAAGTTCCAAAAGTCCAAAGAGAGTCCAGGTCTGCAAGGCGGAGTCCTCAGTGGCTTCCGAGTTGGATCCAGCCCGGTTAAATCAGCAGTGCGCTGGCTTTCTTCACCAGCCCAGGCTGCAGGCCCCTTTCCTCCTTGCAGACAACGTGTCTTTCTCTCTCCCTCTCTCCCAAACCACGTGCTCCCTCCCCTCTCCCAAATCACGTGTTCACTCTACTTACCATTGGCTGTGGAGAATTTTGGAAAATGGCCTTTTTCTACCTTACAACAATGCTTCCAGACTCAGATTTGTTTTCAATTTTAGCTCTAAGAGTTCTCTTTGAATCTCTGCTCACAAAAATCTACCTTTTGTTAAGTTTTTATCAACTACGTAGTTCCCAGTTTTGTTCCATGCTTAATTGAGACTCAATAATACTTTGGCTAGCAAAGGAACATTTTTATTTTAGAATCCATTATCACTTGCCTTTATTTTTTTAGTGTGTGGATAAAATAGTAGAATTACCAGTTAGAATTTTTGAGAAGTATTTTATTTTAAACTTCAGTTTTAAAACAGAATAAAAGGCCACTGGTTCAATTCCCAGCCAGGGCGTGTAACCAGATTGCAAGCCAGGTCTCCAGCCAGATCCATAGCTGGAGGCAGGTGAAAGGTAACCATAAATTGATATCTCTCTCCCTCTCTGTGTCTCTCTCTCCCTTCTCCTCTTCCTAAAAATAATAAATAAAAATCTTTAAAAAATAATAATACCTTTAAAAAACATAGAATAAATTATACCATATTATTTTAATTATACATCTTCCAGTATAAATAATTAATTGCCTAGAATTCTATATATACTAAATAGAAAATATGAGGTTTGGGAAAATTAAGTTTTTAATTAATTAAATTAAATCTGTTTTAACAGATTTTAAATTTAAACTTGGAATATGAAAAATCTATTAAATATCCTCTAACTCCAACTTTGAGTAATAGAAATAAGGAAAATTTTAAGATAATGTGACATTTCCTACTATGATCAAAATAAATAGTTTATTAAATAAAGATATTTCTGATGAATATACAAATATACATAATATACATACATTATTTGTATATTATGGAGAACAATACTTAATGGTTAACACAATTAGTTTTAGTACCAATATCACTTTCTTTATTTTACTGTCAATCTCCCATTGTCTAAAATGCTGTAGTCTAAAATTTCCACTAATTTAAATCAGTGCTGTCTAATAGAACTCTCTGATGGTGGAAATGCTCTGTGTCTGTGTTGTTGGATATGACAGCTAGCAGACACATGGTTATCACACTTGAAACATGGCAAATGTTACTGACGAACAATGTAGTTCACTTATTCTTATATGTCTTCAATGAGTTTAAATTTAGAAAGTCACAAGTAACTAGTGGCTAGCACAGAAATTGGACAATTTCAGATTCAAGCAAATGTAATGGAACTCTATAATTGACTTAGGATTGTTTTATAAATGACAAACCAAAGGAAATCATATATCTGGATAATTCTATTCTCCATATTTATTTTTTAAAAGATTTTATTCATTATTTTTAGAGAGAAGGGCAGGGAGGGAGGAAGAAAGGGAGAAACATCAATGTACACTTGCCTTTCACTTGCCTCCAGCTTAGACCTGGCTGTAGACCTGACTGGAAATCGAACCAGGAACCTTTGGGTTCGCAGTCTCCAACTTTATAGATGCATTTTGAAGGTTTACATCTGTTAATGTTATATATTATATGTGATTTTATATATGAACTGAAACATGTTAAAAATTATATGGACATTTAAAAGCATGTTAAATGTTACTAAAAAATTATTAGAAAAGGTTGCATTGAAGTATGTTTCTTTGAAGCTATGATTCAGACAGAAACAAAACAATTCATTTTGAGAATATCTGAGCAAAGAAGTGAAATATTGTGTGAAGTTTATTCCTGAAGTGTCTGTAAACAAAATGGCTATTGATTTTCTTTCCTAGGTATTTGTATTGGATTGACTGCTGTGAATATCCTCACATCGGCCGTGTTGGAATGGATGGGACCAATCAGAGTGTTGTTATAGAAACCCAGATTTCTAGACCTATGGCACTAACTATAGATTATGTAAACCATAGACTCTACTGGGCTGATGAAAGTCACATTGAATTTAGCAACATGGATGGATCTCATAGGCACAAAGGTTGGTCTAGTAGTACAAATAATTCAGTATTTTACCACTGAATAAAATATTTATTTAGAAAATATATATTATATATACATTTTCATCAAATACATGTATTAATTGAATTATTGTACTCTGTGATACACTGGGAAATAAAAAATTAGATATATTTATAACTTTTATAATTATATCATAAATATCATTTTGAAACTTTTTAAATTTTTAAAATTTTACTTTCCTAAATAGTTTTTGTAATAAATGGAAAATATTTTTATAAGTTAATATAAATATATTCTAATTGAAAAAAAAATATTTGCTTATAAATATAAAACTATTATTACAATCTGGTAGGGTTGAGTTTTCTTAACACTAAGCCAAAGTGTATATTTAAAAAAATGAAGCAATGTTATTTAAAAGTTATCAATTATATTACATGATTAAATTTAGTGTTATCTAAACAACAATGGCAACTAACATTAGCAAGGAAACAGCTTTCAAATTAGCGCATCATTTAGGAATGCTTATGAATAGGTGTGAACATATAATTTGAATATAAATAAATATAAAAGCTCTAAGTGTAAAACAAATTAATGAAGTGATTGATATGGGGAAGGTAGCACTAGAGTTAGAGATAGGGAAGAAGTCATTGAGGAAAAAGAGCTGAGATGAGGGAAATGAGACGAGTTATGGAGGATGCCATAATAAAGACAAGGGGCACAGATGAAGGTAAAATGGATATAATAGAAACCACAAACAATTCAAATCAACACTTGAATTATCTTAGATGTAGGTGGCTTCTTAAGGATTAGAATTTTTCCTAAATGAAAAAGAGAAATCAATGTTTATTTATCTTTAAATGACCTATTGTCACCTTTGCTATTAGGTGTTTTCATCTTCAAATATCTCATGAAGTACAATTTTCACAGGGAGACCCCAAAGAAAGCCTACACAAGACTGTGGTTTAGTTTATCAGACTGTTTTCTTCTTGGCAGTGAGCTTAGAACAAAAACTCTGGGGGAGGAACAGAGTAGGGATGTGAAAAAGACCATGAAACCTTGAAAATGTATGGAGCCCTGAGAAAGATGAGACCACTAAATAAATAAGTAAATTTTAAAAATAAATAAGTAAATCTTACTTAAGTCACAATTGTGCCCAAGTCTTTTCAACTAATACATCCTTCTAACTAAAAAGGCTGACAGCTGTTAGAAGTTTTTCTTAAGGGTAAGAAGATTGAATTATGGCAAGTGTAGTTGAGTAAGCCACTTGTTTAGGTGATGGCATTCCAATTATAGATAGGAAGAAATTCATCAGGATGTATTCTGAGTGAAAAATGGTTTAAAGATCACATTAGGATTTTAATTATAGCAAAAGTCAAAATCACACATAGTACATTTCCAAAAAATCAATAATGTGATATTTTGCAACATTCTTAGATGATATTAGTTTGTTTTATTGCAGCAGGCAATATTTTCCCCATGTAACCATGAACTGTCTTTTTTTAGACAATACTGAGTTGTTGTGAATATATTACTGTGTGCTAAAATTTTACTGCACAATAAAATGTAAACAATTTCTGGCCAGATATTATAGCATCACATATTTGCTTGTTTTATTTAAACCTTACTGTTTGAATAACAAAAATTGTAGTTAAAAATGTTGTGTATTAAACACTATTGATTCTATTCCCTACTATTAATTCATGTATTTATTTATTTATTTTAAGATTTTATTTATTTTTATTTATTTTTAGAGAGGGGGAAGGGAGGAGGAAAGAGAGGAGCAGAAACATCAATGTGCAAGAGATACAAAGATCAGTTGTCTTTTCTGTCCCCAACAGGGAACCTGGCCCACAACCCAGGCATGTGCCCTGACTGGGAATTGAACCAGAAACCTTTTGATTTGCAGAGCAGTGCTCAATTCACTGAGCTACACCAGCCAGGGCCCATTCCCTACTCATTATTTTCAAATTATGCTAGATATGTAGGTGACTAATGAATGCTTTGAAAACTTATTACAAAATGAATTCATGTAAATGAAATGTCCCTTAATCACAGTACTGGTGGTGACTTTGGGTAGAGGAACATAGCAGGAGAAAATGCTACTAAATCTATTAAAGGATGAGATACATACTTTAAAAATATGCAGGTATGATGTTCACATTTTAAAATTTGATTTTGAAAATACCTTGAGGCTTTACAATGAGGTCGGGAAAGGAAAGTGAAAGAGTTGCTGTCTTATCAAGTATCTGCCAATATCTGAATGGCACCAATAATCACCTGGTAGTTTACTAATGAGCTACTAATTGTGAGCAGCCTGAATTACGCCAACTCCACGTCCAAAGGAAAAAAACATTTATTTGCCATGTTTGTAAAGAGAAATAGTACTTTTCTGCTCTCTACACTTGCCCCATAAAGGCAAAGAGAATGTTGTTTTCTATGTGTGTATTTGGAGGTGGAAAATGAAATATAGCAATTATAACTGGTTTATTAATTTGGATACTGACTTTTTTTTCTGTTGAAGAAACTAGTATGATTGTTCTAATTTTTTTCTATATATTAAAACTGGAGCCAGAATTCATCAACAGAATAGGATATATCAATCCTGACAAAGTAATTTGAAAATATGAAGGATGTAGGAAAAATTTCAGAATTATGGTTATCTTAAGTCAAATTTTAAAAGGGAGAAACATTAAACTGTAGTTGCACTTTATCTATCATAAAGTTGCACACTCAAATATGTTCTGATTTAAACCATGCATTAATTGCATAAATGAAGCATTATTGTTTTTGTCCAGCCCTAAACAATAGATCTGTTTACTTTTGAGGTACATCTGACTTGTATTTGCTTGAGACTTTCCATCATTTTTTTGCTATCTCTTCTGTCCTACACAATTTTTTACCAAGTCCAAATACCTTATTGCAAAAATTAAAATGATAATAATAAAAATATTAGTCATTTTGCTAGATTAGGAACATTAAGGTGCAATCTTAGTCATGTGTCTCTACTTAATGCCTATTCAATCATTCTGTTTTTCTCTAATAATTATATAATAATATGAACTATAATAATTTAATACCATAGACTATTATTCATATTACAGGATAACTGAATCAGTTTATTTTAAATCAAATTTTCATTGGTTTTATTTTTTAAATTTCTTTGATTTTTTTCTTTTTAGATCTACCCATTCATTCATTTACTTATTCAAGAAACACTTATTGATGTCATTGACTTGTTTGTTTGTTGGTTGGTTTATTTATTGTACAACAGGTAATGGTAGGTCCTGGAATTACATAAATGAATAATCCTTTAAAGCACTTTCAGTTTAATGGAAAAAACTGATGTGCAGATAAAGATGTAAATTAGATTGGGGTTACAGGTATATGCAAAATATTGTAAAAATGCAGGTAGGAGCAGGAAAGTCTTTGCTAAAGGGCGGGGTTCTCTATATGGAGAAATAGGCAGGATTCTTTGCACAGAGGGCATAGAAATTTCAAATATGTAATTGAGTCTTGAAACGGCATAAGGTTTACACAATTTGGCTATTCCTAGAAGTCCTATAACAGGTAGGTAGATGATAATACTAGATAAACAAGGGCAAATTGGGGTCGGATTGTGACAGGGCTTGTATGCTAAGTAATTTAGAATTTATCCTTTAGGTCATAGGAAGCCATTGATGGTGTTTAGTTGATAAAATGCTATTATTAGATTTGACAACAGCATGGAAAATGAAAAGACCTTGGAAGGGCAACCAATTTAGAGGCTGCTAAAATATTTTAGGAGAAAATAGTTGAAGTGGTTATAGCTGTGGGAATAGGGGTAAAGTTTTATGTGCAATAGTTATTTAGCAGAATATATAGGAAAGATCTGTACGCTTAAAATAGCAGAATCACGGGTAGTTAAATTGCAAATATTAAGTGAAAGATTTATAGTAATATCCACTCAGGAAAAAAGGCCTCTGTTTTGATGACATTAAAGAATTAAAAAATAAATACTAAGTGTATCATAGAGATTCTTCTTTAGAAGTCCTGTTTTGATGACAGGTACATTCATTTTAACAAAAGGGTCAGTCAGCATAAAAGGAATTCTAAGGATGTGCAAATACTTTCTATTACCTCTTTTTCTAAAAAGCATTTCAGAACAACAGATAGTTTATCTAGAAGAAAGGTTGAACATGAGTGAATCTCATATCAAATAGCTAGTAATCAGGAGAACCAGAATTTGAAGCAATGAAGATCTACTGGTTCCAAAGATGGTTTTCTTTCCATTATTCACGCAGCTTCCTTGCTTTTAAACACATGATATAGGCTTGTTACCTATTACTCATAGCTTCTAATTCCAGGTTACAGCATAACTACACACTCATATACATAAAGGAATAGCTATACCTGAATTTCTTCAGATTGATTTAAATAGTGGACCATAGATAAATTGTAAAATATAAAGATACTAACAAATATGTAAGTCACTGTAACATAATTTCTATTAAAATTAACTTATTAAATATTTTTTGTTTCTTTGAGGAAGTGAAGAGAGCAATAATGATGTTTAAAGATAGACACTCTGCTTCAGTGGAATAGTTTGATGTTATAGTTTGTTGTTTCAAATTAACTATATCTCCTGCCCATAGAAACCTTTTAAATCTTATCTAGAGATTCATGTCACAAAATTTCTGAAATTTGGCCATAGTACATTTTGCCATTGATTTTATCCATTTCAAAAATATTGCCTTCTCTAAATAGAAAATCTATAAAATAGGTAACAACTCTTGAGATAAATTTTATCGATACCTTTACATAGCTACCTTAACTTAAAGATTCTACTTTCCATTTAATGAAAGAAAATTAATTATCAGAAAATTCAATTTAGGCCATAATTTCAATCTGTTTGTATCAAAGTACATAAATTCAGATTTAGTTTTCCTCACTTTCTGTTAGTTATGACATTGAACTTGAGATATATTTTAGATGTAGATTTTTTGAAAAAATACTGAAAATACTATGTGAATAGTAACAACAAAAAAAGTGAACTGAGAAAAGGCATGTTTGACCTTGAGATTTAAAATCTATTTGGTCTAGTATTTTTTCATAATCTATATCACTGAATGATTTGACCTTGTGTTAAATCAGTTAGTCATGTACAGATTTTATCCAGCATACTAGAAAAATATATACTTATAACTTAACTTAAAAAACTTATACTTAATTTCTTTGAAGAGCAATGGTTGCATATCTAAACTACAGTTTATCACAGAACTGTCCTTTATTTTGTGGAAAAATGTTTAAAATTCTATATAATTATGCAGACTATGGCTGTTTATTTGTTTCAGAATCCTTAGACATGAAGATCCTCATATCAAAGGGCCAGTGTTGTAGTATAAACTCTAGTATTTGTTTTTGCTCTGGGAAACCAAAGTGTGTTGTGAAGTGGTACGTCTGGGTTTGGATTTAAAAATCCATATCATAGCTCATGTAGTTATTGTCCAAATTATGTTGGGAAGGAATCCAGATGAAATAGCAGAAAATATATTTAAGGTGTTTTGTTCTGAATGGGCAAGAAAACACTTAAAAAGACAAAGATGTGTGTTGTGCTCATACACCCTGAAACTCATGGTTATTGCATTTGGGTATTCAGAAAATTTAACTATCTACTGAACTCCACCATAAAAAGTGTAGGGAATAGAATAAATGCCACCCTCTAATTTTACAATATTCTTAAGTGTTTATTTCTTGGCGAGATATGCATTTAATACTTTTCCAAAAAGTTCCTATCATTCATAGTCCATTACAAGTAATAGACTCCACGGGCTATTTTATGCTAATGATGTTGATGAGCTGTTGTTTACAATACAATGAAAGTTAATGGAAGGGAGCAAAATACAGTTCAGTTTCTACAGAAATGTTCCTGAACTAGTAAAATAAATTGAAATTAAGTGTTGTTTCTAAAAATTCTTAGAATTTCAGTGTAATTCACATCTTTTAGTTTTGCCCTTTGAAAAAGACATATGACCTTAAATTGTATACATGTTTAAATACAGAGTATTATTTCACAAATGTATATGTTACATATATTATTTTTAAATAGTAAAATTTTAAATGTTAACCTAGTATGAGTTTCAGCTATTTTCAATGTTACCTGTGCCATATATGACACATTGGGGCATTTGTAGACTTGGCTTTGGTCCAGGTTACTCTGTAATTTAGGTTTTGATGCACTATAGTTCAATATTTCGTTCATAGTTTAGAACTTTTAATCAATCAATGATTTTCAAACATATCTTGAAGGAGTTGGTTGAGGGTGGAACTGGGGTAGGGAAGGACTATATTTATTTCCTCACCTATCCTTACTTAGTCCTAGTACTACCTACAATACATTTGAAGGTGCTTGTAATATGTTACACTCATTTCTGTTTTTATTTTACAGGTGTATTTATAATTGTAAAGGTGTGGGAAACTAGATCCTAAGCTCATGTAAATGGCTCTACTTGGTATCTTCCCCAAATGCCAAGTGTTTTTCAAGGGCTTTAGCTTACATTAAAAGTAACAAACATTTTCCTAATACATATGTATGTGGAATATTATAACTTACATTTAATATTGATGAAAACACATTTTCAAATGTCTATGAAGGTTTATATCACCAGCAGAAAAACCTAGAGTGTTTTGAAGCAACAGAAATATATTTTTACCAAGAACATGAAATAATGTTGCTTTGTTTACTTCAGAAACTGGAGAGCAGTATCATTATTGAAAATAAAAAGTATGGAAACAGGCTAGTTTTTATTTATTTTTAATTTTTTATTAGTTTTAAAAGATTTTATTTTATTATTTTTAGAAAGGGGAAAGGAGAAAGGCAGAGAGGGATAGAGACATTAAAGCCTTTTTCATCTGCCTCTAGCTACAGACCTGGCTGGAGGCCTGGCTTGAAAACCAGGTTATGTGCCCTGGCTGGGAATTGAACCAGCAACCTTTGGGTTCACAGGCCGGTGCCTTATCTGATGTGCCACCAGCCAGGGCTTAGTTTTTAAAATAAAGGTATTGTATACTCTGGTGTTTCTTAAGATTGTACAAATCTTTCACCTTAAAATAAAAATACTATAGCCCTAGCTGGTGGAACAGTGGATAAGTGCCAGCCTGCAACCCAAAGGTTGCTAGTTCGATTCCCAGCCAGGGCACATAACCAGGTTGCAAGCCAGGTCTCCAGCCAGATCCATAGCTGGAGGCAGGTGAAAGATAACCATACATGGATGTTTCACTCCCTCTCTTCCTCTCTTCCTTCCCCTCTCTCTAAAAATAATAAAATATTTTTAAAAAATAGAAAAATGAAAAAATAAAGGTACTATAATGGGCATTATCTCCTTTATAAATTCTCATATTCGTTAATAAGAATATTCCTTTTAATTAAAAAACTAATCCTCATCCTAGGATATACTTACTGATTTCATAGATAAAGGAAGGAAGAGAGAGAGAGAGAAAGAGAAAGAGAGAGAGAGAGAGAGAGACATCAGTAGGTTGCCCCCTAGAGGCCCACAACCAGGATCAAACCAGCACCCTAGGTATGTGCCCTGACTACTGACCAAACCTGCAACCTATTTGTGTACAGGATGGTGTTCCAAATAACAGCCATCCAGCCAGGGCGGGAATATTCTTTTTAGATGTTAAACATCAAAACAGCCATTTGTGACTTTTATTAAGAATAATTTAAATATATATAAGTGAGAGAGGGGAAGGAATTCAGTTGTATTGAACTATTCCTATACCAAAAGTACATATTGTTTGATGCAACAACGTGGCCAAAAGGAGGCAAGAATTATTAGAAAAGGATGGATAAAGAATGCCTTCAGCCTCTTAATAATGGCTTTCATTTAAGGAAAAATCCTAAATAATTTATATATTTTGCCTTCAATTATCACATGCATTTTAAAAAGTTATTTTTAACTCATTTAAGTATCTCAATATGAATTCCTGCATTAAAGAGAAACACAAGGTTATTGTTTGGGCATTTGATCACTGTGAGTATTCAAAAGGCAGCCTTGTCTACAATAGATTCCCAGGTAGAATCAGCTCAAATCTGCTCTACATTATGACATATGCTGAATGGAAGAACTTTGTTTTCTTTCTCCCATTCAGAGTTTCATTGGTGAGTAATTTTTTTGGAAAGATTATGACATTTTTACTGGAAAATATAACTTTGGAAAAATTTATAATAACATTTGGAAATGTTGGCTCTCTTTAGTATTCCTGCCATTTCTTAATGTGTCTATTCATTTGGAAAAATGGATTTTGGATCCAGTGGCCTGAAATTTTCTTTGTACTTTGTTTACCCTTAAGTGAGGTTGTATTAAAGGGTGGGCAGGAAAAATGTTCTTGAAGCATTTGTTTAGATGAAAATTTTTTACCCTTTTGTAGATGATGCAGAAGAAATAATTATTTTTTAAATGATTCTGCAAATAATAACTTTGACAGGGATGCATAATTACTGACAAAAAAAAATCTATTGATCTTAAGTTTATCTAAAACATACTTTTTTTCTGATGGGTTGTGTGTAACTGAAGCAGTTAGTCTATGGAAATTAGTATACTATGGCCATTTTCCCACCTACCCCCTCTTCTCTGTTATTCTTCATAATCTAGAAACCATTTCTCACCTACCCACTGATCACTGCATGAACCTAACACTTTCCTTAGCATGCTAAACCACTTTCTTCCACCATCTAATTTTACATCCGTTTTCTAGCCTACACTCTCTTTGTAGTCTTGGTTTAATCTCACATAATTTTTTCAATGATACTTGGTTTCACTGGTTTCATTACCACTTTTGGTTTTCATGCTCTACTCTAATTCTATTTGAACTTCTCTACATATCTTGTATATTCTAAGATCCTTCTAAGATGATACTGGGAAACTTCTTAATATTAGGATGTCTTAGAAGAGAGGATACATGAACATTCTGATCCTTTTTTTCTAAAAACACCTGTTTTAGTGAAGCTATACAGTTTGTACTCTGTTGCCTAAGGAATGGATTTCATTTATTTCACCAGAGAAGAAATATGTATTAGAAATCTTAACTGGAGGTAGTTCTAGCTACCCTACCTTTGCCTCTTTGCCATCCTCCATATGCTAGATGGCTGCCTCTTATGACCAGGTTCTTGCACCTGCTAGCCTTGAGATGAATTTCATTAATGGGAAGCATTAGCAGAGATTAGATAGTAGACAAAAGAAGTGGTCAGCATATTTACTCATCCACTTTTCCTCCCTGCCCAAGCGCTGTGCCTTAGCAGTGGCTGAGTTCCTCCAACAAATGGCTTCTGTTCTTTGTGGATGTCTCTTTTTCTAACTGGAGCTTTCACAGCTTCCATCAGATGTAGGAAAAATCCAACCCATCAGCAGTCACTTAGCCAGGCCCACAGCTCTATATTTAAGAGAAAAATAATGTGACCAACGACTTGTACCTAAAATTTCCTTTTTCAGTTAAACTATTTTTAATTATTTAATGCAATATCTGTTTAATATAGGACCCTTGACTGATCCTAAAGAGATAGAAAGAAATTAAAAAACAATGAAAAATTAAAATAATTTTGCAGTATTTCAGGTGTGAAGAAATATGTGCCTTTACTTGAGTTAATAACACCAACTTTAAGAAAAAGGAGAGTCTTGAAATATAATTTTAAAAATATGATAAGATTTCATGTTTTATTTGATAGGCTTGTTAACTCAAAAGGTTTAGAAGATTGTTTCCAAACCTAGTCAGTCACACAGTGAGGATCAAGTTGACTATAAGGATCATTGGATTATGCAAGTGTTTCTTTCCAAACACTACATAAATTATTTATTATTAAAAAATATCAGTAGTCACCCTGGCTGAGGTGGCTGAGTGGAAAGGCACTGGCCTTCGAACCCAAAGGTCACTGGTTTGATTCCCAAGTCAGGGCACATAACCAGATTGTAAGCCAGGTCTCCAGCCCGGTCCATAGCTGGAGGCAGGTGAAAGGCAACCTTACATTGATGCTCCTCTCCCCTTCTTCCTCCCTCCCTGCCCTTCTCTCTGAAAATAATGAATGAAAAATCTTTAAAAAGTATATCAGTATTCAAGTTATTCTGTAATTATTGAATTTGGTGGTTACATTCTATGACCTTTGATTTGCTTTCAAGAATATGCTTGAGCCTTTATAGTTCATTTTGAATAGTAAATTATAGGATTGTTGCACATGTAATATTTAAAATAGTATTATATCCTCAGAATAAATCTTGGAGGAAAAAAACAATAGAGCACCAGTAGTACAATTTCTGTCTAAGTAGTAACTGTAGGCAAAACCATGTTAAATGTGCCATTACCCCAAAGTTATATCATATCAATACAACCAGCTATGAGATAATTTACACAATGAAAGATGAGCACTAGAACTATTGGTGCATTTTATTCTTAACGCATTTAAACTACATTAGTCTGAAATATTCGAATGGTTTGTTCAGGAATATTCTTGCTTAGCATGATAAATGCTATCCAAATATATATAAATATATTTATGTATCTCAAAAGTATTGTAGTAGAGCATCTCTATCTACGAAGCCACAGTTAAGCTGAAGGCATATTCTAAATTTCTTCCTTTTCTGTTTATCATAATTAATTGGAACTGTAGCTGAATAGCATCCAACTTGACTAAAAAGGAAAATCTCCACAAAGGAGTCTTTCTCTGACATATTTTGCCAAATACTGACTCCTTTCTTGTGCTAGACATAGCCTATGGTATGAAAATTGGGAGCCTAGTGCTTGAGTGCAGTGCTGGAAACAGTACAATAAGTAAAGCTGTTAAATGGAGTAGAAACCTAACTGCAGAAAGCTGCTTTCAAATAGGCTTTAAATATATAATAAATACCTGTGAACTGCAGCCCACACAATAGTCTGTTTTTTCTTGTTGCTGTTGTTGTTGTGTGTGTGTGTGTGTATGTGTATCTACTGAATACCTGTAAATGAACGAATTCTTAATTTTTTCACATTTCTCTTTTAAGCAAAGACAGTCTTATGTACAAGTGGCCATGTTATTTTTCCCTTAAAAAAGAATAGCCAAAATCATTTTGAGAATACATTGACTACTTTTTTTCATAAAAAGCATTATCTCATTATCATTAAGTTAGTTAAATGTTGTCATGCCATCACATTTCATGTCTATGTTTTGTCAGTTCTACTAATTGTAGATTTATATCGCAAGACATCTTTCTTGTTACTCTTTATTTACATATATGCATATGAGGTCTGTCGGGGAAAAGTTCAGCTATTGTTAATATAAGAAGAATGGTTTGCATGGCATTGATGTGACCTGGTATCCAAGGAGAGGGGACTGGAATGCACATGCATGAACAACAACGACTTCACTGTACTAGTCAGTGGAGGTGGTGGGTGCCATCAAGTGACCCTGTGTGATGTGTGGCTGTCACATTCAAAATGAGTGTGCAGAGCAATAGATCTGCACTGAATTTTGCATTATGCTTGAATATTCATCTGCAGAAACTGTTGGGTGTTTTGGAAGGCCATGGCTATGGGCAACTGGTGATTGGCAGCTTCATTATGGCAATGTGCCTGGTCATGCAGCACATCTCATGCATAGGTTTTTTGGCAAAATGTCAAATCACCCAGGTGGCGCAGTCCCCCTGCAGACCAGATTTGGTGCCCTATAGCTTCTGGATTTTTCCAAAACTAAAATCACCTTTGAAAGGGAAAAGATTTTTAGACTATTGAGAATCAGGAAAATATGATGGGGTAATTGAGACAATTGTGTGAGGCACCAAGGTGCCTACGGAGGTGTCATGGTCCTTTTAATACAGAGAGCTCTAATGAAGATCACTGGGGAGAAGTAGAAGGGGCTGTAGGAGGAGTTTGCTGAGGCAATGGGAAACAGTCAAGGACAGGGTAGGCTGAGAAGCTGAAGCCTCCAGAGCCAATGGGCATAAAGAGAGGGCGGGTGCTCTGGCTCAGAAGCTTCTTCTTTCTCCTGATCCGGCTCTGGTTCTGGTTCTCAGGGTCTCAGGCTTTCAGGCTTTTAGGTGCTCAGGCTCTTCTTTCTTGAGGATGCCTGGATGATGGTGCTGCAGCAGCCTGCATTTCCCAGCAAACGGTATGTCGGATAAGAAGGGACTCTGGGCACAGCCTAGGATCAGGCTGGCCTGGCAGAGGGTGGCAGGTTTATTCTTTGGGTGTCTAGAGGGAACAGGCTCTGAGGCAGAAGCCTGCCATTCTTTCAGAATTGTGTAGCTTTTGTGTATTAGTTGTTTTGGTTTGTAAACTAACCCTATAGAAACTAAACTAACAGGAGAAAAGCTAGGAGAACCCAGGTGTTAAAGTTTAGCCTTCATTGATAGGCTGAAGTGATGAAAACTGTGACTGGACAGGCTTAAGCAGAATCTTTTGAATAAAAACTCTTTTCCTGCCTCACTAAAACTTTGCTTGTGGAATCTTACCTAGAGTGTAGCAGTGGGCATCAGGACTCCAACCTGCTGTTCGGTAACACCGGTACAGTGTTTCTTGGACCTTGTATCTTCTTTTTCATATTACCTTCCTTCATACCTCTGGACAGACCTCCCCTATATGTATATGTAATGTATATTATATACAATTGTTACATAATAATTGCATAACATGCACACACATACTCAATATAGGCATACCTATCTATAAGGTAGAAATATGAAAATAAGTAGAGACAACAAACAAAAAACAATTTTATTTTTCTCATTCTGAATCATGTAGCAAATAATAACAATAATAAGCTCACAATAACATGTTTACTCTCAGTGTGAGTTGGGTTCTTCCTATGTTGATGGGAAAACAAACAGATTATTTATAGTTATCATTTGGCAATGATATATATGGTAATTTTTTCATAGTTGCTTAAGCAGATAGTCAAGTTTCTCTTGTGAAGAAATTTAGGTCCTAAAGAGGAAATGGAAACATACTGCCAAGTTATGGGCTGAGCCCGGAAAGAGGTTAATGTGTAAAGGTTTTGTTTATTTCTGCTTTCTTTTGTTGACTTGATTTTCATTGGCATTATTTGTGTTAGTAAGGAATTTGTCATGTTCTCTTACAGAGTAGTTTGCAGAGCCAGTATAATGTTAGATTTGTAACACTATAGATTTCTTTTTGTTAGTGTAAGTTGGTGTTTTTACTGAGCTTTATTTTTTAATTTTTCTAGAAGAAACAGGTAGTTGTGTTTGATGCTGTTTGGGAAATAAGCATGTTTGCCAAATGAGCAGGCCTAGAGTGAGCTTATAGAGCTGCTACTGGTAGTCTGATCTTTATTGCCAGAATCAAATAAGGAATTAAATAAAACAGATGGTCACCGTTGGCAAAGGGATTAATTTTTTTCGCTTTCACTTGATTTTACTCCATGCTGTATACATTCATTTATGTGCTATCTTTCTTTTAAAATAAGGATTTAATCTTTAAATTCTATAAATAAATAATGATTACCTGATAACAGATGGTTTGTGGTGGGTGATCAGTACAAGCTTAGAGGTAGCAAACTTGTCTAGTACTTAAATTGTCCTGTGTCTAAAAATAATACACAGTATAATTGCAATCAAGTAATTAAATACAATAATTTTTACATGGAGCTATGAAATTAGCCCCATTACTTCATATAATTGTGTTAGTTTGCTAAGGCTACCATAACAAAATACCACAAACTGTGTGGCTGAACCAAGGAAATATATTTTCTCATAGTACTGGAGGCTAGAGTCCAAGATGAAGGCATTGGCAGGTTTGGTTTCTGCTGAGGCCTCTCCCTCGCTTGCAGATGGCTACCTTCTTGCTGGACCCTTACTTGTCTTTTTCAACAGGAGTATAAGCATACTCCTGTTGTCTCCCCCTTATAAGGATACAAATCAGATTAGGACCCCACTCTTAGGATCTCACTTGACCAAGCTATTTCTTTAAAGGCCCTGTCTCCAAAGACAGTCATGTTGGGAGATACAGCTTCAACATAAGCATTTTGTGAGGACACAATTCAGTCTATAATCATTCTTTACCCAACTAAATTGGCTTTCTTAAAGGCAGTGCTAGTAGGTAAAGTGGCGAAAAACCCAGCAGTCAGAGAATACCAGGGTCTTCATTTACTAATTATTTTCCTTTCCATCTTTCATCAAGTTACTAAAGGTTTTCTAGATTTTAGCTTTCTCATCTGCCAAGTGGAGCCTACTATTGTACAATAGAGTTGTATTAAATAAAATGAGGTGTATAAATTGGATATCCTACTGCATGGTTTCTCAACTTCAGCACTATTGGCCTAATAAATTTTTGTTATGGGGCAAGAATTGTCTCTCCCACTTTTTGAGGACTCCTGTCCTACTTCCTGACACCCAAGTGCTTAATAAATATTTGTGAGCTATAGTTACTTACTGAATAGTTAAAAGACTATGCAATTTTTGAGATGTTAATAAGTCAGTTCTTACAGTAACCACTTTTTGTAAAGAAGTCAATTGAATCTGATGCACTGAAGGTTTTTAAAGTAATGATTAACATTTTAGATCCATGTTTAATAATGTCATTAGTTCCTTTGCATTTAGCAAAATCTCTGTTGAATGTTTGAGACTTTCAACATTTTCTGAAAATTTTTACTTTATTTTTAAAATTTCCAGACATACACGTAAATTGAAAGGTGATTATAATGATCACCCATCAACAAGATTCACCCAATTATTCACATTTTGCTACATTTATTTATCTTCCTGAAAGAATTTATGAGGTCTGCCCTGAAAGTATGGATCCGATATCAATATAAGTAAAACAGCTTGCACCGCTGATACTTTCAGGATAGATCTTCAAAGGAGGGACATGGGAATAGCTTATATAAATAACTCGGACACTATTTATTCTGGCAATGATCTCTTCAACTTTCTGCCCACTTATACTTACCATTTTTTTATTTTTTAAAAACAAATTTTTCCTGGCTGGTAGCACAGAGGATAAGGTGCCGGCCTGCAAACCCAAAGGTTGCAGGTTCAATTCCCCAGCCAGTGCACATAACCAGGTTGCAAGCCAGGTCTCCAGCCAGGTCCTTAGCTGGAGGCAGGTGAAACGCAACCGTACATTGATGTCTCTCTCCCTCTCTGCCTCTCTTCCTTCCCCTCTTTCTAAAAATAATGAAATAAAATCTCAAAAAACAAAACAAAACAAATTTTTATATTTTTTCTGTTACCACTTAGTCCCCTTATACACATACCCTCCAAATTGCCACACTGTGGTCCATGCCCATGAGCCCTTGGTCCTTTTTTGCTCAATCCCTCCACCCCCTTACTTCCCCCTACTCCTGCCAACTTAACTGCTATCCTGCTCTCTATGAGTTTGTCACTACCTTGCTTGTTGGTTTACTTACCGTGTTAGTGATGAGCTCCATGTGTACAGGAGTACACAGATAATTTAGTCTGTTTGTATCATGTGTGCAGATCTGGAGTCTTCTTGATTTTTACACCTTTTATATGAATAGTATCTCTTCTGATATAGGTTTCTGGCCAGATACTACATATAGATAATAGTCAATGACTTAAATATCACATATTTGGAGGAGTCTCATTTTAGTTCTTTCATTTCTATTTTTCCTGATTCATAGTGATTTTTTTATTACATTAGCCCATCAGAATAAAATAACAAAGCAATAGATTTAAATTTTCTACTTCTAGTTTAAAATATAAATTAATACAGAACTCAAAAAATAAAGCTGTAAAACATCCTAAACTGAATAGTTTTATAAATTTTGATAGTTTTTTATTGCTACAGAGTGAGGGATATGTCAAACATACTCAGTCATTAAAATCTAATTTATAAAAAAGGACATATTACTTGACTTATACTATTTTTCATTAATAAATATTTTCTCAGAGTTTCTAAAATTAGACCTGAAAAGCAATATAGATAAGTATATTGGATAAATATATTGGAATGTTTATGCAAATTAGGAAATGTCCCCATTCTTTTTACTTACTGCTTTGAAATCTTTTGGAAAAAAAAAAAGTACTCTATTATGGTTTAAAATTATTAAACCACAAACCACCAAACAAATATATCTTATTTATCTCATAGGACCCTGGAATCCCTTGAAAGAAAAATTTATATCTATGATGATCAGTCTACAGTCCACATTTAAACCCAGCCCTATAACTGAGGCATAATTATAAAGCAATTTGAATTTGCAACTAAACAGTTTTACGGTTAAATCTGCATAATACATTGTTATCCATCATCTTTTTTTTCCTCCATCTCTATCCCATCTCATTATGCAAGTGAAAATACTCATAAAATTTCAGTGACTAAAATGTTTTATAATAGCCTTATAGTCACTCACTCTATCTCTAGGTAGATAGAAATTTCATCCTGGATATATAATTTAATCAATTTAAAACTGGGAAAGATGTAGAATGACCTGTAGATTTAAGGATTTAAGTTAAGAACAACTATATGTATGTGTGTGTGTGTGTGTGTGTATATACACACACACACACACACACATACATATATATATATATAGTTCCTAAATGTTGGATGTTATTTGTTTCTGGTGAAACAGCCATTATTTGTGAGCAGGATAGCTTTCATTTTCTTCCCAGTGGTTGAACGAAGCTAAATCTGAGCAAAGCACACTACTGTGCCAGATCCTGCATTCTCTTAACCGGTAATAAAGAACCTTGCCAGCCTGACAGGTTGTCACAGCAATTATTCACATGAAGTTCTGTAACAGGTGTATCTGTCAGCCCATGTAGTATTGAATATTTTAACTGGCAGTCTTCCAAGACTGAACATTAATCTTACCATCTCCTATTACAGTCCCTAATCAAGATATTCCAGGGGTGATTGCACTAACATTGTTTGAAGACTACATCTACTGGACTGATGGGAAAACCAAGTCACTCAGCCGTGCCCATAAAACCTCGGGAGCAGACAGACTCTCACTGATTAACTCATGGCATGCCATCACAGATATCCAGGTGTATCATTCTTATAGACAACCTGATGGTAATTATTCTTTCCATGATTTCCATATATGCATCCGCATCTTTTAGTAACATCCCATTTTGGTTTCCTCCAAGGTTAAGTGTAAATTTATTTTGGAGAAATTTTATGAGATTTCACTATTTACTGTAATTGTATAAAATGAATTCAGTTGATAGAAAACACTGCTATTAAGGGGTATAATTGGAAGCTCACCAACAGTGCAGATAGCTCTTGGTTTGTTGAGTCTTAGTAAGCAGAAATGGCAATATTACATGTAGTTGAAGAAGATACTTTATTTCTGAAATAATTTATTTACAAAATTGTTATAGGATCCTTAGTTTCTGGAGTGCTGGGTAAAATAAATTATATTTAAGTAGAAATGTATTAAGGGAAAATGTATTAAGTTTTGAAACCATGTGAAAATTCTATTGTGATGAAATAAAGTGTTGATTATATTGCTTAAAACAAAAATTTGGCCTAGAAAACAAAGCTACTACAATATTAGTTGTAGATTGTTTTGTTGTTTTATTTTACATTAATATTTTTAGACATATGTATGCTTTCATCCAAAATACTTCTAATCTCCTTTTTTGTTTTCTGATGAACAATTATTTTTTCTACTAAAATGCTTGTTATTGTGGAAATGCATCCTTAACATTATACCATGGTAAAATGAATGCCATTAGACGTGGGTAGAATTTTAAGTAAAATAGAATTATATATATAATAATTGTGTTCTTAATTACAGTTATTTAATTTTAAATTTTAAAGCTTACCTATCTTGTTTCAAGTATCATATTATTGGTTTTGATTTTTTTGTATTCTTGCTATTGTTTTTTTTTTTTTTTTTTTTTTTTCATCTGTAGTCTCCAAACATCTCTGTATGATAAATAATGGAGGTTGCAGTCACCTCTGCCTTTTAGCCCCTGGAAGGACTCATACGTGTGCATGTCCTACCAACTTCTATCTTGCAGCTGATAACAGGACTTGCTTATCTAATTGCACAGCCAGTCAGGTGAGTGGAGGTCTTCGAATCATTTCATAGGATGCATGAGCAAGCTATTACAAAGACTTTACCTGAATTTTGTTTCTTTAAATACTTTTCAAAAGATCAAATTTCTTTTGTTTAGCATAACATTAGCTAATCATTCCACATATCACAGAGTTAAAGAATAAGGGAAAAGCAATTATAATATAATGTTTCAAATCATGAGTGGGCATAGCAGAAGCATCAGCGATTTGATGTATTTTAAGAAGTCAAGGTGACTGAGACATAGGGTTAGGACTTAACCAAATGAACAAAATTTCCTAAATAATCTGCTCTGTATCACTCCACTTCCATTTCTCAGAGGACATAATATGGAAAAGATAAAGTGTGTGCAAAGTAATTTCTAGATTTTTTCCTTTTATTGAATTTATTTACTTGGGGGAGGGGCGGGGATTAACATCCAATGCCGTGTACAGATGATGTGTTGTACAATTGTAAATGAAGAATTTTGAAATTTTTTGTTTATTAATTATTTTTTATTATTAACACTATTACAGATGTCCCAAATTTCCCCTCTTTCTACAGCCTTCTACCCAGCCCACTTCAGTCTTTACCACATTGTTGTCTGTGTCCAAAAAATTATATGATCTAAATATTTTTCTTCTGAATTTCAAAATGTAGTTATTTATAGTGAACATGTCCATCCAAGTATTTAAATTTCTACTTAATGTTAGGTGCATGAACATAATTTTATTACTTTAAATTTGGGGCAACAGTCATAAGACACTATAAAATTTGGTTGTGTTACATTTATGTCAGCATCTTGTTTAAAATACTGTTCTTAAAGAAACTATATAATCTATTTTTTAATTACTAAATTAATTATTAGAATTCTATGTTTTGAATTTGTTTGTTTTTCAATCCTAGCAGTAACACCATGGAAGAGACTAAATGTCTCTTAGCGCGTCTGTTTTGTTTTTTTTTTTTTTTTTTGGGGGGGGTGTTTTTAAAAAAATTTTATTTATTTTTGGAGAGAGAGGAAGGGAGAGAAACATCAGTGTATGGTTGCCTTTCACCTGCCTCCAGCTACAGACCTGGCTGGAGACCTGGTTTGCAACATGGTTGCCTGACTGGGAATTAAACCAGTCATTTTTGGGTTCACAGACCAGTGGTTTATCCACTGTACCACCAGCCAGGGCAGGTATCTGTGTCTTTGAAATGGAGAAGTTAATGCTCGCTCAGCCTGCCTCTCAAATTATGGCTCTGAGCATCATACATCAAAGAACTGGACAAATGGAAAAGATGGGCCCTCTTCTAGGGAGGCAGTGTGCGCAGTGGATAAAGGCGCAGACTCTGAAGCCAGACTTCTCATGAATGTAACCCAGAGTTGGCTATAAATTTGCTGGATTATCTTGTGTTTGTTATTTAATGCCTCAGTCTTCTCATCTTTTACATAGGGATGATATGTGCAGGCCATTGTTATGAAGACTAAGTGGGAAAAGTTCCTGGTGTACAGTAAATGCTATTACCCTTACCCTCCAGTGCAACTGGAATACTTAAAGAGTAGGTATGCAGTTAGTGGGAACTGCCATCGGGAAGTTCAGATGTCTCATCAAAGGCATAAGTCTCAGTTTCTTCTTTCTTTACAGTGTTGTTTTAATTATAATCCCCTAAGCGTGCATGTAAATAAAATACATTGCTTTTAGAGAACTAGAAATTTAGGTCACTATGAGTGGTAAATTAAGCAACCTAATTATTTCTAAAGGTAAAATTTAAAGGAGCAATCCCATCTTTTTTATTTAGACACATTTTAAACTTAACCTCCAGTTGATTTTGACCCCTTGTCCCTGGCTCTGGAGTGGCCCACAATTAATTCTATGAGGTCCAGTGTGAAAGCTTTAGGTGACTTAGACTTTGATTCCTGCCTAAGCCACTTACAGTGTGGTGATGAGCCCCAACAGACAACGGGAAATAAAGCCAAAGAATGCCTAGGTGGTAACACATCAGTCTTGCTCTAGTTGTAAAAGGAACAATATACGTCAAACTATTATATAAGAAAACCTATAATTGTAGTAACTTAATGCCAAGAACTCCTAACAGTTAATTGAAAATCTAAATCAATGTAGAAAAGTATTTCCATATAATTAATTAATTTCCCAATTTGACATCAATGATGAAACCACTAAAGTATAATTTTAAAAATATTGTCAATAATGTTTTTCACAAATGTTTAAAATAGTCAACAATGGCACCAGAAAACAAAATGATGGTGTATCAGATATCTTTGTTTTCAACAAAGCTTCCTGGAAAAAAAAAAGTGTTATTGCTTGATTGTGTTTCATCTTAAAAAAACAAATCCTTAATGAAGAATAGCTAACACAGTCCATTAGTGGTTATCTCTTTGTGTCTTGATTCTTTTCTGATTTAATGGGAGGAAACTACTACTGTTACATGGCTGGGAGAACAGGCAGGTTATAGAAACATAAAGTTTAGTGAAGTAGATATCAAAATGAAACAAATAGTCTAAGCACTTCAGAATCATATTATTAAGTTTTCTGATATAAATGTTGCATTTTAAATTTATCTTACTAGGAAATTTTGATTTGTTTTCATCTAATGATAGCGATCAATAATACGTATATGCCAAAATAATAGTGTGCTTTTATAATAGGCAAATAACATCAGTAAGAATTACATTAGGATTGAAAATGAACATATGAAAATCCATACAACAACCAAAATTAAAACAATTTTTGTAGTACTACTTCCAATATTAAATTTTCTAAGCCATTTAAATTAGAAAATAAAATGTTCTTTAAAAATAGCTTTACTTATTTTTTAAGTGGAGACTTTTCCTGTTTGAACTTCACTATATGTGGGATTTGCATTTTATTCCTACATTCATTTTAGTAGACATGTATTTAGTAGTTCCTTTATAGCTTCCTCTTGTGGGTGGTAATTGCAGTGTGCAATTTATTTTATAAAGATTCTAGTCTTGGAGAACATTTACCTTAAGGAATGCTTTCTACTTATACTTAGCATTTATCTTTCTTAAGTTACTGCAAGTATAAGGAAAAAAAAAAAAAAAAAGCTATGAAGCTGAGACACAGAACAGAAGAGATCTTTCCCTAAGAGTGATGAATACAATGTTGACTAGCATAACATGTAGCTAACGTGGTCTGTTCCAAAAGTATCGACCCAATCAATAACATTAAAATAGAGTGTGTTGCCAATGCTTTCAGGACAGGCCTTCTCTTCACTCAAAACCTTTTTATTTTCTTAGTAAAGTCAAATGGCATGTATAAACCATAATATGGTGGATAAGGTGCCGGCCTGCAAACCCAAAGGTCACAGGTTCGATTCCCCAGCCAGGTTGCAAACTAGGTCTCCAGTCAGGTCTGTGGCTGGAGGCAGGTGAAACACAACCATACATTGATGTCTCTCTCCCTTCCCCTTTTTTGAAAGATAATGAAATAAAAAATCTTAAAAAAAAAAAAAAACACCATAATATGATATGTAATTACAACATTTAGTGCTTATTTAAATCATGTATATTTAGTAAATTAAAAAACATGTATTTAAAAATTAAACCAATCAGGAAGACTGAAAATACTGAAGAGAAATATTCTCTTTTGAAAGTGCTTTGATGTACGTACTGTATGACTGGAAATGTTTAATGTTCAAGATGATTGCTTTCAGAATCAACTTCATAACCCCTAGATAATCACTACCTATGAAAGTAATATTTAATTTACAAAAACCACAATAGCCATGACTCCTGGCAAAGTAAACATGGGAAAATTGGTAGAACAATTAGACCTTTCCTTGGAATGACAGTATTCTGAACAAAACTTTTAGCCTTGGCTGGTGTGGCTCAGTGGGTTGAGAGATGGCCTGCAAACCTAAGGGTCAGTGGTTCAGTTCCCACTCTGGGCACATCCCTGGGTTAGGGGCCAGGTCCTCATTTGGGGGCTTGAGAGAGGCAACCACACATTGATGTTTCTCTCCCTCTCTTTCTCCCTCCCTTCCTCTCTCTAAAAAATAAATAAAATCTTTAAAATTATAAATGAACAACTTTTAGCTTGCTAATCCACTTTCATTAGAGAACATTGAACCTAGGCTATATTTTTCTGTGTTACAAATGTATCTGGTGTATAACATGCTATATAAATGCTACTTTGCTCTTCATAACTCACATGGTAATTACAGCAGAAACAATTTTTTTTAATTAAAAATTCTAGGAAATTAACTAATATTTTTAATTCCAGGCGAATATTGTGATATATGCATTTCACTGAAATTTTATTAAAATAATGAAGGAAAAATTATAGTTCTGCAACAAATATCGTACACTTTATTGATTGGTTTCAATAATTTAAAGTGAATCTTTTGATAACTATTTCAGATGTATGTCCTTTCTGTTTGGAAAGTATGATAATCTTTAATTTCTTTTTTCAAATCAGGGTATGTCTACAACTGAATGTTGTTAAGATAGGAATTATTTTGTGGTCTGAGATCACCAAAGAATTCATTGACCAAGCTTTCTTGATTTCTGTATGCAGTTGGCCATTAATGAATGGAACAATAATTCTATACTCACTTTAGGGAATAAACTTCAGTTTACATCACCTTCCTTAGCATAGTAACTTGTAACTTGAAAATATTTCACTGGCAGTATGTTACCTATATGCTAAATAGGTTATAAGTAAATATTGCCATATAACATTTTGAACTAATTTCTGTATTATTAGTTGTCATTTTATGGTTTATTTTAAAAGGGGAGGAGTTGACATTTTCTATTTCTTTAAGTAATAGAATTATGTTTTTTATTACTGTTTCTTTAACTACTTGAAATGGGAAGAGATAGTAATCAAATAAAACACAATAAATACAGTATTGAAGAGTATTTTGAATCAACTTTGCAGGTTTTATTATAGTGGTTTCTTTCTGTTTCTATTTTTAAAAATGTAATGACAAAAAAAACCATTGCAACTTTAATTTTATCTGTTTTAAGTTATGAAAATCTATTTGTTCTAAAAGATCATGTGCATTTACTAAAACTTGTAAAAAATGAAAATAAGCATATCAATCCCAATTGCTTTAAAGAAGTATTCATATCCTCAGTTAATGACTAAAACACAGGGATTGAGAGAAGTTAATTGAATTGTTCAAGATTCCTAAGAAAATACAATGCAATTGTTAATTTAAATTAATTAAATTAATATAACTAGATAACTCTTTTCAATATTCCTAATAAGTTTTATCCCTATTCAATATTTAGCAAACTTTTTCTGTACAGGGCCACATAATCAATATTTCAGGCTTTGCTGGCCACATGATTTCTGTACCATCTCAACTACTCAGAAAGGGTTGTGGGACAAAAGCATCCATAGGCAATATGTAAATTGATGATCTCCTCTGCACTGAGACTCTCTTGGGAGGTTTTCCTTGACACTGCACTTTCCTAGGAGATTACTGGCAGATTATTTTGCTGCTGATTGTTGTGCATTTATTCCCTATTTTGGGATTATCTAAACCCATCATAGTTTTCATAGCAGCAAATGGTTAGGTTAGGCTGCTCTGCCATGGTGAGTTTTTAAATACCCATTATATTCATTATACATAACCAGGGTTCTTTAACCTTCCTTCCTCCCTTCCTTTCACCCTCCCTCCCTTCTTCCTTTCTTTCTTTCATTTTTAGTTTCGTTGCAAAACTGATAAATGTATCCCGTTCTGGTGGAAATGTGACACGGTTGACGACTGTGGCGATGGATCTGACGAACCTGATGACTGTCGTGAGTACACTGGTGAATGTAGGAATTTAGAATATAGAGCTCCTTAAGTGTGAGGCATGAAGATTGAAGCTAGATCTATACACTATTGGTTTTGGATATATATTTTTTAATTATAATGGAAACATTATATATGCCTGTATTTAAAAATACAACAAAATTTGTTGGCAATGCGTTGCATATGTATCTGCAAGTATTACATTTAGAGTGACACCATTAGCAATTTAGTAGTTTTTTCTTCTGTTTATTTTGTTTCATAGAATAACTACATTGCTTCATGTGGTTTTCAGTAGAGTAACAATCAGCACAATTTTGACTTACTATATCACCAATTTAGAGGCAAAAATGGGCAAGTTTTCAGAACATCATTCAATGACTGAAACGTTGCTTTTAGGGAATACTATTTTTCCATCTTTCTGTCAGTATTAAAATACTGAACATTTATGAAGTCACATTTTCCCAATATAAATCATTAGTTTTCAGTTATGCATTTTAATACATTTTTAGTAGTTGCTTAAAGTGATTAGTAATTATTTATGTCATATCTGAATGTGATTAGTATGATTAGGTGCTTTTTTTTTTTTTTTTTTTAGCTATCCTTCATAGTTCTGCTTGTAATGAACAATCATGACCATCACAGTTCACTCCAATACTGACCTGTCACATTGAAGGTGTTTATAGTCAATTATGATCATTCCTTCATCATCCCAGTGGATGGTAACCATGATTTAGCATTGACATTACATTCAAGATTTTTCTTAGGCTTGCACTAT
This sequence comes from Noctilio leporinus, assembly GCA_004026585.1. NCBI lineage: Eukaryota > Metazoa > Chordata > Mammalia > Chiroptera > Noctilionidae > Noctilio > Noctilio leporinus. Next base: position 92,626 of record PVIW01003013.1, on the reverse strand, counting down.
GAAAAGACTGTCTACTGTCATAGTGAAAGCTAGCTGCTTTCTTCTGCATACTTTCTACCACATAATTACAAGGCTACTTCAAACTTAGAGCACTAGATAGTTGCTTAGAAAGCTTCATTCCATCACTCATTTGAAGTTCTTCCACATAGCTTATTTATATGCTTGAAAAGTAGTAATACATATTCAATGAGAAGAAAAAATATCAAAGTCATCATTTTTCTAATATTTTTATGATTTTGAAAGATCTATAGCACTTTGATTTATTAATATTGCTTTTGTTTTCACTGAGAGATAACATATAAAAGTAGTATCTGAATGGGATAGATATACTATTAGGCCTGAGTTACTCTCTTTTTTTTAAATGTTGAATAAAAAAAGTCAGAGTAATAAGAAATTACACTGAGTACAAGTAGAGATTTACTCATTTAAAAAAAATTATTAATTTCCCCATAATAAAGTAAACTCCCTCATAATACAGTAAAAATGTAACTATACCTTATTTTGGTAAGTGATAGAAATAAACATGCATAAATGTGTTAATTTAATTATGAGACGATTAAGCTTTTCTGTCCAGATTTCCTAAAATTTTCTCTGGGCACTATCACCATGATGACCTGCAGAGAATATTATTAACATTCATTGTTTTCCCTCTGCCATTATTTCTTGAACTCTAATTTTAATCTAGACTGAAATGTTATGCTGTAATCATATTGATATAAAAATTAACTATAAATTTAGCATAATGAGTCTTTTGTATTTCTCACTTACAGAATGTATGGTGAGAAAATAACTTGAATGTTTTTTGGTAGGAACTAAGAAACATCTGGTATCCAAGAGCTTCTATTCAGGGGTGTCAAAATTATTTTCACCAGGGACCACATCAGCCTTGAGGTTGCCTTCAAAGGGCCGAATGTAATTTTAGGACTGTATAAATGTAACTACTCCTTAACAGTTGAGTGAGCTGGGGAAGAAACAAGGTGCCAGGCCAGATAAAACAAGGTGGAGAGCCAGATTAGGCCCATGACCTTGTGTTGGCCATCTGTGTTCTATATGATTCTCATCTTGGTTAAATACCAATACTACATATTTTTATTGGTGGCATTATCTCTGAGATCTTTTAATAAATGATCTCTTACTTGGAATTGATGGGCTAACAACACTGAACATCTGTAAGTGTAATCCTTTGCTTTGAGAGCCATGGTAAAGTGCAAAATGCTGAACATGAGAGTGGAGTGTTGAGTATTAATTTTTGGGTAGGTGCATCATCAAAATTTGTGTCTACTAAGAGTTACTGACCGTATCCATAATTGTACCTTAAAAGTAAGAAAATAGCCCTGGCTAGTGGCACAATGGATAAGATGCCAGCCTGCAAACCCAAAGGTCACTGGTTCCAGTCCCAGCCAGGGCATATAACCAGGTTGTAAGCCAGGGTCTCCAAGTCTGTAGCTGGAGACAGGTGAAAGGCAACCATATATTCATGTTTCTCTTTCTCTCTGCCTCCCTCCCTTCCCCTTTCTCTAAAAATAATAAATAAAGTCTTTATAAATAAATAGATAAATGTTAAGGAAAGCTCAATCCCAGTTTCACATACTTGCAAACAGACATACATAATGTTTTTACATAAATGTAGATAATAAAGATGCATCAAGAACTCTCTGACATCATGTGCTTTCAATTACATTTCCCATGATATTCTTCTTTACCAAGGATCATTCTTAAGCCAGATTTAAAGGTCAGGTAGGCTTCCCAATTATTTCCCAGACATTAAAGTATGAATATTACAGGAAAATTTATAGGAAGCAATAGGAAATAGAGGAAATAAACATGTTTCAATCATGAGAAAGTTAAATATAGCACAGTTTATAATTTAGTGTGATTAACACATGTTATAGATTAGAAGTTCATGACTTTTAACATTTTAGAACTCACTTCTGTGAAAATCAGCATGTATTGAGTCACTTTTTTATGTTAAGGACATTTTAATTTAATATTGTAATTACAAAACATGTTATTTTCCAAAGAAAGTTTAAAGTTAATTTATCAACATTTCATTGGCTTAATTAATGTCATTATTAGTTTATATTCATTTCAAAGTCAGTGATTAATAACATTCATTATGATAATCCATCAAAAAATAAATGTCTTATTGCCTACGAGTTTGTGAGAAGGATTCAGATTCTGATCTGGATTTAAATTCTAAGTCTGACACTTGAAAATTTCACATCAATAAGAGTTAATTTCCTCATTTATAAAAGTGGTTGTGATGTTGTAGAGGAAAAAATGTTATGATGAGATTCAGTTAATATGAAAGGGCCTCACCAGTGCCTGATACATAGTAGATAATAAATCTTACTTTGGTATTATTGATCCTTTTGTAAACCCAGAAATACAGCACATAAAATAAACTATTATCTGAGCTTTATTTACTATGATAAAATATATATGGTATATCAAAACCTTTACTACTTATAAAATATTACCCTTAAATATTAATAGAAGTATAAAAATGAATATAGGAGGTGGGGCCCAAAAAATGGAATTGATTTATAAAAATATTGTGTATTTATTCTTAAATGTTTAGATTTCAGTCACTTTCAAAGTACTCTCCATTTGGTGCAATACACTTATTGAGATATTTTTTCCACTGCTCAAAACAGTTTTTACACTTGTCGATTTTGATGCCTTTCTGTGCTTCTGCCATTTTGTGTTTCACCTCTAAGGCATTGGTAAAATGTTTCTGTTTGAGACCTTTTTCATCCAGGGATACAAAAAAGTTAAAGTCTCTTGGGGTGAGATCAGGTTACTAAGGAGGGTGGGGCACAGGGATCATGCCATGTTTGGTCCAAAACTGCTGAACACAGTGTGGGCAGATGTGCTCATAAATCACCCATCATGAATTGGGCAAATACATTGAAAGAATCTTCAAAAAAATTCACTGAAGCCTAATGTAGCCTCTCACAACAACAGCATCAGCTGGTGCACTGATTCAGATGGGTCTGGAAAGCCTGTACTGCAAGGGACCTGCCCCCAGAAGATAATTTGTTTTGGGGGGCCCCCATCTGATCTAAAATGTGATGCTTATAAAAATGACTTTGCTTTAGGTAAGCCTAAGGAATCTTCAGGATAGAAGTTCCTCTCTTACACATGACATACAGCAAAGTGAACAAAGAAAAATGATTTTAGAAAAATATCAGCATCCATATATTTTCAAATTACAATGGATTCTATTCTTCCACTTCTCAATATCAATATTTTTGAAGTGAGGAGACATATGTTTTTAAATATATATCTTTATATGATGTTAATTGCTTACTTAATGTTAGTTTATGAAATGTAAGCTTGAGGCCATCTGAATTCCTCATAGCTTAGCTGTGCATCTGAATCTAACATCTAACTATCTAAATGTAAGATGGTCTCATTGTATTGTTGGATCTGTTTAATATTATAATATTATATACATTTTGAATATCTGAAAAGCTCTGTTTAAGGAAACGTGAGCTAAGATTGTTTTCCATGATACCTGCATGTTTCTTCCCCTAGCTGAATTTAAATGTCAGCCGGGCCGATTTCAGTGTGGCACAGGGCTCTGTGCTTTGCCTGCCTTCATCTGTGATGGCGAGAATGACTGTGGAGACAATTCTGATGAGCTCAACTGTGGTAGGCGATTTAACTTTTTAACTGAGGAACATAAATCTAATTCTTGACAGATTATGTCCTCACTGATTTAAATGCAGGCATGGGTTTCGGCACAAATAATTTTGATCTTTTTATCTCTTAGATACACACATCTGCCTCTCTGGTCAGTTCAAGTGCACCAAGAATCAGAAGTGTATCCCAGCAAACCTCAGATGCAATGGGCAAGATGACTGTGGAGACGAGGAGGATGAACGGGACTGCCGTAAGCCACCTTAAAATGTTCCGCCTTGTCTTACTTCTGACTCCCAGCTGGAATTGGTCTAATAATTATAATTCTGCAGTATAAATTCATACAGTGTAAAAATACATAGCAATTATACCAAATATTTCAAAATAGTCACTTATTGGGATGGAGTAAGAGGTATGTGAATAATAGAGAGTAAATCAAAACATGGGTGATCTTTACTTAAAAAGCTCCCTGGAGATTTTGACAAAAATGAAGTAAAATTTATTTATTCATATCATTCTTAAGAGGAACAGCAAAAACAACAATACAGGTGATTATGGAATATTTTTCATATATATAGTTCTCATAGTAAGTAGGTACAGGTAATTTTCTCCCATTGATTATTTACTTGAAATTAACTCCATTTTAATTAAAATTTTCCCCACATAATACATTTTAATGTACGAGGAGAAACAAAACCTGAGCAAAATAATAAAGTTTTTTGTTAAAAAATATAAATGATATTCTATTTCATGTATCTTAAGCTATTTAAAAGAAGAATAGTAAAACATTTTTCATTTTATTCACCACTTATTTTAACCTCCTACCAAAATTCAAATTACTTTAAGTGGAAGGAAAAACATCACATGCATGTGTGCAGGCAGGAAGGCTGGTGAGTTCATATACACATAGTCTCTGAAGGATCAAGTACCTGTCATGATTCAGGATTTCAATAGATATGCTGTCAACATTCTGTCTTGCTGAAGATCTATTTTATTCCCCTAAAACCTTTATCAGTAAATAATGTGCAATCATCCAGCAATTTGATAAAGATGATGCATTGTAAAGTGAGTTCTTTATGGTTAGGCATTCTTAAAGCTGATCCTTAAACTGACTAGGATGTGTGATACAGTTGACAGTCTAAGTCAGATTTTCACCTCTTTCCTCAAAGACTCAGCACAACTAGAAGTCTTGGGAAATTTTATGCTTTTTTCCTTCACTGAGTAATATCTTCCTATTTTAACATTTTTCCACTTATAAAACTGCATTTGTGTAAATTTTAAAATTTATTTTTATGAAAAAAACTATTCTAAAAGGCCCTTAATTCTTTGTTTATAAAATTAGTTTTAAAATTTAACTAATTTTAGAGTGACTTTTTTGAAAAATCTGATTTTTATCAAATGCATCATTGGAGAAATATATTTTAATTATATCTACTGAAAGAATGTTAGTGATACGTTATAATTAAGTTAAAACTCCTCCCCTTCAAAGCCTTATTAATTAGAGGCTGATAAATTTTCAACTCTCTTAAACATTTCTTTGTCTAATTGCTTTTTAAATAAATATTCTGTTCCAAAGCTACATTTAATAAGTGTTTTCCTCTTAAGCTGAAAACAGCTGTTCTCCGGACTATTTCCAATGTAAAACTACCAAGCATTGCATTTCCAAGCTGTGGGTTTGTGACGAGGACCCAGACTGTGCGGACGCGTCAGATGAGGCCAACTGTGGTGAGTGTGTTGTGATCGTGGGTCTTTTTTTTTTTTTTTTTTTTAAAGATTTTATTTATTATTTTTTAGAGAGAGGGGAAGGGAAGAGAGGCAGAGAGGGAGAGAGACATCAATGTATGGTTGCCTTTCACCTGCCTCCAGCTACAGACCTGGCTGGAGACCTGGCTTGCAACCTGGTTATGTGCCCTGGCTGGGAATGGAACTAGCGACCTTTGGATTCATATGCCGTGCCTTATCCACTGTGCCACCAGCCAGGGCATGACCATGAGTCTTACCTATGATTTTCACATCCTCATCCATGAGAGACAGAATGAGGAGAATTTGAATACAATTCTGATGAAACTGAAGTCTTACATAAGAATATTTATCTTTGTGTTCACCAAGTCCACAGGCCCAGGTTAGCTCATTTGTAAAGAGCAGGGAGAGTTTAGGCAGAAGAGTCAGTATTGCTTTGTATGAGTCAAAACTATTTCTGAAAAGGTAGATCAAAAGGTAGGGTGAAACTATCATCTTCTTGTATTAGAGCTTATACATGATATTAGCATGTACTAAATAGAAATAATGAAATACTATATTGATATTGTCCAAGATTTCATTTGTCTGCATAATTTCATATGACTTTTCATTCATTCATTGATATTCCTTCTTAAGCATGGTAAAATAAAAGGAAAAAAATAAAAGTATTTGTTCTGTTTTAATAGATGACTGCTATCCCTTCTTAGTATTTGGTTCTGAAACATTAATATCTTTCTTCAATCATTTATTTTACTTGCAATAATGATTCCTTAATTAACATTGCAGAAATGAAGAACATAATCATTTTCTTTAATGCATTTTATCTTATCTTAAAAATGTCAACAGTGACTCAGAAGCAAAGAATAGTTATCACATGTAATTCATTTTCTGAACATTTATTAAGCATTATTTGAGGCTATTTTGTAGGTGGATATATCAAATGTAGCATTGTTTGGGAAATAAAAAATTTAATAATTGATTAGAGAAAACACAGTTGTCTAAATTAAGATAGGACTTTCAGACTTCATAGACAAAATTGTATTAAATACATTCACTAGAATCCATACTGTTCTTAATAAACTCTTTTGGGAGAAGCAAAAATTATAAAATATATTTGGGTTCTCTGAAGTTCTATTTATCTTGAATAAACTTATTAGCTACATGTATGTATAATCACTGGCAATAATGCATCTTTGTTTTTTCTAATATTGTCTTCCATGCAACTTCCATGTGTTTTTAGGACATGCAATCAGTATAGCTTATCACAGTGTCATAAACCACCCTTTACCATTTTGTGGAATTGGTATTTATAATCGGTTCACAAGGTCTCAAACTATAGTAATCAGTGATTTGCCCATAACAATTATTAATGATCTTTTTTGATTGGTTTATATGACTGGCTAGTTTACTGTGTTTCATTATGCATATTTATTTATCAAAGCAATGTAAAATAATGGCACATTTGCTATCAGCATAATTTCTTTGCCTGAAATGTTATATTTAGATTATGTTCTTATTCTTCATCCTCAATTTGATGTGATGTAACTGTTTTGGTAGGTTGTATTGTGCCAACTGATAATTATAGTTATAATTATAACTGATAATTATAGGCATAAAACTAATGCCTAATAATTATTTGGTGTTTACCATAGAGCCCAGGAACTGTTAAAAGGTTTACAGTAATTACTCTTTATGTTCCTTATTTTATCAATGAAGAGAATGAAGCCCAATGAGGGTATAAATTTTGCCCAAGTCCCACAGTCAGCAAATGTTGGAAGTGGGACTTGAACCCAGGATTATTTGACCCCAAAGCATCTACAGTACTTTATGAACATAGCTTAAATCCACTTCGTTCTTTGATGAATAAACTAAATAACAAACAAAATAAGAGACAGACTTCTAGAAAGGGAGCAGGATGACAGCTATGGTGGGGGGTGCGTGAAGGTTAGGGGTGGAAGAATGGGCCTAAAGGAAAAAAGTAATGGAAAAAATACAATACTAATTTTTTAATAAAGAAACATTTGAATATTTTCTGTTATAATTAAGAGGAAAATTATTCTACAAGGGTATTAACAGACTTAGCAAAATACATGGCATTTCTATACTTATTGACAACAGAGAAAATAAGGATTAAAAAATATACTAAAATATGATACAGAAAAATTTTTTAAATGATCACTGCTGTCAGTTAAGTTTTATAATGTGGTTAAACCAAGTCAAATAGTTAATACTCCCTCCTAATTTACTTCTGTCAATTCTAAAGGGCTAGCATTGTACAATAGTTTTGTTCTGCTGTGACATATTCAAAGTAAAACAATTAGTTTTTTGTTTTGTTTTTAATTGTGTAAATAAAACCAATGTAGGAGAGAGCAAGAAATTGGAATAGCCTAACAAAACAGAGCATATAACACAACACAAACAAAATACTCAGGTATTTTGGGTAAATGAGTTCTTTAACCTTTTCATTCTGTTGTCAAGTATATAGGGTATTAAAATAAAGTATCAGCAATTTATAAATATTTTATTATTTTTTTTATTTTTAACTTGTCCTGAATACCACATTTACTGAATTCAATGTAGTAAAATTTTTGAAATCTTATGATTATTTGCCAATTTAATAGTTAATTCAACATGAGTAAAAATTGTACTAGGTCTGTCCTAAAAGTATGAAGCCAATGTCAATCTAATTAAAATAGTTTGCAGTCCTGATACTTTTGGGACAGACCTTGTATACTAATCTAAAATTTAAGGAGGCCTTGTAACCATTCTAAATATATTTAAAGAGTCCAAGTTTGATAAACTGGTCTTGGTGAAACTTTGGATTTAAATTTAAAAATAAAATTGACTACAAAATTTTTCCATCTTATTTACACCTAGTTTTTAAGAATGATGAATTTATCCAGGAAAAAAGATCATTACATTGCAAATGGAAAGGAAAAAAAGAACTGGGGTAGCAATATTTATATTCAACAAAAGACCTTAAAAACCAAAGGACACTACATTGATAACAAAGGTCCAACAAGAGGACATAACCCTACTAAGTAAATACTTATGCACATAGTATTGAAGCACCTAACTATGTAAAGTAAATCTTGATAGACAGCAAAGGAAAGTTGAACAGAAATACAGTCATAGTAGGGGATTGTGATGCCCCATTGACTTCCATGGATTGATCTTCCAGCCAGAATGTCAACAAGGAGGAAGCAGTATTAACACTAGGTCAAATGGATTTAATTGATACCTTCAAAGCATTTCACCCCAAAACAACAGAATATATGTACTTTTAAAGCATTCATAAAATGTTTTGTAGGATACACCACAAGATAGGACACAAAACAAGTTTTAATTCATTTAAGAAGATTGAAATCAATTCAGAAATTTTCTCTGACTGTGAAATTAGAAGTTAATAGCAAGAACACTGAAAAATACACAAAGAAAAGGAAGCTGAATAACATGTTATTAAACAATGAATGGCTCAATAACAAGATCAAGGAAGAAATCAAAAGATAACTTCAAACAAATGAAAATGAAAACACAATAATCACCAAGATATGGAAGCAGTCCAAATGCCCATCAGTAGATGAGTGGATAAAACAAATATGGGACATTTATACAATGGAATGCTATTCAGCTTTAAAAGAAGAATGCAACTTTGTGGGGAATGGGTGGGTGGGGAGGGGGACAGAAGGGAGCAAAAAGGGGATGGATGTAATATAATAACAATAAAATTAAAAAAAAGAAGAAGAAGAAGAAGAATGCAACAGTGTGGATGGACCTGGAGAACATTATGCTAAGTCAAATAGGCCAGAGAAAGACGAATTATCATTTCACTTATATGTGGAATCTAATGAACAAACCAAACAAGCTAAATAGACAGACTCAGAGACAGCTTTTGTGATTGTGGGTGATTAGCGGCTGGAGAGAGTGAAAAGGTAAAAGGACTCATAGACAACAGCATGGTGATTGCGGTAGGGGTTATAAGGAGGTTCAGTGGTAATGGAAACACAAATAAAACATCTTTTGTAAAAAAAAATAAAATAAAAATAAAAGTGTTCCACAAAAAAGCTTCTTGTGTCAGGCACTGCTTTAATCATTATGTTAATTATATCATTTAATTCTCACAACAGTCCTATGAGAGACATATTTTTATTTTTATTTTAAAGGTAAGGATATAAAACTCAAATGTTACAAGTAATTTTCTCAGAGTCACCCAGGTGGAAGAGACTGAGAAGATATTTGAATCCATAGGATTTGTCTTGAGACCCATATACTAACTATTAATGAATAGAGCTGCCTTGGCTTGCCTTAAAATTGCAATAAGGAAGGGAATTAAGACATAGATACAAATGACCCCAAACAAATTGGAATAGGTAAAAGTCATCAGAAGAAATGAAAGACTTGGATTTTTTAAATAGCCAATCATCACCATCAGTGAAGGAGTGGGGGTAAGGGTGGCAATAAAGGCAATTTAAAAGTGATAATAAGCCAATCAAAAGTTAGTCTGCTTTTGTTATCAATCATTCTTCAGTGGCAATTCTAAACATAGTGATTTAAGCCTTACCCCTGCAGGGACACTGCACATCACCAGGACCTCAAGTGGAAATTCAGGGGCTTGCCATAAAGGTATCAGTAAGCTGAGTTCATTGAAAACAGTAACATTAAATTTTAGTTTGACACTAATTCTAGGTTGACAATGGCTTATCAAAATGTAGCTCTCTTTGTTGAAGAGAAATGCAAGTGAGTGTCCGAGAAGCACTATCTGTCCATGACTGAACTTTCCATAATGAAAAAGGAACAATGAAAGAATTGAACAGAGTATAACTTTCTCACCAGCCATTCAGTACCATCTAACTCTATGTTCAGACACTAAGCCATCTGGTGTGTGTTCCACAGCTTCCAATTTGTCATGTAGGTCACATAGTTGAAAACATTACCTCTCTCTTAAGTAACTGAATGTATAAACATGAATATAGTTTTATTTTTTAGACCATGTGTTTTCTCCTTCCTGAAGCTTTTTAAATAATTATATATGTGTGTACCTATAGATACACACAACAAATTTGCTATAGGTACATCACACTAGGACTGTTCTTAGGGAATGAAGCCATTCCTAAAATTCTAACTTTGCATTATACAAATTATTTAAGAAACTATAATAGTACTTTTTGAAAGAGTATCTGCATTATTTTCTTATTCAAAAGTCCCCCTCAATATTAACAGAGTAAATAATACTGAAGATTTATAAGTAGAGAAAATCAAATCTAAATAATTATCCATTTTTCTTATAAATTTTGTATTAATAAATGATTATTAAACATTAAAATACAAGGGGCTATTGGGATGAAATTTTGTTCAGACCAATATTATTTACCTTTATTATGCTGTCAAAAGCTTTTAACATGCAGAGTGAAGGCTATGAATGCTGTGCTTTGTCCCATTATTTTAAAAACTTTAGCGAGAAGGAATTTTATTTTATAAAACTTTGTTGTTGACTACTGGGCATGAATTGTCCAGTTTCTTTTCTGGAAGGTATACTTAAGTCTTGGCACTAAATGCTGTACTTGTTGGCACTGAAACACATATAAAAATATGGACTAGCTGAAATCTCTAGAACAATTAAACCAAAGCAGTTACAAGTGATTCTACTGACTAAAGGTGGGACTCTCCAGGAACTATCACTGTGTGTTGATGGAGCAACAAATCCTTATATTAAATTCCAGAGATTTTTTCATGTACTTTGATTTTCAAAGCCATAATTTACTACTTCCTGATACTGCAAAATTATCCATTCACTACCTATTTGCTTTCATTTTTTGGCTGAATGCTGTAACTTAGTTATTTTTAGCATCTTACTAATCATGTTCCTGAATTAAAACCGAACACATTTCTGAACCACAAAAAAGTGATGGAGCTGAAAATATCAAGTCCACTCAGCTCCATGGAAAGTATACATATTGTTATAATGTTCATGGAATCTGAAAGAAAGGGGTCATTAGAGGTCCATCCATCTGGTTAAAGTAGGGACAAGTTTGTTATTCACCATCTATACAAATAACCGAGTAACACCCCTTTATTTCTAAAGTCTTCATATTATAAATAAACCTGATTTTTTTTGTATTTTTATCTTTTCCTATAGAAAATTTGAATACCTTTTGTGTAAGTACTGCTTTCCCTCCTATCAATTTAATACTTTAAGCTTTGACTAATTTGAAAAATTGATTTCTAAGGAGGTTTCAATATATAGCTTCATGGTCTTGTTCTGTCAATCCTGCACACTGATGTGTACCTCCCCATAGGAAGAGAGGTGTGCTATGGAGTACATTAGCAGTTCTGTGGATATAACCCAGAACCTCTTCAGTTAATAGGAACACAGCTCCATTTTTTTTTTTTATTTCAACAGTTATTAATTGGATAAATTTATTTAGGCTTTAACTGTTTTCTTAATTGTAAACAGCTATAACAATTTTGTCCTTATAAGCCCTGGCTGGTGGCACAGTGGATAAGGCACCAGCCTGCAAACCCAAAGGTCTCTGGTTCAATTCCCAGCCAGGGCACATAACCAGGTTGCAAGCCAGGTCTCCAGCCAGGTCCATAGCTGGATACAGGTGAAAGGCAACCATACTTTGATGTCTCTCTCCCTCTCTGCCTCTCTCCCTTCCTTTCTCTCTGAAAATAATTAATAAAATCTTTAAAAATAAATAAATATAAATAAATAAAATAAAATAATTTTGTCCTAAGAAACTTGATGAGAGTGTTGGAAGAAATAAAATTATGTAAATACCTAGTATGTATATAAGTCTACAGTAGGCCTTCAAAGGTAGTTTTTATTTTCTTGTGAACACTTCTTTTGCTAAATATGTAGTATTGACATAGGATAAAGCACTCAGTTACACATTCTGTAATGGAGGCAGGAAGGAACAAATAAAACATTTAACTAAATACTACAAAATATTATGATACCAAAATAAACACATAATTAGAGTTACAAAGAATTTGTGACATGAGAATAAATGACCAGTACAATAATAAATGCTGAGGATCACGTACTAGTATGAATCTTCAAGTATTTAGTATATCTTTTCCACAAAATCTTACAATCATAATTTTGTATGTGCACTATTCTTTATTCTGTTGTTTAGCAGCTTTATTGAAGTAGAATGTGCAATTTATTAAGTTTGAACAGGTGTATTCACCACAATCAACATAATGAACATATTAGCCCTAGAAACTTCCCATCCTGCTTTACAATATCTCCCTTTGCCACCATTTCTTGCATCCCTACCTGCTCAAGCAACCACAGATCTACTCTCACTTTCTCTAGATTAGTGTGCATTTAGATAAAACTGAAGTCATACTGTATGCATTCATTTTATCTGGCTCATTTCACTCAATATAATACTAGAAGAGTAACCTCTACCCTTGATTCTACCCTTAGATTCTTCAAGGTACCAAATAAACTAATACATTCCCTTTTCTTTAAATTTGTCAGATGTTTTCCCCTTAATTCAAATAGCTGCATGACTCATCATATATCCCAACTGCCTGAAATGTTCTTTTCTGGCAACACCAAATTTATATTTCTAACATACTGAGACTCCTGCAAAACTTCATACTTTTCCCACTTGAATTATTTCTTGCCTTTATTCCAATTCAAATGCCTGTGCCAAGACCACAAATAATTTTTATTTTCGGTTGAGTATTGTTTTCTCACCACCCTCGTTTTATTAAGATAAAATTGGCATATATCAATGAATTAGTTTAAGGTGTACCTAATGATTTAATGCATGTATACGTTGTGAAGTGACTACCACGTTAAATTTAGTTACTGTTTTTCACCTTAGAAAGTGGCATTCTTCCTTTTTTTATTTCCTATCATCTCGTTTTCTACTTGTGCCATTTGTGCATCATTCCTTTCCCCTCTTTTTCTGCCAGCCCTTTTACCTTTTAAGCACCAGAGTTTTTGTATTTCTGTTAATAGTTGTGAGGTTTTATTGATTTATTCTGCAATGCTGTTAAGTTACTTAAACCAGTTTTATCCATGGATTTGTAGCTTTTAAGATTTGTTAGGTGGAAACGGAACAGTTTCCCCACCCCAGGGACTAACTATCCTCTTCTGAAACAACACCATCCTCAAAACTTGATCCTGTATCCTGCACATTATGAATTGTTCAGTCGAACTAGTAGGAACAGGTATTATTTCCTATGTTAACCACAGATACTGTTCCTTATATTCCTTCTAGTTAGTTCTTCTGGTTTCTGGTAGTTTCTTTACATGTGTACACTGAATGATTCTGTGCTGAAGACTCAAAGAAGACCCTCTGCAAATTTCTGGGGCTCATACTCTGTGCAGCATTCTCTTCTTCATTACTGTCCTGATAACTACGATCATCTCTTTGGACTCTCAGTTGAGTCTTGTCAACTCATGGAATCCACTGAGTTTGCCTAACTTTACTTCTTTCATGTTGCTGCCTGAAAACTTTGAATGCAATAAGGCTTAGCAAGGTTAGGGCTCACTTAATTTGCTTCTGTCTTTCAGAGACCATTATCCCTTGTTGCCTGATAACCATTGTTTCATGTGATATTGATATATAGTTTGATTCTTTTTTTCAGGTGGAAGGCTAAATCTGGTACCTGTTGCTTCAAAATATTCAAAAATGTGTATGTTTTTTTATAAAGCTCAACTGTTTTGTAAAACCTGTATTGCTTAGGTTTATTTTCCCTCTACTGACAGTTCAACCCTAATGTCCCAGACTTGGGTCATAATCTATTCTCTTGATCAGATTATATTTCTCCAGGTCTTAACCACCTTGTTAAGGCTTCATTCAAGTACTACCATATATATGGAGAAGTTGGCATTTATAATAATTTTGGAATAATACAGACCATTTAAACAGGGACAGAATTCTCAATATACTGTGACTTTAACAGGGCCTTAAAAGTTACTATATCTTTTCTGGCCTACAAGAAGGAGAGCACATTTTGTTTATCAGGTGTAAGTACTTAGAGGTAAAGTATTGTAAATTCTAAGTCCTTATATCCCTGATTGGACCCAAATACATGCAGGTAGGCAAATTTCAAAGAAACTTTTGTAAGTATTTAGATACTTATGTAGATAAGGAGCTGAATATACACTTACTTTAGGTTCTCAGGTTATAACTTTTTAAGGAATATGCCTCTGTTCCCATGCTAAAGTATAAAACTTGTAGATTAGACTACATCACCAGTAACTTAGATACTTTCTCCTTATTTCACAGTATTTTTTAAGGTGGCCACCCTACACTGTTATTATTTTGGTACCATATTTTATGCCCAGAAATTTTCCCTTAGTAGCAGTGATGTGAAATAACTTTGGTTTATTAGACATTTTTATATTTTGTATTTATATGGTCCACAGGCAGGGTTAAGCTATGATGGGTTATTTTAAAAGATTTTTTACTTTATTATTTTTAGAGAGAGAGGTAGGGAGAGAGGCAGAGAGGGAGAGAAGCATCAATGTATGGTTGCCTTCCACCTGTTTCCAGCTAAGGACCTGGCTGGAGACCTGGTTTGCAACCTGGTTATGTGCCCTGGCTGGGACTTGAACCAGAGACCTTTGGGTTTGTAGACGGGCACCTTATCCACTGTGCTACCAGCCAGTGCTAAGGATAGGTTATTTTAAAGTCTGGACATTTATCTACATGATGAGATACTAAGAGTGGTGTTCCCTACACAAAAGGATGTGCATTCAGATGTGCCTGGTGCAAATGCTTTGTGTTGGAGCCCATGGGTTATTCATGGCCATTGGATCCGTGTTTATGGTGAAAGGCCACCAGCTCAACCTGAATTTGCAGTTCTATAACTGGACCAAGGTCCACTACAATAACTTATCCTCTCAGTGCAGCCACTGTCTCAATTCCTTAAAGACTAAAGGAGAGAGTAGTAAAGTACAGAAAGTTGCTAGTGGGTGGGAGCTGGAAGCTAGGGGAAAATGGCACAAGCAAGATGTCAGCTCTGTTCAGGGAGGCGGACCAAGCTTTAAGAAAGAATGTGTGAAGCTACAGTGAATACACAATGAAAGCTCTGGCCTTTTGTTCTTCGGTGAGAATCTCTCTTTTCTCCATCAAGGCATTGCCTCACTTAGAGTGTGTATTTATTAGAAGTGCATTGTTATATGCAATTGCCTTTCTCAAAATATTGATTATTTAGGTAATTTAAATTGATCAACTGTAAACAATAAGGATAACATCATTTTCCTTTATTTTGCTCTTATATAATTGTAAGGCTCTGGGCCTTACTAAAAGCCAAAACTAAATCAATGTGATTTAATTATCTTTAGGGATAAAAGCAAAATATTCCAAGTCTTGAATGAAGAAGTGATGGGGGTCTCTGCAGTTAATACAAAAGAAAGATGGGTATTGGGAATTACTTCAAGAAAAACCTGAGCTATGTTTTTAAGGTATTAAAAAAATATATCACTTGACTTCAAATCCCATTGGAAATGGGATTCTCTTTTGATCAATAAACAGTCAACAGAATTGCAAACTTTTTGAAAAGGACTGACATAATTATGCATCAAGATTTCCTGCTGAGGTGGAGATGATATTTTTGCTTTAATGTTGGAGCAAATGGTTCTGCAAATGACAGCATAACTAGCATGGTCTCTGATATGTGAACGTTTGCCAAGTGAATACAAATACTTTTAAGAAATGTCTTTTTTCCTCCCAAAATACTTTTAATGTTATATGCAATTTTATTTTTAAATGGTGAGTGTCTTTTTTGTTTAGATGCTTTCAATTTAGAATAAAGATGAATACCTTTGGCTCTCTGGCCACATGTTAGTCAGAAAAATGTAAAACTGTTCAATTTAATGCCTTCCTAAATGAGTGTTACATTTTAGCAGGGAACAACAGAGGTTCACAGTGATGGGCTTCCTATTGGACACCTTAGTTCAGATCTGTCTCTAAAGGGATTTTCCTCTAAAGCGAACATTCTTAAATATTGACACAGATAGGAAAACCAATGTTACTACATCTGGTGTGTGTAAGAAATTTAAGACTAAAGATAAAGAATTAAAATGGTTTTAATTTTTTCCTTAGGCCTCCAAATATTATCTTGCTAATGTCAACTCAATATTTGAGGCCCAATATGATGGAATTGTGTGTTAGTGTTTGTGTTCATCAGTGTACTACACTTACCTTTCTTCACAGCTAAAAATAATGTATCTAATCTCCCATTATCATACCTTTGGGCAATAATACCTTTAAGGCTTCTTTTAAAATCCATTTTTAATAAAGTATTTATCAGTTTATATGGTATGTTTGAAAATTTCACATTTCCCAATATTTTGCTAAAAGTTCAGACATAAGATAATACATTTTCCAGACATGAAGTATTTTAACATTGTTGTACATCATAAGAGCATTCCACAAATGCTTTTGGAAAATGATATACTTAATTAAACTTGTTCACATGAATAAATATGTAGATACCACACTAGAAATATAATAGAATGTAAAGAACACCAGAGAATTTGGCCTCATGATTTATTGTCCATGTAATCTTAAATATATGAACCTCCATAAGCTTATTTTTCTGAAATGAAAAATGAACAATATCTAGTATAAACTTATTCAGATTAAGTAAAACTACATTCTAAAAATGATTTATATCTGACATAAAATATAATCTATAATTAAATTTTCCCCTCCTTCTCAAAAATTCTGTTTTTAATGCTGAGACAATCCAGCACTCATGCTAACTTAAAAACAGGGAGAATACTGTTTACGTCTAGTATATTTGGATTAGATTTGATTATCTTTGCCTGCCTCTGGATACATATTTTTCACAATATACTATAGTATCTTCTTCAGTTCCATATGTGTTTCTTTTTTTTCTTTTTCTTTTTTTTTTTTTTTTTTAATGAGCAAAAGCCCATTTGGCAGTATCCAAAGGGCTCTATATAAATCCATTTTAAATCTAGACCACTGTGAACTGATTCATAAGTTGACTATAACCAAAGCAATTAGACTGATAAAGTGAAGAAAGCATTGCAAAACTTTATTTTAGAGTTAAGTTTTGTTGTTTTTGAATTTTATAAAGGATTTCCAGTAAAGAACCATTCTTGGAAAAGATACCCTTCACCCCTGTGGAGGAACTGATGATGAATCTGCCTCTTTTGGAGTTTATTCTAGTTAATTTTTTTCATCAGGCTTTTTGGTGGAAGAGCCATGAGAAGAAAGGTTTTAGCTAAAAACAACAACAATAAATTTTTTTTAAAATGTAGGTTAATAGGGTGAGGTTCTGGCTGTTAAAAATAATGAAGGGTAACCAAAATCCAGCAACAGAGATTTGTGGTATTCTGATATTTGAGGCTTTTTCCTTCTTTCTTTCTTTTCTTCTGTTTTTTTGTTTTGTTTTGTTTTGTTGTTTTTTTGTTTGTTTGTTTGTTTCATTTTGTTTTGCTTTGCTTTGTTTTGTTTTTGGTGGTGATTTATTATCATTGTACCCCAAGGCTCTTTGGCTACCCTAAGGTTTGTTTATTCATCATTTGAATTGAGAACATATAGTCTTTACTTACGGGATACATTCCTGACCATTAGCAAAAATTTTTTAAAAGCAGAAACTTGGATAAAAGGAAGAGAGGATAATATATATAAATTTAACTGAGGTCTATGATGTGTCTATTATATCCCTGTAATCCTCAGAGGAAACTTTAAATTAGGTAGTGTTAATATTGTTATTATGATTGTTACTATTATTTTCATTTAATAGATGAGGAAACAGAGAGTCAGAAAAATGAAGTCAATGCCCAAGCTAATTCATTGGTAAGAATAGATTTAAACACAAGTTAGCCTAGCCACAGAAAAACTGTGGCTTTTATTTTCTTTTATTTCTCCCCAATTCAAATAAGATCTAACACAGTGAATGTAGTGTGAATTCCAGGTTTTTTTGTTTGTTTGTTTATTTTTTTACTTCAAACAAGTTATTTAGGTGAGTGAATTTAAAATGTCCTTCACTTGGAATTCATATGTATATTGTCGTTACCAAAAGAAATTTCTTAGTCTAATGGCAGGTGTGCAGGTGTGGGTAGAGAAAAGCAAAGAATTACAGTGATTATTTAATTATGTAATTTTGTCATCTCTCCTGTTTTGGTTACAGTATTTTTTTCACATTTTTCTATCCATTTTTTAGTAGAATGCTTATATTACATGAGTCTGCTCCTAGTGTACAATAAAGAATAATTATTACACTCCAGATTCTTTCTGTAAATCATAAAAATTACACTTGATCTGTGTAATAAATATCCAGTCTTGATCCACATATCAGTTTGAGAAATTATATCTCTTTCTTGACCTTGCTTTAGTTATTTGTCATCCATTTGTTTGAAAGATATACAAAATATAATATCAATTTACATAAAACTTATTGCATCTGTATAGGAATAACATTTATATTTTTATTTTATTTTATTTTAAAAATATTTATTATTTCCAGAAAGAGAGGAAGGGAGAGAGGGAAGGAGGGAGAGAAACATCAATGTATGGTTGCCTTTCATCTGCTTCCAGCCATGGACCTGGCTGGAGACCTGGCTTGCCAACCTAGTTATGTGCCCTGGCTGGGGAATCAAGCCAGCAATTGTTAGGTTTGCAGGTCGGCACCTTATCCACTGTGCTACCAGCCAGTGTGAGATTTTTATTTTAGAAGAATGATAAATTTTTTTCTCAGATACCAACAAAAACAAAACTAAACAAAAAAAACCTGTTCTGTTTTGGTGGGGAAGTGCTTTTATATTTAATTTCCTGTACATTATACATCTTATTTTGTGTCCACTAAAGTTTATCACCTTTCTATCCAACCCTCTCTCCAGGTTATTGATAATGCTTGCTTCATAATTACATCATCCCATATTTTAGTTATTCCTCCCCGATTTGTGCTATCTCTAAATCTGACAACAATGTATTTTATATTTTTATGTAATTTCTTAATAAAATTAAAATGGGATATATATTGGCATATTGTCAGACTAGTCCCTTGAGGTTACCATCAAATATTATCCTTTGGGTCTAGTATTTTAGCATCTTAGAATTAATTTTGAAACTATTATTGAAAATCAATTCATGCATCATCATCATCTATTCAAAGATATAATTAATTTTGGCTTTAAGGTACAATATGCCCCCAATGTTATATTTATTTATCATAGTAAGAATGAGTTATTTTGTTGTCTAACCCATTGTCCTCTATAGTATTTGGTTTTCTATTTCTTCAGAGAACTTATATAATTTTATATAATGGAGAAACATCAATGTATGATTGCCTTTGCCCATTTTTTAAGTGGGCTGTCTCCCTGGTGTTGAGTCATATATAACTTTCTCTTTTTTAATTAATTTTTCATTATTATATTACATTTATCCTATTTTCTTCCACTGCACTCCCTCTGCCCCACTCACCCCACTCCCTCTCCCACAATCAATCCCCACATGTTGTTCATGTCTGTGGGTCATTTATACTAGTTCCTTGACTAACTATTCCCCTTCTTTACCTCTTTCTCCCCTTCCCTCCCCTCTCCTCTCTGCACACTAAAAGTCTCTTCCTTGTTCCCATGTCTCTGGTTCTATTTTGCTTGTTTGTTTGTTTTGTTCATCAGTCTCCTACATTAGGTGAGATCAGATGGTATTTGTCTCTTGCTTCCTGTCTTATTTCACTAAGCATAATACTCTCCAGTTCTATCCACGTTGTTACAAAGGGTTGGAATTTCTTCTTTCTGTTGTGTAGAATTCCATTGTGTAAATGTACCAATTTTCTGGTCCATTCATCCACTCATGGGCACTTAGGCTGTTTCCAGCACTTGGCTATTGTAAATAGTGTTGCTATGAATATAAGTTCTTCTGAATTTGTGTTTCAAAATTCTTCAGGTATAATCCTAGCAGTGGAATTGCTGGATGAAAAGGCAGCTCTATTTTTAGTTTTGAGGAAATTCCATACTGTTTTCCACAGTCTGCACCAGTCTGCATTCCCACCAACAGTGCACTAGTGTTCTCTTTTCTGCACCAACATCCTCACCAACACTTGTTTGTTGATTTGTTAATTACAGCTATTCTGACAGGTGTGAGGTGGTAGCTCATTGTGGTTTAAAATTGCATCTCTCTGATGGCTAGTAATGTTAAGCATTCTTTCATATGCCTGTGGGCCTTTTGTATGTCCTCCTCAGAGAATATCTGTTCACTCCCTTTGCCCATTTTTAAAAATGATTTATTATTTTTAGAGAAGGGAGAGAGACAGAGAGAAAGAGAAACATCAATGTATGGTTGCCTTTCACCTGCCTCCAGCTGGCTGGAGACCTGACTTGCAACCTGGTTATGTGCCCTGGCTATGAATCAAACCAGCGACCTTTGGGTTTGCAGGCTTGTGCCAGGGCCCTTTGCCCATTTTTAAAAATAGATTTTATTTATTATTTTTATAGAGAGGGGAAGGGAAAGAGGCTGAGAGGAAGAGAAACATCAATGTATGACTGCCTTTGCCCATTTTTTAAGTGGGCTGTCTCCCTGATGTTGAGTCATATAAATTCTTTATATATTTTGGAGATTAAACTCTTGTCTGAGGTGTCATTGGCAAATATGTTTTTCCATGTGGTTGATTCCCTTTTCATTTTGCTGATGTTTTCTTTAGCTGAGCAAAAACTTTCCCAAGCATTTTTTATTTATTAAGATTTCTGCTTAAGGTAATAGAGACCAATGTGTAAGTCTTATGTTTGGCATGTTCTTTGTAAACTTTGAGAAATATACACATTCATTGTTAAGGATCCATCTTTGATCTCTCTGACTTATTTTTTAATAAAATTTCTTATACAGAGAAACATGTCAATGCCCTGGAAGAAAAATTTTAGGTTGTGGACCTGGAACACTTGATTTTATACAGATCCTGTGAATCCATAGTTGTGCCTTAAGTATTAAGTATAACATAATTAAAACCATAAATACTAGCAGTAGGATGTCTCTAATTCATATATGAGTGTGTGTTGAATGTGTTTTACTCCTGAAATATTTGGGGGAAAAACTATCCTAAAGCAATGACTCCTGAAGTATAACAATCATTCAACATGTAAACAGGAGATGATTTTGTAGAGTACACAGAATTATTATATATTTTAAATATGTACTTAAAGTTTGTAAAATAACTTATCAGACCACAATAGCAAGAATATTGTAGCTCAGGAGAAAGCTAAGTTATAAAGAGCTAAGCAATTTAAAGAGTTAAGCAATTTAAAGAAAAGTATTAAGTAAATACCAATGGAGGTGATAGTGAAAACAGCCTATCTGTGAAGATGGTATATAAATGAGTGAAGTAAGGCACCTGGCACCTGTTCATTGGGTTGCTTTTGCTTCCCCTTCTGCTTTGGAGCTGTTCCCAGTCAGAGGGGGCAACCTGGCCCTGTAACACTTGCATCCCACGTCCACTGTGGATATTAATTTGATTAATGTGAGGATATATCCTATGTATCACAAGATATATATTTTCAGTGCCCCTTTTTTTCTTTCTTAGACCCATCAGACAAGAATATGAGGAAAAATTCTGTTTCTTCATTGTTTATTGTGACATACTGAGAACCTGAAGAAATATTTGAATGGATAAATTAATGCTGATTTAATGATGATTTATATTATCCATTGAAATACTTTGGGGTCTTTTTTTTACATGTTTTAGTTGCTGTATTAAATGTAAATTCTATTGACACTTTATTTGAATTCTCCTATTAAATTTAGCTTGAGCATTTTTTACCATTTTCATAGCCTGTTGTGTCTCTGATAAATATGATCCTGCAGCAGATGCAGTATTATTATAGCAGGCAAGCAAGCCTATTAAAAGGTGAATAAAGGCATCTAACAAGGAAGTGCACTATTAAGGTTTGTAAAGACATTTGGGAGTACAGCCAAACAAACTATCATGTACTATAAGCAGAATCTTTAAAAAAAAATCAATAAGTTGCTGACTAGGCAGCCAATAAAGAAATGATAAGATAAAGGCTGATGTGGTCATTTATTGATAATGTAGTACCTAGTTGAACTGTAAATCAAGAAAGGGGCATGTTCTATGTTGAGAGAAAGCCTATCTGTATGAACTATATTTATTTCCTTCAAAATGTAAAGTGTGCCAAATTATGGAGAAAATATATATATAGTTTAGAAATAACAAATCTTGTCACTGAAAGCTTTACAATATTGTTCCTATTCATCTCTAAGTGTACATTATACTCACTACATGAGTATCATTTCTTTCCATCTGGTCAGTACCTGTTGCACCTTCAGGGTTTTATGGTAAAGGCAGCTACGTTTTTCAACTTAAACTTTGGCATGACTTTTGACACATATAATTTTATTCATCTTCTAGAGGTGACAGAGATTAGATCCTAGTATAAAATGGCAAAAGAAAGAAGCAATGAAGAACTTTGTTTTGGGGGATGACTTGTTTTACAGTTTCAGAATAGGTTATAATGAAAATATTGGAGTCAGATGATCTGAATTCAAGTCCCTTCCACAGTTTCAGGGCTGTGGGTTTTGGGGAAAATAACTTACTATAACCTGAGCTTTAGTATTTTCAGCTATTCAATGTATTTTTCTTTTTTATTTAATTTTTTTAAATTGTTGATTTTGAAACACAAAGAGAAAGAGAAACATTGTTTTGTTGTCCTACCTCTTTATGCAGTCATTGCTGGTCTCTTATATGTGTCCCGACTAGGGGATCCAATCCACAACATTGGATGATGTTCCAACCAATTGAGCTAGCTGGTTAGGGCCTTGAATATACTTCTGTTACACAGTTATTAGGAGCATTACATAAATCAGACTTAGCCCTGAACCTAGCATAGAAAAAATAAGCAATAAATATTAGCTGCTATTATTGTTTATAGACTAATATATAAAATTTAACCCACAATATAAAAATACTAGTACCAATTCTAATAGACAACTTATAACAATATTTACTTAGGAGTCTGTTCACAGAGCCCAAATTTACTGTGTCAACTACAGTGCAATAAAAAATACCATGTTACAAAAAATAAAATTTCAGTTGAAATGATCTATTTATTTTGAGTCAATAAATCTAGTCCATAAATCAAATTACTGATCTCTAGTCACATCTATTCATTTAAGGCATTTTATTTTATTTTTATTAAATGTATTAGGGTGACATTGGTTCACAAAACCAGATAGGTTTCAAGTGTACAACTCAATAAAACACAATCTGCACGCTGCACCTTATTCCTGGTGCACCAAGATAAGCCTCTATCCATCCCCATTTCCCCACCCACCAGCTTTGCCCACCTTTGCTCACATTTGCTCACGTTTGCCTACCTTCACCTACCCTTACTCCCTTCCCCTTGGCTACCACCACACTGTTGTCTGTGTCTGTGTGTTGTATAGCATGTCTTTTGGTTAATCTCTTCACCTTCTTTCATCTAGCCTCCTCAGTCTCCTCTCCTCTGATAGCTGTTGGTCTCTACCTAGTATCCATCCTTCCATTTCCATTTTATTCATGAGTTTATTTCCTTCCTTAGGTTCCACATATGAGTGAAAGCATATGTATTTGCCTTTCTCCAACTAGTTTATTTCACATAGCATAATTTAATTTTCCATAATACACTTAATATTTTTTCAAAGTTGAGTTGAGTTTGCAACTGTTTATTGTATACTTTATCAGACTATGCCATCCTTCTAGCTTTGTAAGCATAAACACCAAAGCTGAGAACAAGATTGTTATCCTTGTTCCTATCTTATACAGGCCAAAGAATCCACCATGACAATTGCAAACCATGGGTTGCTGCACTGCTGCAGTCAATTTGGCAATCATTCAAATCTCTGTCTTTATTTTGGCATAACCCTAAGTGCTGGAAAGCCATTGGTCAGAAAAGGAAGAGGCCAAATATACCTGCTGTCCTCTGAGAAAGAGAAATAGTGAGAAAGGCTCCGAACAAAGCCTTGCTGTTGTGAGTGCCTCTTCTCACCAATGAAAGGTCTCTGTGATCTGTCACCACTGAAGTTTCCTCTACTTCAGCCACCCTCAGCACTAGGCTGGCTTATTTCTCAACTAGGTCATGTTTCTCCCTGGAATGTCCTTTCTCCCAGTTAATGGCATGACCCAATTACTTCTCTTTGTCAATCTTCAAAGTCACTCTCTTAATATAGCATTTTCAGATTATAATGTAAAATGTCCCCTCCACACACAAGCCCTATTCCCTTCTTTTCTTTATTTCTCATTGTAGCACTTCTTCCCCTCCAATAGATTGTTATTGTTTTTTGTTCTTGCTAGTCTTCCAACTGTCAGAAAAGAAGATACATTATTGTACAGATGAACTGCAGGAAAGGAATCCACTCTACCAGAAAACTATGTGGGATAGTGTAGAACAAAGGATAGAGCTGAGATATTTATTCACCTACTCCTGTCAGTCATTGTTTTAGGGCTGATCCTGGGAAGGGAGGGGCATTAAGTACTTCCAGACTGGGGCTAAGCAAAGAGTCACAGATGCTTTATTTAGAAGTTAATGGGTCAGCAAAGGCAGGTATGGTAAATACCAAGGATCGTAGACATCATATGCTTCAAATCCATAAACTGGGACAAATCTGCATCTCTTGGGGTGTCAAGAATCTAGGGCAATCCTATACTGAGGGGACCCTGAATAGCTCAACATGTCCATTTTAGTTCCCACCATAAATTTTCAACAAAACCTTTATGTTCAGCTGATGTCAGATATAAATATACATTAAATTTATTTTAAAGAAAAAAATATAAAAAGGGAGTCTTGAAGACTGTATAAATGTGTAAGGGGCATGAAGCCATCCTATCATGTATCCATACAATTAGGTTATAGTCTAAGACCCACGAGTACCAGTCACCATCATCGAACACAATTATTTCCACTTCCTTTTATTAACTTCTTTCAATTTGTTGACAAGCTGTCATTTGGGTCTTTAAAATTAGAGCCTATGCTACTATCCCAACTTTCTATAATCTCTATTGAAATGACTTTTTTATACAAAAATAAAAGTTGGGTTAACAATTGAGAACTTGGGTTAGCAGAGAGTGAGATCAACCACCAGACAATGGTGTTGCTAAAACCTGCTTTTCCTTCACACACACTGTCTTCAGAGGAAAATTTAATATATTTCTATTTTAGTGCATTTGAATTGATCAAAATAAATTTATTTGAGAGAATCAGAATCTTCAAAAACTAAGGTCATACTGAACATGATGAAACATGTGTTTGTGTGTATAAAATGTGTGTATACACATACATGTATAATACATATCTATGTGTGTATGTGGTATGAGGAGATTATATATACAACTACTTAAATTTTCAAAGTATTCAGGTACAAAATTTTAAATCAGTCTAAATAGAAATGCTAAATAATAGAAATAAAAAATAGAACTGCTAATAAAAAATGATAAGTGTTTGAATGGTATTCAATGTATTGAAGTCAATTTTTGACTTCAACATTCTTAACTGAATTTTTTTATGTATTTTTATGTATTTCCAAAGCACATGCAGTAGATAAACTATTTAGAGCAGTTGATTAAAACCAGATAACATTCTGGCCAGGTTTCCAGCCAGGTCTGTGGCTGGAGGAGCCACACATTGATGTTTCTTCCCTCTCTGCCTCTTTCCCTTGCCCTCTCTCTAAAAGTAATAAATAAAAATCTTTACAAAAAATATGATTCAGCTCCTAACGATCCCACACACAAGAACACACCAAAACACACTCAATGTACACACACACACACACACACACACACATATACATATATATG
Organism: Noctilio leporinus; assembly: GCA_004026585.1. NCBI lineage: Eukaryota > Metazoa > Chordata > Mammalia > Chiroptera > Noctilionidae > Noctilio > Noctilio leporinus. The sequence goes on along the minus strand of PVIW01003013.1, from coordinate 66,454 downwards.
GAACCTTTTTCTCCATGATTTCAAATAGATATAGTTTAAAAATTCAATAACAAACATAACAATATAACCACATATAAATCCTGATTCTTATGAGAATCTATCCAAAAGCTAGCTCATTCTCTCTCTGTTTCTTTCTATCTCCTCTCTCTTTTCTCTCTCTCCTTCTCTCTTCTCTCTCTCTCTCTCTGCCAGTCTCTTTCATTAAAGCAATGTAACAATGTAATGAGTACCTCTAATGAAGGTTCTTTGAAACAGATATCAAGATAGGTAGATATAAAAGGAAGCATTTTATGGCAAACATTGTCTTTCTTGAATTCAAGATGGAAAAAAAATTCAATACCCTGAACACCAAACTCTAGAGAACAGTTTTATTAAACTAAGGTATAGCCATAAGATAAATATTATCCAGCTATAAAAAATGATTTATGTAAAATTTAACTTATAATTTTTAGTGAAATATGCAGTATAGAAAATTTTATTTATTTCACAGGAAATCATAATGACATTTTTCTCCATGTTGCATGACTATGAGCTATTTGTTTCTACCTTACTATATTACATTGTTTTAAATTTCCATAAAGACTATATATTTCTTATATAAACCTTTAGAATTTATAAAATGCTATTTTCTAAGAAATACAATAATTGAAGCCAAACAACTATTATAAGCCTGATAATTAAGAAAATATATATGTAGATAATAAAAGTAAAACACATTTTGTTTAACCCAGCTATCTTGTAATCTTTCAAAATTTTGGGTGGGATGTGTGATTTCTGACCACATTAGGTGTCATATATGGTTCTAATATTTCTGTGTGAACTCAGCAAGTTACCAATATTTGGCCTTTGCCTGTAAAATGAATAGAATTTCTTACCAATTTTTAGTAAAATAATTTATTCATGTAAAACAGGATAATAAATATAAAGGACCTAAAGCACTGCCTACAACATAGAAATCTTAAATCATAATATCACCTTTTTTCCTTTTAAGTTCATAAAACTTGTTGATGATAACATTGGTATTATAATTCACTTCTTTTAATTTTTAATTTACTATTTATTTTACTTACTAAATATTTATTTACTATTATTGCTATGTAAATAACTAGTTAATAATACTATATCCTTACTTACCCTTTATTATACTAATGTCCAATTCTATGCTACACGAATCATACATCAATGTTTAGCCTTCAAGAAACTGAAGATAAATAATTAGCCTATGTTGTACATGAGTAGGAATCAGATTTAGGATTCAAATCATACTCTGACTTTAAGGCTCAGGTTCTTTTCCCAACACCTCACTGCCTTCTAAGAAATCAGAGTCTGGTGTTGTCTATCCAAAACTATGAAGTAAATTGAGCAACTGTCTAGTAACTTTGACCAATGGGGTTAGACTAACTAGACATATGCATGTAATCAACTGTATGTTCAAAAATACTTTGATAGACTCACTTTTAATTGCCTCAATTGCTTTTAAAATAACATATAAAAATCAATAGGAATAATTCAGGAAGTGGCTTATTTTGTTTTTCTCTCAGCTGCACTAGGGAACATATGTGAAATTCCTACAACATGACTACCAGAATCTGTAATTGGAGCTTAAAAGTGACTGTGAAAAGGGTATCTTACCTATATCTCTTATTATGGAGATTTGGGTTCTTCTCATTTGTAGTTCACAAGCAGCAGCCAATCTGTCCAGACAACAGGCTGTGCTCAACATCACTAGTCATTAGGGAAATGCAAATTAAATTACAATAAGCTATCACCTCACGCCTATTAAAATCATCACAAAGATATTTAATAACAGGTGCTAGTATGGCTGTATGTAGATAACAGAGAAACCTTGTGTACTGTTGTGGGAATGTAAATTGATACAGCCAGTGTGAAAAACAGTCTGTAGGGCCCTCATCAAATAAAAATAAAAATAAATTTTATTTGAAGTAATATACCCAAAGGGATTAAAAACACTAACCTAAAAAGATATTCACACTCTGACCTTGCTGGTGTGGTCAGTTGGTTGGCATGTTGGCCTGTACACCAAAGGGTTGCTGGTTCAAACCCTGGCCAGGGCACATACCTAGGTTGTAGGTTCGATCCCAATTAAGGGAGCAAAAGGAGAGCAAGTAGTCGTTCTTTCTTTCTTCTTTTCTTCTTTCTTTCTTTCTTTCTTTCTTTCCTTCTCTCTCTCTCTCTCTCTTTCTCTCTCCCCCCTCTTCCTTCTCCCTCTCTCCCTTCCTCTCTCTCTAAAATCAATAAACACATTTTACAAGTAGATGTCTGCATTCCATGCTTATAGCATCATTATTTACAATAGCCAGGACATGTGAATAATTTGTGTCCATTGATTACTGAATGCACAAAGAAGTTATGGTTTACTCTTGATGTAATATAATAAGTTCTTGCATAATGCTATCAGTAACTGCAGCAAAAAAGATATATAATGAAACCAATTTTACTATAGGCTAATTATGATAAAAGTTAAGTTCCTACACATCTCATTAATTTTATTATTAAATGACATTGATTAAAACATTACTTGAGGACCTACTGTATTATTCAATCATTAAAAAATGATAGAAGGGAAATTATACCATTTATAAAAACATGGATGGACCCAAGGGCAGTATGATAAGTAAAATAGGCCAGACCTAGACATACACTATATGATCTCACTTATACTCACATAGTATGCGGAATCTAAAAATCCAGTCTAACAAACAAGCAACACAATCCCTCAAAATTGTAGAAAAAAAGAACTTGTGAGAACTTATGAGAGACAGAATTAGGGAAAAAGGGAAATTGGAGGAAAGTGATGAAAAGTTATACAATTTCTGTTATAAACAAGTACTAGTATTGTACAACATGGTGACTGTAGATAACACTGCTGTGCGATATTTAGAAAAGTTGTTAAAAGAGTCAGTCCTAACAGTCCTCATCACAAGAAAACTATCCATTTCCTTTTTTCCTTTATTTCCTTTTTTTTTTGTATCAATATAAGTACATACATGTTAGCTGAGCTTATTATGGTAATATTTCACAATATACATAAATTAAACCATCAATCTGTGCACCTTAAATTTATAAAGTGATATCTGTCAATTATTTCTCAATAAAACTAAAAAACTAACAGGCTGTTGAAAAGAGAATTATGGATGGACTAGCAGGAGTTTGACAGATGATGTACAGAGTGTTTTGGCAAAGGATGAAATAATAACTACTTCTCACTTCACAATATAAAGCTACAATACGAATTTCTTTAAAAAGGAAACAAAATTACAAAGATGCCATTACATGATTTAATATGACACTTTCGAAAACTGCATGATGCCAGTTAAAAAACATTCCACTGAAAAGCACATTGCATTGACATGCAATTTTTTAAAATGTCATGATTGGCATGTCTAGAGAGCTAGCTTATTGTAGATTCACCCCTTGATAAAAAAAGAGTACGTTACTGGTAATTTGTTTTACTTTATAAGCCTTTCTGTTCTGTACCTGGAAGAGTAATGTAAAAGTTTTAAAAAGTAATGAAAATTCAAATTCAAAACAGAAGTAGCAAGATTCCACTGAGATAAGCTGCAGCTGGCATTGTTATTTTCAACTGCTCATGTGTCCACGTATTCTTTCCCACACCTCCAGAAGAATAGATTGTACACATAAATGCTCACTAAGGAACATTACCCTGATAGTTGAGAAATAACATGAAATTAACTTTCAGATCAACCAAACACTTTTACAATGCAAGACAACATACAGCTTTCCATGTAATATCATTAGAAGCTTTAATAACTTATGTTATGTAGAGAATATGCTCAAACATGGTGTTTATGCAGTCTCCTATCTTCATGGAAGCCTGGGTTTGCAAATCACTTTTAAACAGAGAATGACTCCTTTTCTTGTGAAAAAAATTCTTTGTCCTACGCAATTATAAACCTAGGCAATTATAAATGAAATAGCCTAAGTATTCTGTAAATCAGCTTATACAGATAAGAACATTAATATTAAAATTCCATTAGACTTAATAATACAGTGTTTGCATTCACTAGGACTCTTGTTTGTAAATGACAGGAAATCAATATAAACTAGGAGTGAAATAAATGATCTGCCTCGATTCCAAGGAGTGGCTGGAATTGACTTCAGACACAATTTGGACTCAACTATTCTCATCAAGTCTTAAGAGTCCCATATCTTTTTTTCTTCATGTCTAAGTTCTTCCTTTATTGGTGTCTCCTGAAATGGGTGCTTTCTATGTATTTTTTTAAATGATCGAAGACATCTTAACATCATCATATTTTCAACCTCTAAAGGAAAGAAATACTCTTTCAGAAGCCAAACATATCATCTCAATGGTATTAATTATTGACAGATTCATAAATTGCTCATCCTTATAACCATTTTTACTTCCTCTATAAAACCAGAATTGCTATATAGAATATTTCATCACATTTCCTAGCTCCCCTTTTAGATAGATGTCACCATGTAACTAAGTCCTGCCCATTAAAATAGAAGCAGACCTGTGAACCCAAAGGTCACTGGTTGAATTCCCAGCCAGGTCACATAACCAGGTTGCAAGCCAGGTCTCCAGCCAGCTCTGTAGCTGGAGGCAATTGAAAGACAACCATACATTGATATCTCCCACTCTGCCTCTCTCCCTTCCCCTCTCTCTAAAAATAATAAACAAAATCTTTAAAAATAATAAAATAATTAATTAAAATAAAATAGAAGCAGAAATGTTATGTCTAACTTCCAAAAAGATATTTAAAGAAAGTTTTCTCAAAGTCAGGGACTTCTTCCTTTAACTTTCTGCTTTTTCTCCTTTTGACCTTCAAGGTAATGACTCAAGTTCTAGTTGTCATCTTGCATCACAAGGTGACAAAGAGCAATGGAAGCCCTTAGGATGATGGAATAAATGATAAAAGTCTGGATTCCTGAGAGCAATGCCTCAGTACAGTCCCTATACTGCTCTATTTTATACATTTAGTGTTAGATAAGAATAATTATCAGGTTTAAGCTATAAAACTTTTAACATGGACCAGTAGTGGTATAGGGAAGAGGCCTTCCTGGGTTGAGTGGCCTCCTTTGTGACAGAAGAGATGATAATCCAAGTGTAACAACTTTACTAAGTATAGGAATAGTAATTACAAAAAAAAAAAAAAAAGGCCAATAACAATATTATATATTTACTATGCTTAGGTCAGCCAAAAGGTATGTGCTAGTGAATTCTACCTGCTCTATAAAATAAGGAAGATAATATGTTCTCTTGCATTGTCACTGAGAAATTCATAACCAGTCAGGACCTTTAGGACATTTGCCAAGCAGCATATATAGGTATTAATTTCCATATGATGCTCACAGAGACATCAAAGACATTGAGGAAAATTTAGGATGAGGGGGCAGAACAAAATGAGTATGATTAAAAAAGAAAGAAAAGAATTACTTCTAAATAAAGAAGTTATGCTTTGATAGTTAACAAGTTGGTTATACTGCCACCCCAAAGAAAATAAAGTTTTGTTTTGTTATTTGTTTGTTTTTTACAAAATAAGATGCTAAGTATAGTTTTAACTCCACTTTTAACCTCATGCTTCTGACTCCATGATGTTTTATAATCAGGAATGAAAGAAAACAAGGAGTTACCATGTGTTAATATAAAAGGTCTACATATAATTTATTTTACCTATTTAACATTTCTGAAAAAAATGTTAGTGGCATACATAGAAAAAAATGATATTAAAAAACCTAAGAATATCAGTTAATTTGTATATTAAAACCTTTGGCACCTCCAAAGAAAATGCAGTTTTAGACAACAAAGAATGTAAACATCATTTATACTCTATAGTCTGGATCACATACACTGTAGTCAGGATCTATAAGAAAATACCAGTTCATTTGTATTTTTAGAGTGCCACCTTCAACTTTCAAGTTTACACATTCTAGCAGGAATAAGACCAAAAGTAGCTTCGTGTCAAAGAAACAGGCAATAGGGGATATGAAAAAATTTATTTTATGTCTTAGTAACTCTAGTACTATCATTTATATCTAACTCATTATGTCTGAAATAGAACACAGATTATTGCACATGAGCAAACTGAGGTTACAAATTTTATGAAGAAATGAATACATGATCATTTCATGTGCCAAATAAAGAAATCTCCAGGTCAAGCGGTCTATCTATCAATCTATCACCATCTGTTTATCTACTCTATTACTCATAATTAGTTTGGAGCATTAAAATTTTGAGGGCAAACTTTAGATATTTTTTAAAGAGGAAATTCTCTTTCAGACTACCCTTCTGTTTTGAAAATACCTGAGCATTCAGTGGCTAAATGAATGTTACTTTATCATGGTATAATTTTTGGAATTATTGTCTCCTATAATTCTAATTGTAAAATCATTTTTAAGTAAAACTAAAATTAAATGTCCAGATCATAAATATTCACTCAATGAGTTTAATATTATATACATTTATTTATTTAGTTAGTTAGTTATTTTTAGAGAGGGTGGAAGGGAAGGAGAAATAGAGGTAGAGAAAAATCAATGTGTGAGGGAAACATTGATAGGCTGTCTCTTGCACGCCGCCAGCCAGGGACGCAGTCTGCAACCCAGGCATGTGCCCTGACTGGGAATCAAACTGGTGGCCTTTAGGTTCATATTTCAACACTCAGTCCACTGAGCTACAACAGCCAGGGCTCAATGAGTTTTGACAATTTGATCTACTATGTAGCAAACACCTAACACATGATCTAGAACATTTTCATCCCAAACAAAATTTTCTTACCCTCCTTCTAGTCAATTCCCTTAACACTTCCTTTCTCAGCCATTAACTCTTCTTTATCACCATATATTACTTTTGCTTGTATTTGGAGGTCATATTCATAGATTAATATAGCATGTACTCTTGCTTGTATTTTATTTGCATAAAATATTGATATTTCCAAATTATGTGCTAAAAATGTGTTATATTTTTATACCTGAGTAGTTTTCAATTGTATCAACATATTCTTATTTGGATTATTTTAGAAGTTTGTTAGTATAAATAAAGCTCTCTATAACCATTCTTGTACACATTTATTTTGTGAATATTTGTTTTAATTTTTTGGATGAAAACTTAGGTATAAAACTGTTGAGTTGCAGGGTAAATATGTTTACCTTTATAAAAACCAGTCTAGAGAGTTCCAGGTCTTCTGTATTCTATTGAAAAGTTAATCTAGCCTTTTTTATTAGAGCAAGTCTAGTGAGTATGTATTGGTTTCTCATTGTGGTTTAAATTTGCAATACCTTGATGATTAATAATTTTGAAAACCTTAATTTGTCATTCAAATATGTTTTTTTGGTATCTTTTCAAGTCTTTTACTTCCCAATGTGTAAGATATGTAGGAGTTTTTATCTATTCTGGATCCATATATGTATGCTATAAATATTTATTTTAAAGTATGTTGCTTGCTTATTCATTTTTAAAGAACAAAACATCTTAATTTTGTTTAACTCCAATTTATCATTGCTTTTTTTTTTAATGATTTTGTGCTTGCTAATTCTAATATTATAGTTTTGTATTTTGGAAGCTTTATATTCATTTATTATCATCTCAGATTAATTTTTTGTGTAGAGTATGATGGATTATATTTTCATATGAATAGCCATTTATTTCATCAATATTTGCTAAAAAAGGCATTCCTTTTACACATTAAACTGACTTGGGACATTTTTGAAACTCATTAACTGCACATGTATACCTGTATTTCTGGTTTCATTTTGTTCAACATTACATTCTTGTGATTACTGTAGCTTTACAGTGTCTCCTGAAATCAGGTGCTGTACATTCTCCAGCTTTCTTATTTTTCATTATTGGTTGATTATTCTAGATACTCTTTATTTCAACATAATTTTAGAACTGTTTCTTCAAATATAACTTCCTGGAATATGCATATATTCTATATTTCAATTTAGAGGACATTTTTAACAATTTTGAGTTTTCTAACCTATGTGCATGATATATCTGCATTTTCTCAGGCATTATTTGAGCAACTTTTGTAGTTTTTAGTATGAAGGCCTAATAGAAATTTTATTACTTTAATTTGCAGGTATTTGTCATTTCCCTGATGCCGTTGTAAAAGCTGTTTTTAAGTTTTCTTTTATTGCTAATATATAGAAATATAATTAAACTTACATACTGACCTTAAATCCTAGGATGTTTCCAAATTCACTTTTACTTCCAGGAGTTGGTATATTCTTTTGAATTCCTTTTAGTATAAAAAGAAACAGAAATCTCAGTTTCCCAGTGCACTTCCCCAGTTCTCACTCCCCAAAGCATCACTGTCACTAGATTCTTTTATTGCTTTTCAGAAATGTCCTACATGCACATATACAAGCACCAAAAGTACTGCAGCATACACTCTATAAAATTTTACTTTGTTAGCCTCTCATCCCACCTTTCTATCACCTACAGTTAGTGTACTAGTATCTACACTGAGTGAGAAAGCAAAATAAACAAAGAAAACTAGTTTTCAAATACAGTCATGTGCCACATAATGACATTTTGATCAATGCTAGACTGTGTATATGATGGTTAGTCCCATAATATTATAATAGCGATGGAAAATTCCTGTCACCTCATAATGTCATAGTATAATACATTACTCACATGTTTGTAATAATGCCAGTGTAAACAAATATACTCTACCTGTTGTATGAAAGTATTGCACATACATTATGTACAGCATATTGTACTTGACAGTGACAATAAACAACTACATTACAGTTTTATGTGTTACACTTTTAAGCCTTTTTTTGGACTACACTCTTTCTACTTAGAAACAAAAGTTATTGTAAAACAGCGTGCCATGTTAAGGCAGCTGCAGTTTCATACATCTCTTGTTTACCACATCTCAATTCCACCACTGTCTCTCACTCCATCTTACCAGTGTAGTTTTGTACAGTAACATGCTGTACAGACTGTCATGTAGCAGCAAGAGGCTACACCATATAGCCTAAGTATGTAGTACGCTACACCATCAGGCACACTCTGTGATTGTACAATGACAAAATCAGCTAATGAAAGTTTTTAGAACGCATCCCCCTTGATAAATGGTGCGTGACTGAGCTGTATTTGCTTCCTCTATATTCACAATACCAAAAGTGAAATAATGCATTTTTTCAATGCTATTTAACAATATGAATTAATAGGAAACTCTGCCTATTATGAACAGGTTGTATTAATTTCTCTAGAGTATTATAATGCAGGATTACATATGTTCTGTTCTACAATTCGTTTTATGGTCCAATAATTTTTAATCTTGACTGTTCATTGGAATTACCAGTCTAGCTTTAATAAAAATACTGACATTTCTGTTCCACCTAGAGTCTTATGTTATTGATGTGTGATATGAGTTGGCAAGGGACTTTTTAAAAGTTTCCCAGGTGATTTTAATGTGTAGCCAATTTGAGAACTGCTGTATTAAACCCTGTATAAAATCCCAAAGATTTTAAATACAGAACAAGTCTGTATAATTTGTATTTATAATTTCAATAAGTAATGTCATGGATCCAAAAATTAAGTTTGCAAAAAATTAAATTGCAAACGTAAAATCTGAATAACCTTATATAAAATGATTAATCTTTCCATATTGTTATTTCCAGATGCCCCAAATAAACATATTAGAGGTGAACTATAGTTCTTGTTAAAAAACATGTGCAGATCTTTTTCAAACACAAAATACAATACAAATGCTTTTTAAAAATACAAATGGGATTGGGAAGGATAAAAAATATGCATTGTACTGATTATACAGTTCCAACTGTTAACCTTTGGAGTTTTGGGGAACTGCTTGGGGCCAATGTTGTAATACTAAGTCACATGATCTGTTTGTCTCATCAGTGTGATTTTTCTTACATTATATATTCTAAAATATAAAACAATATTAAAAATGCAGGCAACACATGATAAGAAATACATAAGTAGTCATACGTAGAATAATAGTTCCAGAGGAGTTTGTTTTAATTAGTAAAGTGAAATAATCATTTAATAATCATCATTATTTAAATTCCAACTGTCCTAACACAGTTTATTGATTGAGGTATATAGAATGCTACATTAGAACTTCTGCAGATATTAAGCCAATTTTTAAAAAGTCAGATATGACACAGGCAAGACAGTAACACATTAGATTCTGAGTCATCATTGGAAGGAAAGGAGGGAGGGAGGAAGGAAGAAAGGAAGGAAGGAAGAGGTAAATATGGGGTATATCTATCTATCTATCATGTATCTATATTTAGTAGAAAAATTCATTTGAAGTCTATCATGAGAATTTCTATAGAAATGGAAAATGTTTCTGGAGTGGAATCTTGATATAATTTTCTCTGAAGCCATTTAATAACTTTGTAAGATTGGAAAAGCAACTTAAATTCTAAGACTTATGTTTCTCATGTGTTTCAAATGCATATAATAATAATTCTTATGGTAGTTATGAAGATTGAGTGTGGTCATGCTTATGAAAGGCTGAGCTAAGAGGTAAGCTGATTTCTCAATCAATGTTCATTATTTAATTTTCATAATTATACCTAAATCATTTTTGCGTTCTTTTTAAAGATTTTATTTTTATTATTTTTAGAGATAGGGGAAGGGAGAGAAGCAGAGAGAGAGAGAGACATCAACGTATGGTTGCCTTTCACCTGCCTCCAGCTACAGAGCTGGCTGGAGACCTGGTTTGCAACCTGATTATGCACCCTGGCTGGGAATCGAACCAGCAACCTTTGGGTTCACAGTCCAGTGCCTTATCCACTGTGCCACCAGCCAGGGCCATCTTTGCTTTTATAATTCTATTTGATTCTCAGTTTTATAAAATACATGGAAATAGAGTATAGCAACCATCAACAAAGAGCTTATCTTCCTGTTAACTAATTTATTTTACTAGTCTGAATTGTTAAACACTTCACTGTTCATTTCCAATCCAGCTGTGATTAAGAAGTCAATCTAATTTTCTGAAAGGGAAATAAAGGTGTCCTAAACTGTATATTGAAATGTATAATTTTATTATTTTATATTATTGAATTTATATCATTTGATGCTTTAGACCCTTGCTACTCAGTGTATTTCATAGACCAAGGACAATGTTATCACTAGAGAGCTTGTTAGAAATCCAGATCTACTCAATCGCAATCCCTATTTTAGCAAAAGCCCCAAGTGATTTTTAAGTATGCATACTAAAGTTCAAGAAGCATTCTTTTTTTGACTATATACAATTAGGTATTAAAGAAATTTTAAAAATATATGACTTAAACATTAAATAAATTCTTAATATATGAATTCTGATTATGGCTTATATGAACATAGATTTGATGTAAAGAACACTAAATCAAGCATTAAAGCATACTTTTTTAATAATTATGCCATTTAATAGTAGAAAAAATCATTGTTTAACTTCTAAGCATATCTATTTTGTCATTTGTAAGTGAAGACTTGGTTAATACTTCCTCTGGTACTCAGTGAGATTGTTTGCAGGTTCAAGTGAGATGCCAATTTATTAATAGTCAAGCTCTGTACATGTTCTGCTCTATTATAATTTATGAATTTAGAGCATCTGACTATATGAAGATTATGCATAAGAGAGCTCCTGAGGGAGACAGATAAGATGACAACCTTTGAGTTTGATTGATAGCCATTTCTTTTTGCTACTTTATAGCATAAATAGAAGGTAGCTTCTTGGGGGAAATGTTCTAAAGAGAAGGTTAGTTTGGGATAATATTTTTTAATTAATTGATTTGTGTTGACTTTGCATGGGTGATCCTATCAATTACTTTGTAATTAGCTATGATGAAGACATGACCAATAACAACATAAAGCAAGATGGAAAGATGCATTTTATTCAGGATTTGGCTTCCATTTTCCTAAGAAATGCTTATCAGTTAGTATTTTAATTAAGGCCTGAGGAAATGTCATATGCCCTGGATTTGGCATGGCTGTGAGGATGTTGAAAGAGATGCTGTCATTGAAGTGAACAATGAAATTATGGTTTTTTCTATTATAGACAAGAAAACGTGTGGACCTCATGAATTCCAATGTAAAAACAACAACTGTATTCCAGATCACTGGCGATGTGATAGCCAAAACGACTGCAGTGATAATTCAGATGAAGAAAACTGTAGTAAGTAACACTTTCTGGGGAACATTGAGAGCTGACAGCCTACTCAAAACATAAGATAGCAATTTTTAGTTCAGTTAAGGTGTGAATATGTACCTATCTGTCATGCAGTTCACATTTTTATACACATATTCACATTTAGACAAAAATATTCAGACCAAATTGACCTGAATCTCAAATGGTAGAAATTTTGAAATGCTCTTTCTGGGAGTTATTTTCTAATAGTTAACAGAATTAGTATGAAAGTATCATGAGGTTTAATGCAACCCATCATTATGCAATGAAGAAAGCCCTTGATATAAGCTCATACAAAGAGCTGAATGATGTAGAGACTACAAAACACATCATTCTTTAATGGATGGTACTCATTTCATTTCATTTCAGCCTCAAATCCTTTTACACTACAGATTCACCCATGAGCTTCTTTCAATGAAATATCATTTATTTCCTCCAGTGTGGTGAACACTATACTTATTCAGGATACTTTTCTCTGAAAATAGAATAACACTTTTGGAATGATCTATCTCGTGAATTTTTATGTAATAAATTCAAAAAATAATAATCATCCAACAAATTTATTTTCTAAAAAGTATGGGAGTATATAAAATGATAATGCTATTTCTATATTCTAGCTTTAATTTCTGAGTATATTTCTTACTGGAACTTTCTTATACTGCTGTTTAAACAAAGAAAGCTATATAATCAAGTTTAAAATAAGATAATCAAATTCCAGTTATGAAATATTTATATGCTACTACTTCCAAGAAGGATTTACTAGTAATGATAATGTCTACTTTTATAAATTGTACTGATAGTATTCATTTCCCAAGACATAAGAGACAAAACAGTAATTCTTTTATTAAAGCATCTTTTATTATATAAAGGCATAGAATTAGTAGAGTTACAGCTGTAATAAACCAGTTGGATATTCAGTTTGCAAAATATCAACTAATCTTTTGAATAATTTTCAAAAGTTAGTCTGACTAATGTTTGAGAATCAATTACATTAAATATGATTATGTGGATCATTACAATTGTCAAATAGCCTGAATATTGAAATATGTATTGCTTCTTCTTTACATAGTTATCTCCCAACTGATCATACTCTTTAAAAAGGTTAAAAAAGAAAATTGCAGAGTGTCATTAGAGTGTTTTAGCTTCCTTTAATCAGCAACTTTTTTTTTTTTATTCATTATTTCCAGAGAGAAGGGCAGGGAGGGAGGAAGATAGGGAGAGAAGCATCAATGTATGTTTGCCTTTCACCTGCCTCCATCTAAGGACCTGGCTGGAGACCTGACTTGCAACCTGGTTATGTGCCCTGGCTGGGGAATCGAACCAGTGACCTTTGGGCTTTCAGGCTGGTGCCAACCCACTGAGCTACACAAGCCAGGGCAATTCAGGATTTCTTAAAAATTTCAAAAAAGCACATTCTCAAATTCTATCTGGTGAAATAAAAATTTAAATGGTGAAGTTGGTAGAAAAAGAAGAGCAAATACAGAAAAAATTATATAAAGAGTGCAGCAAAAGTAGGTGTAAGTTGTTCATATGGGAAATTTTGCAATAATAAATAAATAATAACCAGAATAAACTCAGGTTCAGATACTCACAGCTATAAACCTAATTTTGCTCCATACTGTACATACTTTCTGTTTATTAGTATTTCAGAGTTTATATATATAATATAAATATACTCAGCTTGGTTTGAGATACCTTTAGGTATTAACTACCTTTGAGGATATGCCCTATGATAGGATATTGAAAGCAAGAGAGGGAAGATGAGAAGGCAGTATTGGAGATTTACATCTTGGAAAACTCTCTATTCCAGTGGTAATTAAAATTGCCTGACATCTTAGATTACTGACATAATAGGAAAAGAAGAATGAAGGGTTGAGATAGTCTGCTTCTAAATCAGCAGGGGCTTCTTAGGTGGCCATGTATCATTTTGCTGACATCTGAGTCAGCTGTTGCCCTGACTGGCATAGCCTGGTTGATTGAGCTTCCTTCCCCAAAATAAAATGCCTTCAATTTGATTCCAGATCAGGGTACATGCCTGTGTTGCACTGGGTCCACTGTGGGAGTGTGTGAAAGAGGCAGCTGATTGATGTTTGTCTCCAGCATCGGTGTTTCTCACTTTCTCTTTCACCTTCCATTTACTTCTCTCTAAAACAAATAAACAAAATATTTAAAAGCCAGTCTTTGATTCAGAAAACAGGGAGAAGAAACACTGTCTCACACTTGTCACTATGAAAACAGCATGGCAAGAAAAAGCAAGGGAAGTGGCTGTATTATCAAGCATTACAATATAAAAACACCAATTTATGTGTGGTTCTCTTTTAGGGTCTTTTCATTTTGAGCTTGTAACCTAAAACAAGTAATATTTATGAATTTTCAGAAAAGGGATGTCAGTGAACAAGAATGAAGTACATTAGAGTAGCAACAAGAAAGAAAAAAAAGCATGCACAGAACAAGCACCAGAGTTGGGAACATGTTAAGTATGTAAGAATGTGCAATAAGAAGATCAAAAGATGTAGATAAAAAATGGTGTTTGCAGAGACCATCCGGAATAGGCCAAAAGAAATGAGGAGCTATAAAGTTTGAAAATACCAGCAGCTCTATGTAGATAGAAGCTGAGAGCATGAAGGATGAGAAGAGAATACATTATCAATAGTGAGCACCAAGAAAGCGATAACATAGAAAGCAGTCTAGAAAAACTACAGTTGCTATTTAAAATGTTATCAGCTGGCCTGAGAACCCAAAGGTCGCTGGTTCGATTCCCAGCCAGGGCACATAACCAGATTGCAAGCCTGGTCTCCAGCCAGGTGCGTACCTGCAGACAGGTGAAAGGTAACCATACATTGATGTCTCTCTCCCTCTCTGCCTCTCTCCCTTCCTCTCTCTCTGGAAATAATAAAATCTTTTAAAAAAATAAGAAAAATAATTTAAAAAATAATAAAATGCTGTCAAATATTACCAATTTTTTGTTATTCACTGAACTCATAATTATACATGCATAATTTCAATAAAACTATTATAATTACTATAATTTACACACATAATTGTAATATACAACCATATTTTCATTAATTACTATATATATTTTAATTATGACTACTATATATCACATAACTAAGCATATAATTATTATGTATATGACAATAATATACCCAAAAGGAAAGTGGTATATTACTGTCATCTTTTAAAAATAGATTACTCAATAGGATGCATTTATTACACATTTCGTAGTAATTGTAAGGAATTTTAAGTAATAAAAAATAATAAACAGAGATAATAAATCAGCCTTGTGGTTAAAAAAAAAAGATTTTTAATATAACCACATTCTATCACTCAACACTTACTTGCATTCCATTGCCTCATTTAACTATATATTTATCATATACTTAACTAATATTATTATTAATCATATTTATATTAAATTCCTATTTAAGTATCTGGAGTTGATCTAGGGAGTAAGGCTATATCCCAAAGCCTACCACAGTGTATGACATGTGTTTATAAGATTAGTAATATATATTTTTAAGTCATTTTTGGACTTCTTTGTTTATTAATCTGAGTTAATGAATTTATTTTTTAAAATTTTGTTAAAAACCCTCCAGGCATAGATGTGAGAAGAGTTTAAATAGTAATGGAGTTATTAATTACTAACTATGTTTTAAATTCAATATGCTTTCTACCCTTTTATATTTAAGTATAAATAATTTATTTATTTAAATATAAATAAATAATAAATATAAATAATAACTATAAATAATTCTAAATATAGAATAATTGGCCCATTGTTATTTCATCATCATAGGCTGATAATTGTCCTTGTTAAGTTTCCAGCAGGGACACTTTGCTTCAGCAATGATTTCTGCTCTTAAAAATAAGAAAATTTTATTATTATTAAAATTATCTCATAAGTTAGATGAAGGATTTGGAAATATTTGAGAAAATTAAACATCTATACTCTTTTTTATCAACAAAAAGTATATTGTAGATGGCATGTTTCCCTTCTGGGTAATTGATATAAAAGTTCTTCTGCATACGTTTGCATTATCAAGAAATAAATCAATGGTTTTAAACATACCAAATAATTTGATCAACTAGATTATAGTTTATATAGAGAAGAAAGCTGTCTGTCTTATTTGAATTTCTAGTACTTTCACACTGAATTTATATCAGAGGGTTATTGTATAGCATGTCAGTTACACTAATTGTATTCTAAAAATTCTCCTCAGATGCTTACACCCACATTCCTCTAACTTTTTAACTTATTGCCATGGGTTTATGATAATACACTCAGCAGAGAAATTGGTATCTATAAACCATCCTGCTCTGCCACTTAGAATAGGCTTTGAAAGTCATTTTTTTTCCAAATTTAGTTTCTTCAGTCTTATGCAAGATAGCTTTCAAAGCTCTTTAATTCTGAGGCTGCATGTTTTTGCATTCCCCAATATCAAATGGAATGACCAGTCCATATAAAGCAGGGTAAAATGTCTTCATGTGGGGAATGAGAAGAGAAAAGGGGTCCTTCTTTATTAAATGAAATAGACATTGCTAGCTAAGTGCCTTAAACAAGTAATTTGATTCTCAGGGATTTCATATTAATCTCTGTAATATGTAACCACTCATTACTTCCTCAGTAGTATGATAGACAATAATATGGCCTAGTGAAAAAATATACCCCTAGTATCTGGTTGTCTGTGTTCAATGTAGTAATATCTCTCTGCGTACTGTGTGATTTGGAGTAATTTTTTAATCCTTTCTGTGCCTCACTTTATTCATCAGAAAAGGGTCCAAAAATACTACCTTATAGAGTAGTTAATTCAAGTATATTTTGCATTAACTTTACCTAGTGCCTAACATCAAATAAGCAATCAATAACTAGTAGGCATTATTATTATTATAGTCAGTAACATTAGTATTAATAAAGCTGCTTCTTAAGAATTAAAGCATAAGGCCCTGGCTGGTAGCACAGTGGAAAAGGTGCCGGCCTGCGAACCCAAAGGTCGCTGGTTTGATTCCCAGCCAGGGCACATAACCAGGTTGCAAGCCAGGTCTCCAGCCAGGTCCGTGGTTGGAGGCAGGTGAAAGGCAACCATACAGCAATGCCTCTCGCCCTCTCTGCCTCTCTCCCTTCCTCTCACTCTGGAAATAATAAAAAATCTTATTAAAAAAAGGATTAAAGCATAATATATACAAATGTAAGGTGAAAACAAAAACAAAAAAAGAAACTCCTATTTTTATACTCACAAAAGAGTATTGAATCATGAAGGGAATCCTCTAGTGAGTGTTTTTTTTTTTTTTCTTTTCTTTTTTTCTGTTGTTGTTTTCACTCTGTGAAGTAGCAGCTTGTCTTATTATAAAGCCTGAAGTTCACATTTTAAAATAAGTACCAGAGCAGAACAAAATGCTCTAATACATACTCCTCCTGCCGCAGTTCCCCCACCTCTGTATTCTCAGTAGGCATCTTTATATAGAAATGTTGGAGCTTTTATAACACCAACCCCTATATCTAGAAACTGAATTTTGTGTAGAACAATATTTAAATGCAGCTGATTTATTCACAATCCTTATGGAGGAAATTAGGCTTCAAATAGATGTTCCTTAAAAGTAATTTCAGTTACCTATTCTGTCTTCACCCGAATAAGAACATTATTGTGTGTAAGACAGCTGTAAATATAGTTACTCAGTGGAGAAAATGTCTTTCATCATTCCAGATACCAGTTGGCTTAAAGAATAAAAATGAAACAAGAGATGATTTCCAGTGGTCATAGAGATCACTAGCAGGAACAAATTTCTGATATCTACTTTATTGTCTAGGTGAAATGTATTATACTTGGGAATTAAGCCAAATAACAAATCATACTCTCTTAGGTTTTATGTGGAATGTTGTTAAATCAACAACTGGAAAATTACCTAAAATAATAGGTAAATTATATAAGGAATAAACAAGCAATTGCATGAACAAACAAAGTTTCCAAAAAAAAAAAACGAGTCTCCTTCTGCCTCTTCCACCTGTATCCACCCAGACATGTCCAATAATACCCTCATGTACCCTTCTTGTTCTATAAACTCTGCAGTTCCTAGGGACAAAATTAAAGTATTAGAAAGTCATTATAATACATTCTAAATTGTCCAGGACTAAAGGTTAGACTCATTCCTCAGTAAACAGCCCCATGGGTACAGAGTCATAAGATGTCTTACTAAAAGCAAATACATAAAATGACTTAGAATTTCAACAACTGAAAAGGATCACTTTTATATTATTATACTCATAGATATTTCTGATTTTATGTCTTTTTACTTCACCACTGTATTTTTATTAAACAATAGCCTACCTTTTGTCCTTTTTTTTTTTTTTTTTTCAATTTGTTTCGGTAATGCCACTTTCTATTCATGGCTTTGAAAACAAAATTGAAAGATCATTTATATTTTGTACCATAGATGTTTCATGAAACATTTTTCATAAACAATTTATTAGTTCTGCTGGGCTAATCACTTTTTTTAATTAATGCTATCTAATGCTGTATGTTGTATACATTTTAAAATGCAGTTGCATATAATAGAATAAACCTATGCTGTTTTTCTGTCCCCAGAGCCACAGACCTGTACATTGAAAGATTTTCTTTGTGCCAATGGGGACTGCGTTTCTTCAAGGTTTTGGTGTGATGGAGATTTTGACTGTGCAGATGGCTCTGATGAGGTAGGCAACTTTGCAACATCAAACAGAAAAATAAACCATTTCTTTAAAATCATATTTATAAATCCAATGAGTATGATAAAAATAGCTGAAATGCGCTGTGTTCCTGGCACATGCAGATACAGGTGTTACATTTAAGCTCTGTGTGTGTGCTGCACACACTCAGCACAGGAAATAGCTCTTATGCTACCACTGACAGTTAACTTTATAGTCTGTTTTACCACAAGTGGTGAATCGCTGGGTTGGGAATAGGATGTCTGGAAACCCTATTCCCTATTGCTAATGCCCTTGCCATTTGTGAATATGTTCATAAATTAGTTGCAGTATTTGTAGGCAAGACTAATATTTTATGCATTTTAAATGGTTCTTCTCCCCAGTGTCTTTCTTCAATAGATAAAGTATCAAAGACGCTGATGTGGGTCATCAATTTTCATGAAGCCACAGGTTCAGCTTTGCTTAGATGATGAATCACAATCCATTTATAATAAGGCCTGTGTACATACAGCTTAACTGAAAAAGTTTAGAATTTCTTTGGGTAATTCTGTAAACTTAGATTGTGCTACCATTTATAATACTTTGCACCATTCCTTATTTATGAATCTATGTATTTCTATTTCAACTATTAATGATTCGATGATGCTTTAAAAATAATACATAACATGCAGCTATATATTTTCTCAATCAAATCTAAAATGACCAGAAGTCCTCATTTTCAATAGCAGGGAGAAATATAGTTAATAATCACTTCTCATGATTTTTTCTGTGAATGATGTTCTATGTCAGTATCAGGAGCACAGCGCTGGTGTAATCAAATACAGGCAGAGATGAAGAGAATAGTTAGTCTCCGGACCTCGGTGGCTGCCAGAACTCTTTCTGGGGAGCAGTGACTCCCTGGAGCTCTGCTGCTTTGGTTGATCTGCAGATGCACTTACCCCTCCTGAATGGTGGGCCTCACTGACCCTAGGTTTGGCCAGAGACAATCTCCCCTGCACTCTACAGAGTTTTCTGCATTTCACGTCCACATTCACGAAGTATCCACTGAGCTCCCGCCTCTTTGGGAGAGAGACACTACAGGTCTTTACTATTTATACAACCCATACAAAACTGTTTTCCCCCAGTCTTCAGGCATTCTTATCAGGATCACACAAATCAGTATTATCTCACTGGCTCGGATAATCCCTCTAATAACATTCAGGTGCCTGGATTTAGAAAGAAATGGCTGTAACTTCTCACTTGACAGGCAGAAAACCTAAACTTCAAGGTTACAAAGGTTTCTCAGGAGAAGTTGAAAAATACTATTTCTATTCATGGACTATTCAATAAAATAAGCCAAAACAAAAGAAAGTAAAAGGATAGGAACACAGACAACAGGAGGTGATGGTCAGAAGGAAGGAGAGCTGGAGGGAGGTGGGGAAAAGAAGGGTGGGGAATGGGAACATTTGCAATAATGTCAACAATAAAAATAAAGTAAAAAAATAAATAAATTACATGGAAGTTAAATTCTTATATTATCTAGATACAAATTTACTTAGGATCTATATATTCAAAGATCATATTACATAGTAAGGAAAACACATTTCACGTAAACTCATTCATACCATAGAAATGTTTTGTTTTCTATATAAATATTTTCTACAAGCCTGTTTAACCTATGAATCTTCAAGAGAATGAGATAGATTGCTTAAGGCTTATGATTTTATTTTGCATATTATTCATTAGATATCCAAGATGCATACACAGAATCTTCTCTTTCAAAAATCGTATTCACATTAAAGTAGATATTCTTACTAAAACTACTTATCTCATGCCATAAATTCATGGACATAGTTCTGTGATGGCAGAATATATCTCATTGAATAGATACTTTCATAATGCCACAGGGAATCAATTAACTCTTAAAGGTGGCCTTTTTCTACACTTTAGTGAAAGATATTTAGTACAGTCTATTTGGAATGAGGTGGCTGACCGTTTAGGCAATTGATTTCTATCTTATTTTAAAGTCTAAAATGGCAGGTTGTATTGGTAAAAAACAAACAAAAAAGGTAAGCAAATATTACGAAAGCAGAATTACAGAACACTTTTATATTAGGAACAAAGAAAATGTGAAGATAAGTTTTGTATGAATATGAAATGACAGTATAATTAGTTTGTTAAATCTAGCTAAAATAAAACTAAAAAGTTGAGCAAACATAATTGTGTATCAGATCAGTGGCATACACAGTGAAGAATTTATTAAAGTGATTTTAAAATGTAATAGTTGGCTCCTTTAGTCAGTATAACGTATTGTAAGAACAAAAGGAAATGCTAAGGAATCTTAAACTGCATTTATAGACATGTTTTGAATAATAGTAATACTGATTTTGCTAATTTAAAATTCACATTTATTGAGAGTAGGATAGTTCAGATGCTTAATTATTTTAATATTATCAGCACTCAAAATTTTAATTGAAAGGAGATATAAATGTAAAGGCAAAGAATGTAAATAAAAATCATGTAATATTAAATGCAAAATATCACTGTAAGAGCTGGGTTTTTTCTTTCTTAAATCACATAATTCTTAGTTCTGCTAAAAAAAAAAAAAAAACCTAAAATGAATGACATCCTTACATTGAAGATTATTTATAGCATTCACTTAGTGGTATCTAAATACATACTTTTTTCTAATTAAAGAAAACAAAAATATTTTGTTTTCTCAAATTCCATATCTGAGAAAGGAAATTGACAAAATGAGCTACTAACCTCTTGTCAAACCAGGAAAGACTATTAGGATAGTGTCCAGAGTGCATAGAAGCAAATATGAAAACATTTCCACTGATGGAAAAAACAATTTGAGCATAATAAAGAAAAAGGGCCCAGGCATCAGCCTGTGAACCCAAATGTCACTGGTTCAATTCCCAGCCAGGGCACATAACCAGGTTGCAAGCCAGGTCTCCAGCCAGATCCTTAGCTGGAGGCAGGTGAAAGTCAACCATACATTGATGTTTCTTCCTCTCTCAGCCTCTCTCCCTTCCCATCTCTCTAAAAATAATAAAATCTTAAAAAAAAAAAAAAGAAGAAGAAGAAGAAGAAAAAGAACTACAATGGATTGAAATGCAATAAATGTGTAGAAATATATGTTTATAATAGTACTTAGAATAATAAAGATCTCATTTTCCCCTTTGAAGATTGTTAAGATATCAATATTTTAAATATTTAATCAGTCAAATTTAGAGTGTGACATTTTATGGAACAAATGACAGGTTTGTTCAAATAGTGAGTGATATTTAAAATATTAGGAGAATGGGAAATAGTTCTACATTAAAAGAAACTCAAACCAAATTCAATGAGCAGACCTCTTTTAGATCTTTATGTTACCAAATAATAATTTATATAGTCAAGAAAATTAGGAAATTTTGGGGCTGGATTGAGAATAACTTTATGCTAAGGAATTTTTGTTAATTTTATGATATTTTAATTTTCTGATACTATTATGTTATAGTTCAGAATGTAAGTAGACAGAGGATGCATGAGGCATGAAATATTAGTAATGTTTAAACATATGCATAATGGGCACATGGGATCATTAATCTAGTCTCTCTACTTTCTGTGTATTTTTAATGTCTAAAATAATTAAATACTCCAAAAGTACACACATATATCAACTACATTTAATTTATTGTAGATCAAAAACTTCTGATGATGAAGTGTCTAAAAGTACCACCTTCTGTGTTAGTACAAATACACCCGGGCCACTGGTTACTGTGCTGTTTTACTTAAATTGGCCTTATTGCTGAGATAACCATTCTTTAATTCTACAACTATATACTAAGCAGTTATAATAACCATGGCATGGTAGTAAATTCTTGGTCCCAGGTTGACATGACCCCTATCCCTAGAGTCCAACAAGATTCCTGCCCCAGTAAAGCTTAATTGCATGAGATTTTAATTTATATTCCTTACTTTCTGCATTTGCTACTTATTCACTCATTAATTGATTCATTCATCAGCTTTTATTGAATGCTTACTATTTCCAGGCAGAACACTGAGTATGAGGAGCATAGCAGTGAATCAAACATATCAAATCTCTTTCTCATGACTATTCAATACTTGAACACCATTCACTGTTACATAATTTATTCCTCACATACAGCAAATTTCTAATTATCCTTACACATTAAACCCCTTTTCTTAGGTAATTCTATTCCTGTTTAAACTTTTCCTGTAAAACCTTTCCTAAAAACCTTAAAATGTGCATGTTTCAAACTACATCCATTTATTTTGACAGTTAATGTATTTTATTGCAATTGTTGGTTTAGGTGCTGGTCTTTCTTGTTAGCCAATGAGTTCATCAAGTAAGGAAAGTAAATCTTATTTCTTTATAGTCTTATTTAAGAAACACTCTGATAAAGATTAAACCCGTAATACTTGGGAAAGATAAGGAGAAAGGAAGGAGGAAGAAAATAAATTATATAGCAGCAGGAAAACCTATTAAACTGCCATCAACAAAGAGAAAATTATAGGAATGTATAAAGCAAACTTTGTCTCTACAAAAGAGTAAAACTAAGAAGAAGCAGGAAGTACGGTTTAAGATGTTTCATTCACTGGGAGTTTTATAAATTGTGAGAATATTGCAGCTATTGTGGAAGGAGCAGACAAGTACATTTTGTTAAAAACAGAGACTCCTTAATGATGGAGAAAAATATTTCATTATTGGATCCAATTCAGTCAGGATGGTCAGATTCCAAGGAAGGTAAATTTTTAGTGGATACCTTTCATTGCTTGCATACAAGGAATTTAAATATCTCTAAAGGTATAGAAACAATCTTGTGCTGCCCACTACCACTTTCTAGGAAAATTCCAGAGGCAAAAGTTTGGTGAGAAAGGAAATGAGTCTTTATTCAAAAGTAGTCACTTAAGTATATTAAGTAATAGCTTTAATCATGTAAGCCCATCGATTAAAGCTAAATTCTAACACCTGAGTTTTCCTAGCATTTCCCCTGTTAGTTTCTGTAGGGTTAGAAACTACATAACACACAAAAGCTACACAATTCCAGAAGAATGGCAGGCTTCTGCCTCAGAACCTGTTCCCTCCAGACACCCAAAGAATAAACCTGCCACCCTCTGCCAGGCCAGCTCATCCTAGGTTGTGCCCGGAGTTCTTTCCCACACACAGAATACCTTCTGTTGGGAAATGCAGGCACCTGCAGCCCCATCATCCAGGCGTCCTCCAGGAAAAAGAGCCAGAGAGTCAAAAAGAGTCAGCTCAAGAGCCAGGAAAGCCTGTGAGCCAAAGTGCCTGCCTTCTTTTTCATTACCATTGGCTCTGGAGGCTTCAGCTTTCAGCCAATCCCGTCCTAGACTGCTTCCCATTACCTCAGCAACCTCCTCCTACTTCTTCCCAGTGATCATAATCAGATCTCTCTGTAGCATTTTCTTGTTTCATGCGCCATTCTCTCACCCTACTCTCAGTAAACTGGATGTACTGTACTTCTTAGAAATAATTGGCTAACCTTCTTACCCCTGCAATATTTATTCTCCCTTACAATTATTTTTATTGAATTGAGAAAGAGAGAGAGAGGGAAAAAAAATGAGGGAGAGAGATTTGTTGTTCTACAATGAATGTTATGCATTCATTGGTTGCATCTTGTGTGTGTCCTGGCTGGAGATTGGAATTGCAACAGACTATTTTTTAACCAACTAAACTGCCTGGAAGGGAGAATCCTTTACTATTATTAAAATTACATTACCCCATAATTATCTATTGAAGAATGATGCACTTGGAGCAATTTAAGTAGTATGAGGAAGCCATGGTATTTATGTTTTTTTTTTTTAATATCTCTTTTTTTTCATTAGAGACAAATTAAAGGAGAAAATTGGTATAATTATGTTATATAGTACTGGGCTTACACATGACTCTCTGAGCTGAGCTTCTTCAATGTGGCAGACTTGGTTTCTATACTTCTAGGTTCCCATGCATAAGGTTTTAGTTGTCATTTGGGTTACATTTGTCTAAAAATTTAGTTTTGATTACAACTGTGTTGATATTTTTTTACAGAGAAATTGTGAAATGAGTTGTTCCAGAGATCAGTTCCAGTGTTCCAATGGTCAGTGTATATCCGCAAAATGGAAATGTGATGGTCATGAAGACTGTAAAAATGGGGAAGATGAGAAAAACTGTGAAACAGGTAAAATGATTGGAGTAATGTTAAATTTAGGTGATATTTCAACTTGATAGAATTTAAATTTGAACAATCATCTTTAAAATACATTGAAAAATCCATGTACAGGTTTCTGTTGTTTAAGAAATAATCTGAAATATTTGCATGTAGATTAACTGGCATGCCCTTTATATGTTTTAACAGTGTTTTAGCAGGTAAGATTATTACTATGTCAAGATTCCAACATTACTTTCCAAAATATTATCTTATAGTTTCTTTACTTTTCCACACTATTTGCCATTGTTTTTTCATGACAACAAAATGAAAGGTATTGAAACTGTAAGTACAATAAAAGCCAGATTTTCAATTATGGAAATTAAAAAAAAGAAACAGAATATAGTAATCACAATGTGATGCCAACTGAGAGGAAACATAAGGATTTATTTCTATTTACATCTCAGTCCAAAATCAAAACAAAATTAGAAAGTAAAACCAGAATATAGGAAAATATACCCAGTTTATGTATTTCTATTTTTTAATATAGCACTATAAATATGCTTTTAAAAATTTAATTTTTATGCTTATCTATATGAAAAACCTTATCTGATAGGAATAAATTACTAGGGAATGTATAATATAATCTGTGTCTAATCATGAAAGCATTACTTTGAGAGGCTAAGTAGAAGCAGCAGATACCAGACATACATGTTGCCAGGTCCTCCAAAACCATGCCCATGATCCACAGCTCTAATTGATGACATCGTTATCTCACTAGATCAGAAATGTTCCTGAATACTTAATAATACAAATTCCTAGGCAAATATTGTCAATTAAATAAATTAAAACATAGGAGAAAGTACTTCTGCATTTGCAATTTGGACCACAAAGTCATTGCCTAAGTACATTTGGCTACTTAGTGCTGTAAAAAAAAAGGCCAAGAACCCCAGAGGTTTGAACGCAAGCAAACTCAAGCCATAGACAAAGGCAATAGTTTTGCAAATAATGTAAGAATTTTATCTTTTTAATAATTTAATTTAAAATTATAAAAAAATTATTTTCACTCTCCAAAATTCAAAGGATAGGCGATATCGACAGTGTTTTCCTGTCTTTACTTAATTGAGTTGAATACTTCTTGAACCGGCTATTATGTTATTGAGGTATATTTAATACTATGCTATAATATTGTAAAGCACATTTTAAATGAATAGTTAATATCAAATGTTGAATACAGTGTAAATAATGTCAACTATTTTCATTATTATCTATGAATTTTGTATGCTTATACATTTTTTTCTATGAAGCCAGTCCTTCTTTTACTGTCTCTAAATCTCAACTTTATAATTATATTCAGCTTCTCCTACTTGCTCATCAAGTGAATATATCTGTGCCAGTGGCGGATGTATTTCAGCATCTTTGAAATGTAATGGAGAATATGATTGTGCTGATGGTTCAGATGAGGTAAAAAATCTATCATTTGATTAACATTTATGAGTCACATAAATTAGATTTAGGAAAGCAGATGTGATAAAAAGAGAAGAAAGAGACAGAATCTTAATCCTTATCTGTCTAAAATGTTAGGATAAGTACATTACTACAGTAATTTCAACAAATCCCTGAATTCCAGTGCTGTCTATATACTTAAGCCCATTTGCATTTGTAGAGATTATATTAATTAAATCAGGATACAAAAGCCCACAGTATAATAAATCTCCAGTATTATCAACTGCATCTTTATTTTGCCTGTGACTGCATTGTTATCAATAATAAAAACCCCAGTACCCATTTGTATTTAAACAGATGAGCTGTGTGACTGAATGTAAGGAAGATCAGTTCCGATGCCGAAATAAAGCCCGCTGTGTTCCAATTAGATGGCTGTGTGATGGGGTTCATGACTGTGTGGATGGCAGTGATGAAGAGAACTGTGACAGAGGTAAGATGTAAGATGTTTGTGTGTGTGTGTGTGTGTGTGTGTGCATGTGTGTGTCATGAGTAAGAATGGTAGTTAAGGCATCGTGCAGAAAATACAGTATGCTGTTTACTCTCTGTAAACAAATCATCACATGCTTCTGTTTACTTTCTGTATTTTCATTACATAATTGTCTGTTCTAAATAAACAAACTATGAACATTCACAGACAGAGTATAATGTCACTCTTTGTACAATAAAGATGACCAAATGCCAGTCTTTAATGAGGACATACCATGTACATGTTTTTGGACTGTCTGGTGGGTCAGAGAGAGATACTAGAAGAACACAAGGAACATAGCCACTAGAGCCATTATTACAAAAGTGTTTTTAGAGACATTTTCTTATCCACATTGCTTGACTTATTCTCAATGAATTAAAATAACCTGTTACTATAATTTTAGAGCTAAAATTACACATACTATATATGCTAGATCATTATACATTATAGATTGTGCCCCAGATTTCCTTCTTGCTGTTATGTTGAGAAAATAGCCTTTTTTTGTCAGTCTGGAAGACAACTTTGAGCTTTATAGTGCATTCTTATCCATCTTTGTGAAGATATTTCCTGACACATAACAGCTTTTAGTTTTACGTCACCACAAGGCAATCAGTGATTGTTACCACTTTAGAGTTAATGAAATGAAAGCAAAGAAATTGTGTGGTGAAGCTATAGTAACTATAAATTATATAATTCTTATTTTCAAAATATTAAATCAATTATTTAAATAAAGATTTATTTTAACTTGCTCACAAAAGTCTCTAAATGGACTTTACATTACAGAATATTTGGAACAGCATCCACAGAGTTGATAACAGATATTGATACAGATTGCAAGCCACCTGCACAGGCACTCAGGATTTATACACTATAAATATATCTAAAATATTTACTCCAGTAAATATATATTCACTCTAGGAAAAATATCTTCTATTTTGTCTAATAGTGCATCAAACCCACTTGATGTGCTAATATCTCCATCCCAGAATATGATGAAGTATTACATTTAGCAGAAGAAATTCTAGCTCTCATTGGGAATCTGCAATGAATTACAGAGATCCATAAGGTTAATCTTCCATGATTGTTATTTCTACTTCTGGGTAACTACTCACACCAACTTTCTGTAATTGGTCATTCTAGAGGACAGAAAGATTTGTGGACCTTCTGTCATCCATAATCTTATGTAATCTCTTATGTAAAGACTGTAACAAGCCCTGGCTGGTAGCACAGTGGGTAAGGCGCCGGCCTGGAAACCCAAAGGTCGCAGGTTCAATTCCCCAGCCAGGGCACATAACCAGGTTGCAAGCCAGGTCTCCAGTCAGATCTGTTGCTGGAGGCAGGTGAAAAGCAACCATACATAGATGTCTCTCTCCCTCTCTGCCTCTCTCCCTTCCCCTCTTTCTAAAAATAATGAAATAAAACCTAAAAAAAAAAAAGACTGTAACAAAAATTAAGTTATACATCTTTCTTCCACCCTCTATTAAGTAAACTCCATCCCCTCAACTTCAGTCATAGTAATTAGTGTATTCCTTTGTCCCATCGTTTCTTGCATGGACTCATGTAGTACTGCCTAACTGGTCTTCAGTATATCCTACTCACTGCTACCAGGTCATCGTATTTATGTGTAACTCTGATCATGTTAATCTTGACTCAATCAATCCTCTTCCTTCCAGGTTACCTAGAAATAACTCAAGCTGGCAGTCAGATCTACATGAGAAGGATCCCATTTTATTTTCCCAGTCTTATATTCTAGTACTTCTTTCTATGTATCATGTATCATAGCCAAACTGAAAAATTTTGAGCAATATCCCCAATGCTTTTCAATATCTCTGCCAATAAAATTATATCTGTCCTTTTAAGTCCATTTCAATATTACTGTCTTCAACCCCAGTACAACCTTTTTTGGAATTTACCCAGCCACTCTTTCATAGCATTCTTGTTATCATTATATCCCTTCTAATATAATTATTTCTGTGTTATTTGAACTTTTCCCCTGTTGAAATGTGATTTTCTTGATGCCAACAATTACATAACCATGCAGAACAAGGAAAGACATTTCAGGCAGTGATATCATTATGTACAAAGTCACAGAGGTGAGGAACAGTTTAGCTGTTTAGGAACTGCAAACTGCAGGCTTGTATTATAGAACTTGGTTTTAATATTAAGAGTAATGAAAAGTCTTCCAAGCCTTTTATTCATTCAACATTTTTTAAAGGAGAGGGTGATAATATTTATCCTATGTAATAGCACAGATAATTTACTGAAGTGGGGAATCAAAAGATCTAGTTTCTTTTATCTCCATAAACACCTCTGTGATCATTTTTCAATGCTATCAAACCCAACCACACTGAAGTGTGTACAGGAACTGTAAGAATACCTGGAGAATGAGTGTGTGGGGAAAGGGAAGAGGGAAATCTTGTCAGGATTTACCTATTTTTGTTTAATATTGCAATTCATAAAAATTGTTGGAACAAAGGAACCCAGGTTAAAAAGTCAAAAGTTATTGTACAAAATTGAACATGACAGCATTTGACAGCTGAGGTATCTTTCTGATTTATTATTTTACTAAATGTTTAAGCTTACTGAATTAAAGAGTTGAGAATCTTTATTTCAATCATTTAGAAATGTGTCAAAAAGCTTCCTTTTTCCCTACTCATGTCTTTAACGGTTTCCTTCCTTCCTCCTTTCCTTCCTTGCTTGCTTATTTGCTTGCTTTCCTGCTAGATAATTAAATTCCATTGAAGTATCTTGATGGGTAAAGTACTTGATCCTATATGGATATACCTTAAGGCACAACTAAGTTCAGATTTCTAGTAATTAATTTACTTCCAGGAAGTGGTGTGGTATTGGATAAATGTACATCAAGGCATTGAGAACATGGAATGCCAGAAGATTGTAAATCTAATTTACAGTCATCTCAGCTTTGGCCTCTGAACCAACAGAGGCTATATGTTAGGGGTGGGATAACCATTTTTCCAAGTGAATCAGTTTTACAGGTTTACTTTAAAAAGACTAAAATCTAAATTACTATGGAGTTGCAATCAACATTTACATTTTTTAAGGCAAAACATGTTACCTCAAGGAAACTTGGTGTTTGTTTTGGCCCAAGCTCCCAAACATTATAGACATTTGGTGGAAAAGATTGATACTTATATTCTTTAGTAATCCTCAGCTTAAAAATGTATAAGCTATTTATGTAAATTATAAAATATGATCATATATTAAAGTTCCTGTCAGCCCAAGTTAAGATGAAAATTCCATTTTCTGCAGTGATGTGTTTATCCAGGTTTTGATGAACCTGCTAAGGGCTCACTTATAT
The DNA here is from genome assembly GCA_004026585.1 of Noctilio leporinus. Lineage (NCBI taxonomy): Eukaryota > Metazoa > Chordata > Mammalia > Chiroptera > Noctilionidae > Noctilio > Noctilio leporinus. The sequence goes on along the minus strand of PVIW01003013.1, from coordinate 36,192 downwards.
TTAGACATAGATTATTGTTAATTAATACATACATTTTATTTTCTAAACACATGTTAAGCTGATCAAGAGCATGTGGAGGAAACTGATATTTTAATTCAGCTAATCTCTCTTAATTTATACCTTTTGTTGCTGTTTGTATGTGCTTCATGTCATTTCAAAATAAGCATTTTTAAGTTGGATTTAGGAGGTCATGGTAGCCAACAGGGTGCATTTTTTTGAAATGCAAATAGTACAATAGCAAGCTCTTAGTAGGTATCACAAAATGTTTGCCTTTCTGTTATAATTAATAATTTAATTTTTATTTGTCTTCTTAATACAATAGTGATACATCCAACACTGTCATGGGGAAAATAATAATATTATCTAATGTGATACTTTAGTGGACTCAGTTTTTACTTTCAGCTATATTGACGTGCCTCAAATACAGTTTTCTAAAAAAATTTGAGGATACTGAGTTCACAAATTGTGTTTAAATTTAAATCATTGTAAATTGGAAAATTCAAGACATTTACTCACTAGAATCTTTATTCTGAAAGAACACAACTCTTTTTTTATATTCTATGGATTTTGATATTAAGACAATACTTCTATCTTTTTCTTTAGACCTGAAGATTATACATTTTATATATTTTTTTCAGACAGAGAATTGCTAAAGTGTAATATATTTTATTGCATGGGATTTAGTAATTGAGAACTTTTTAGAGTACGGCATTTTATAGCTAAAAATTGCAGAACTTTGAAGGAAAAGGACAACCCAAGGTCAGACATTGAACTGTTTAAGAGTCCCACATGGTGGTATTCACCTTAATATTCACAAGGACCTGCCTTTATCTGTATCTTAGAGTATGTTCATCCTTAGAAATGCCAATGTAAGCTGTACCAGTTCTGTTAAGACAGTTTTTTGCCAGAAAATCAGACAACTGTTCTGATTCACGTAACTCTAAATTCTTGGTCTAAATTTTAATTTTCACTTAATATTTTAAGCAATCTACCTGTAGTTCTTTCATTAGCTTTTTCTGTCAATATTTGTATCAAGCCCTGGCTGCTGGCTCAGTGAAAAGGTGCCAGCCTGCAAACCCAAAGGTCACTGGTTCGATTCCCCAGCCAGGGCACATAACCAGGTTGCAAGCCAGGTTTCCAGCCAGCTCTGTAGCTGGAGACAGGTGAAAGCAACTGTACAGTGATGTCTCTCTCCCTCTTTGCTTCGCTTCTTTCCCCTCTCTCTGAGAATAATAAATAAAATCTTTAAAAAATATATTTGTATCAGATTTTGTTTTAATTTTATTTAAGATTTTATTTATTATTTATAGATAAAGGAAAGGGAGGGAGGCTGAGAGGGATAGCAACATCCATGTATGGTTGCCTTTCACTTGCCTCCAACTACAGACCTGGCTGGCAACCTGGCTTGCAATCTGGTTAATGTGCTCTGGCTGGGAATCGAACCAGCCACCTTTGGGTTCATAGGCCTGCGCCTATCCACTGACACTCCAACCAGGACCCATATCAGATTTTTAATAAGTTGATTTTCTTACATTCTACTTTACAGCAATAATAAATCATGAGCTTTTTAAAAACATCTGACCACCAAATTAACAAAGCTACTTATAGCTGCACCACTCCTACGTCCTTTCTATTAAAATGCAAGACTTGTCCCACCTCCAGTCTAAGAACAATCTTTTCATTTTGCTGTAGATCTCAATTTTTTCACACTTCCTGGATTCTCAAGGAAGTCATTATCAATTACCTATATCCTGTATTTTCAACTTTACCTTGTCTTCTGAATTATTATCCTCAGAAATACTTAAATGTGTTCAGGTATCTGTTTTTCTTCATTCAAACTAGTAAAATAATGTTTTACTAAACCCACCGCCACTTCGTTAAACCCACTATCTCAATTATTTAAATGCACCTACTGTGACCTTCTAGTTGGAACACATTTAAATATTTCTCCAACCACTCTGATTACATATGTTCTTTTGTGTCTATCTGGTCTTTAACTCATAATTATCTATTTGTTCTTTTCTAAATTTAAAGAACTAATTCCATCTGACCATTCCCAGATACACATTTTACAGCTCAGAAACCTATCTTATATGTTACACATTTATCCATTAGCCTACTAAATATTCCCAAATGTCTGTCTTACCAGTACCTTAAGTAAATTGCCTTTCTTTTAAGTCTGCTCCTATTGTGTTTCTTTACTTATTAAACAATACCAGGGTTCACCAGTTGTCCAAAATGGAGTCCATGACTCTCACTCTCCTATGCTTCTCATCTATTTAGTTGTTGAATTCTGAAGATTCTACCTCCTGAGGGACTCCCAGATGTAGCTACTCTCAGTCAAGTTAACGTCAGTTCTAGTGTGCAACCCCTCTTCTTTGTTTTCCCTCCAGACTTGGCTTTAATCCTCACTATCTTGGTTTCCAAGTTCTCCACACTGTGGTTAGAGTTATTCTAAAATTCAAATCAGATTCTGCCATTTCCTGTTAAATCTTTGCTACTGGAAGTGAATTATTGGAGATTTGTTTACAAGTCAAACCTCAGAACAAGGGTTATTTGATCCTCATAAGCCTTTGCTCATTATTCATGCCAAAAAGCACCCATCAAACGAGCACGCCTTCTTCCTAGATATTTTCTAGGCTTGGAAGGATGAGCACCATTATTCCCTAGCACCAAGTTTAAATGAACATCCTTTTAAAAATATATTAATACTTCTAGTCATCAAATCTAGCTAAAGTATAAGCCATGTTTCTTATCTTATGTATGGAATTTAACTAGGTAATTATCTGAGGGAAATCTTAATTCTAAATTCCCACCAAGTATCTTTGTTCTGTTACCTCATGTATAGCTTGCAAATATGACCTGAAATATCATTTTAACCATACTGCTCTTGTAACATATGAAGACATTGAGTCCCAGAGATATTATTACCAGACTTATCCAAAACAAAATAAAGCAAGTTCCTAACTTACCAACCATTGTGGTTTCCACTATATATTACTATATACATAGACATAACCCCAAATTTATCAATAATTTGGGTCCTTTGCAAGTGGTAAATGTACTTAATTTTAAGCTAGAATACCCCTGTATTCTTAATGCTTTCTATTTAATCGCAAAGAGAAAAAATGCAAACAATTTAACAAACAAGCAGAAAAAATAGGGTACTTTATTGAACAGTTCTTATAAGGTTAACTAATACTTCATCACATGGTTTCTTCTGCTATAAAATTTTTCTGTGGCTGCAAAACCTTTTTGCTGGTTATTGTCTTCACTGAGTCCGTTTGTCAGTTTCTAGATGCAGTTGAATTACCTAATATTCTTATGTTTCTTTCCAGAACAACATAATTTTCATAATGAAAATTAATAGCATTTGAAATCTAAACTTTCTTATACTCAGTAACATAAAATGTGAAAAGGAAGATAATTTAGATGAGAAAACTTTTACCATCTTATTAGTATTTTTTTTTTGAGACAACATGATATGTGTGAGGGTAATATTAAATTATTTTGAAAAGTTAACATGAATACCTGTTTTAAAAGAGTTTAGGCCCTGCCTTGTAGCACAGTGGATAAGGCGCCGGCCTGCGAACCCAAAGGTCGCAGGTTCGATTCCCCAGCCAGGGCACGTAACCAGGTTGTAAACCAGGTCTCCAGTCAGATCTGTGGCTGTAGGCAGGTGAAATGCAACCATACATTGATGTCTCTCTCCCTCTCTCCTCTCTCCTTTCCCCTCTTTCTAAAAATAATAAAATCTTTAAAAAACATTTTTTTTAATTAAAAAAAAAAAAATGTTTAGATGCCCAGGCTGGTGTGATTCAGTTGGCTGGAGCATTGCCTTGTACACTGAAAGGTTTTAGGTTTGATTCCAGATCAAGGCACATATTTGGGTTGTGGACTTGGCCCTTAGTAGGGGAGTGTGTGAGAGGCAGCCTGTCAATGTTTCTGTCTCACATCCATCGATGTTTCTCTCCCTCCCTTTCCCCCTCTCTGAATATGTCCTCAGGTGAGTATTACAAAAATAGGAAAAAAAAAAAAAAAAAAAAAAAAACCTGAAAGTTTGGACACCTGATATTGATAATATAGAAAAAAATAAAGAACTGAGATACTAGAATGTCTGCTAAGATTTAGCGTAATATGTGTCCTACTGATTAGCTTTAATTATGCTGTATCTATATTTTTCTTTTTGTTTTTTAAAATAAAGGAGGAAATATATGTAGAGCTGATGAGTTTCTTTGCAATAATTCCCTTTGCAAACTACATTTCTGGGTGTGTGATGGCGAAGACGACTGTGGAGACAACTCGGACGAAGCCCCTGATATGTGTGGTATGGCAGGCATTTCACATGGCTCTAGATTGTCTTTTCATCTGATCTAATGCCCCACAGTGAATCGATGAAGTGAGGAAGGGAACCACAAATTCCACCATCCTGAGTTAGGTAGATAAAATATAACCACAGATACAGCTTTTGTTCAGGTAACAAGAGATTACCGTTCAATGTTTATGACTTTATAGAGAGCACTACTAAATCTGAACTTTCACATGTCAACACTGATCAAAAGATAGATTAGGTCTGCCTGAGAAGCTTTAGAGTAGTTTACCTTTTGAATTGAGTATGGTTCATTTAAAGATTTTGGTTTCATATCAAGTTTACTTTAGTCTAAGACAAATTTTTCACAGATAAATACTTGGAAAAAATGTGAACAATGAAGTTATGTAGTTCCACATGTCACCCACTGCTGAAACTGAGGTTGTTGAGAGAAGGGAAATTTGTATCTATAGATATATCTATCTATGTATCTATATCTATAGATACGTAGATTAGATAGATAACTATGCAGATATAGCATATATATAGATATGTAATATAAATGTTTTGTGGAAAAATTTAATATGGCCTACATAATATTTATATCTAAAAATCCTTTAAAAATGTGCCCTGGCCGGTGTGGCTTGGTAGATTGAGCACCGGCTTATGAACCAAAGGACTGTGGGTTTGGTTCCTAGTTGGGGCACATGCCTGTGTCGCAGGCTGGGTCCCTAGTTAGGGGTGCATGGCAGGCAGCCACACATTGATGTTTCTCTTCCTTTCTCCCTTCCTTCCCCTCTCTTTAAAAATAAATCAAATATTTTTTTTTAAATGTTAGTGATTCTTCAAATTAAAGTTTTTCTTTACTGATATTTTTCAGAAGAATGTTTATGCAACCAAAAGGTACAAATGTACAATTTAGATCTTTAAAATAAAGGGTTATATTTATTATGTATTTATCATATTTGGTAAATATTTTATTGCCTCTTATTATTTGTGTCTAATCTTAGCAAGAGGATAATTTCTTCTCAAATTTAAAGGAACTACTATTTCTGATATTATTTAATAGTACATTGGGTGAGTTAAACAATATATAGCATGAGTGTTGATTATTAAGTCCTTTGTATAATCAGGCAACATTATTTTTTAAAGGATTTAAAACTTGAGGCCCTGGCTGGTGGCACAGTGGATAGGCACCAGCCCATGAACCCAAAGGTCACTGGTTTGATTCCCCAGTCAGGGCACATAACCAAATTGCAAGCCAGGTCTCCAGCCAGATCCTTAGCTGGAGGTAGGTGAAAGGCAGCCATACATTGATGTTTCTCTCCCTATCTGTCTCTTTCTCTTCCTCTCTCTCTCTAAACATAATAAATAAAATCTTAAAACAAACAAACAAATAAACAAAATACTTGAGAAAGGCAGTCTTTGGAGAATGTTCTTTGTGGGTACAACTGATAGGAGATTTAACTAGATTTCCATCTTTGTTTTGGATTCTCTAGAATCACTGGGAGATATATTGTTTGTATAGTGTTTCTGAATCATAATAATACATGAAAAAAAGTTTACCTAACCAAAATCAAACCAGAGCATATAATGTTTATAAACAATTATTTTTTTCCTATTCTCTAGTCTACTTCAGCACAAGAGTAATGCGTGGAAAGGAAATATTTGGTAACTTCCAGGGCAGAAAATGAATCTCAGTGACATGCCACACACCTACCAGAAAACTTGTAAACTACATCTAGCTTGATTCTCAATGTTTTGCATTCTCTGAGTCATTGATGTCAATACTGGGTCAAACTATTATGTGCAGGAGACTATACGAAATAATTGGGATTTAAAACCATGAACAGAACATGGTTCTTTTTTATAAGAAGATATGCTGGTTGGAGAAATAATATTTTTCCACGCATTGTGTTTCAAGCAGTGGTAGAATTAAGTAAAAGGTACAGACAGGTCAATGAGAATAAGCAGAACTCTCCCTACAGGGGAATTCAGCAAATACAACTGCAAAGGACATATACTAAAAAGCACCATAGGCAGAGTGGGCAATGTGATTGTAACTGGTATGCGTAGAGAGAAGAGGGCAGATATGGGGGCAATATCATCTGAACTTGGTGACAAATAATCACAGTTGAAGGTCAGTGAGAGGAATGCATTTAAGAACAATCCCAGACATGTGGCTCTGATGTGCCACTAACAGAACTATGGAAATAATGCAGGCCTTATGTTTGGGTAGAAGGGAGTTGAGAAAAGATGACAGGAATTGAGTTTTGAACTTGTTGAATTTTAAATTCCTGTGGGAATGCTCTATAATTAATTGTAAATAGCAAGTTGAAAATCATGAGGGTATGGATTTAAGTATCTCCATGAGAATGAATGAGAATATCCTTAGTAGAGGTTTTCAAAGAGTGAGAACATGGGGATACAAAGGAGAGGTCCCTGTAATATTCTAGTTGTGCTGATGAAGAATCAGTATAAATGTTTCCTACTTTAGAGGTGAAAGTCTTTTGATGAGATAGTGATAGAAAGGACAAGTAAAGAATTCTCTGGCTTCCATTGCTATCTCTTTAATTCTCCCCCTCTCACTCACACACACTTTCTCACAAGCACCCTGACATATACAAACACACACACAAAAGAATAAACTAAAATCACCTTATGTGCCTAAAATATATAGCTACACATGAACTTGGAGAAACATAAAGTGAGAAACCCAGCTATAGTTTTACTGAGATATTTATTTCACTGAATGTCCTATTTTCCATTTTGGGCCTGTGACATATGCTTGCTGCAGCTCTGTTTAGTGTGAAATTGCTCTTGCAGATAGCTAAGTGTCCTGCCATGTTGTATAAACCCTAGATATAAATTAATTTGGTACACCAAGTGAAGGCGTCTAAGATAAGGCATCTGGAAACGAGACCATGAAATTTGGCTCTTTTTCCTATTCCATTCAACATTTCAGCTGTGCAGTCTTTTCTGTAGTTAATATAAATAACTGAGATCATAAACTTCTTTTATCACACATTTTTCTAGTATCTACATGGAGGCAATTTTCACAACAAAAGATATTCAAAAAACTAGATAATGGATTTGAAAAGAAGGACAAAAGAAATATTGGTCTTCATAAGTCAGCATACCCACAGGGACTGCTTTGATTTTTGTTTTTGTTTTTGTTTTTGTTTTCAGTCAAATTTCTTTGTCCACCCACAAGACCCCACAGATGCAGAAATAACCGAATATGCCTGCAGCCTGAACAAATGTGCAATGGGATTGATGACTGTGGGGACAACTCAGATGAAGATCAGTGTGGTGGTAAATCCATTTCAAGAGAAATAGTTGAAATTCAGTGACAGTTTTGATACAATGATTTTAGAACTCAAAAAAAAAATTAAATGTTTCAAATGTGTGACTGAGTGTATTTTTCTAACACATGATCTTCTGACAGGAATTTAAAATATTCTAACATTTTTTTCTTGCATAGTAGAGGTGTACAACTTAATCCAGAGCCTCCACTGGTCTGTAAATCATTTTATAGGCACTTCGTATGATAAATGACATGGAGGTTTGAAAATATTCTCTGTTAAGTAACTACTTGGGTTGGAGTGGGCTTATATAGATTGTGTATGCAATCCTTTTTTTCACAGTTGTTAACTCAAAGGCTTTACTAAAGTATGTGGCAAAATTGGTAACAAACACCAACTTAAACTGGTCTGAGGCAGTTTATATTACTTTTTTAAAACCTCACTTAAGTTGATACCCACATATTTTCCTGTGGAAATAAGGTGTATTTATGATAAGGAAAATACCCTGCTTTTTATTAAAAGCTAAACATTTCAGAACTTTTCAATTTGGCCTCAAGAGCTTCAAATTAAATTGTGGAACTGTGTTTTTATATCACTTAATAAAATCTTGGACTTGTTATGTGCTCTATAAGTTTGTTTTGACTTGATACAACACTAATCATGTTTTAATGACTCTGTAGGTAAGCTTACATATAAAGCAAAACCTTGTAAAAAAGATGAGTTTGCTTGCAGCAATAAAAAGTGTGTACCCCTGGGCCTCCAGTGCGACCAGCTAGATGACTGCGGGGATGGTTCAGATGAGCAAGGCTGTCGAATAAGTGAGTCTGTTTCTGTTCAAGTGCAGTGACACACAAGTCCAGGTTTTGCTTCATTCTGACCAGTTGTTTTACTGCTGTGACAAAAATGCTCTTCACATTCAATGTGCTTAAGTAATACCATGTTAACATTGCTTAAATTAATATCAGAAAATAGAAATGGGAAAGGCTGATTTTGTGATGAAGCTGAGACTCAATATCCAAATACGGACCTTGATGTCAACAAAGAAGTACCTGTCACTTAATATTTTAGTTTATAAAAATAATTTTAATACTTTTTGAATTTTACAAACATTGATATTTGTTAAATGATGATACAGATCTTAATTTTTCAATGTGTTAAACTTTTAATCTACTGCCAAGTTCTTTATAAAACTATTACTGTTTGATTCAGATTGTTATGGAACTTGAGTTATAGATGTTGACTGTTAAGGATTTTATGGTAAGAAAACATTTTATATTTGATTTTCCATATTAAAAAAATACTCAAATTTATGACCCTAAATTATGGCTGTTTATAAAAGCCACAAAAATGCTTCCTACTTTTCAGCCTTTTTTCTTAGTTATGCATCTAAGTTGTTCCTCACTGGCATTGCATGCCAGGATATATCCACAGGTATCATCTCATCCACAGTATAAGTCTACTTGTGCATTTTAATTAATTATAAAATACTCAAGAGTTAGTTGGGATTAATAATGGTTACAATTCTGATCAATAAAATTCTCGTATTTCTCAATCTTATTTGTTTAGATAAAACAGAGATCATTGAATATTAATTACCCTTATAATATTGTCTCCTCACTTAATTGCATTCTGAAATGTTTTCCTGAATGGGAGACAAAGCAATGAAATTATAACAAGTATGCTGGGAATGACTTATGACTCAATGTTTGTCTTAATCTGTGTTGCAGCTCATGATGATTGGAACATGTCACATACTCAACCTGCATATGTATTTCCAGGGTATAAAAGTTTAAGAACTGCTGATTATGCCTACCTGCCTGGTGGTATCCATGATTGGGTTCCTAAATTCTGAGCTTAGTTTAACAATAAGTGGCTACATCTCTAGGTAGTTTCTAGATATTTTGGTTCATAGAGGAGGAAGAGGCGGTACTCATAGGAGTACATCATTACATTGTAAAGAGTGCTTGTCATTAGTCATTGATTCTTGACTTCCTTTTAGAAAGCAGAGTAGCTAGATAACAGCTATAAACATTACTGTAGGTAGTTTGGCCTAAACTATGTTCAGTGTAAATGATTTTAATTTTTATCCACTTCTATACCTTTTTATAAGAAAGGAGGGCTTATATGGTGAGAAAACCAGTTTTATAAATTCAAAAAGTCATTTATGCTAAAATAGATATCATTTTAAATTAAGAAAACAATAAATCCCACTTCAGTAATTAGAGTTATGTTGGTTTTGAACATATTTTTAAATCCCAGATCCCACTGAATATACCTGTGAAGATAATGCAAATCCATGTGGAGATGATGCATATTGCAATCAAGTAAAAACATCTGTTTTCTGTCGTTGCAAGCCTGGATTTCGGAGAAACATGAAAAACAGGCAATGTGAAGGTATAGTATGTTTCTTCAACACCTTGCTTTTAAATCTTTAGGTTATAGGAGTCCAGAGCTGCTAAATTGTAAAATGACAAGGGATTGATTTCTTCAAAATGGTGTGCATCTCTCAATTACCATTTTACCTACAAGACTGAAAGTCCCTGGGGATCAGCAGCCTGTTTGTACTGCTAGGCTGACTAGCACTGAGACTACATAGCCTTTTCTGTAGCTGATTCAGACCTCCAGGAATTTCAATAGTGTTGTTACAGTTCTGTTTTGAAATGCAAGTAATGAAATTGTTGGTTTAGGAAGCATCAAGAATTGCAGGCACTTCATGAAAGAGCATGAGTATGATGACCCATTTCTCTTGACTTGTGGCATTTGCAATAATGCAATAGGCAATTCACTTTTAGAAAATTGTGGGCTTTTTTCCTAACACCATGTCTTAAACAGTGCTTTGTATTGCCAAGATATGTCCTTTAAAATTCAAAGATGGGATGTAAATAAATCTCTGTCAGCTTAGTTGAGATCATTTAAAACTTGAGCATGCAAAATCGGTAGAATCTCATAGTAAGTAATATATAAATATCATTTAAATTGGGGATTTATAGAGTCATGAAATACTATATGTACTCTCTGCAAGGTTCCTCACTAAAATTGATATTATGATTAGAGCCAAACCTAAATCATCTATCAGGCTTATCCAGGATAAGTTAAAATCTTGAAATGCTTTCACCAACCATCTTCTATTACTATTGATTGTCTCTTTATGTTATTCTTAGGTTTATAAAAAGGGGCGTATGTATGTGTTATATAATGTCAATAAAAATTAGATCATTGAATTAAGTTAATTATACTCAGCCAAAAGGGAAACAAGTGTATCCATATCATATTTATATACATTTTGAAATATATGCTTGTTTGGATTATTCATGAAATTTTATTTCTCCATTAACATAGAACATTAATAACTGGTAACTTGTTTTCTTTAATAAGAAAGCAATTTTTTCTCAAGACTAAAATATTTTCTTGTTTCCTAGAAACTATCAATTGTATAATAAAACACATATTACACACACAAAATCTATATGATTTTAATTTCAAATTATATTAATTAACTCATTAATTTTTTCATATTTATTTTTGAATAGTAGTTTCTGTTTCTTGCATATTTTTACAAATTTAGAAATCCTACTCTCAAAACTTTAGTTACATTTCATATCAAATACAACCTGCAGATTACAATCTGATTTAAATTACTATTAATCCACTGAAACTCCTGTTATGCAAATGGATATTTTCAACTCCAATAACATTTGCATCTTTTTTTAAATAAATGAAGATTTAACATAAGGAGAAGCAGTTCTAATCTGGTATGGAGGGGATAGGCATCCCCTAGATTTGTAATAAAAATAATTTCAATTGTGCTCTTCCTTTATATGGCTTAAACAAATAACTTAAAGACTCATTCTTTTATGTCAAAGCCAAAGCTATTCAACTGAAATGTCTAAAGTAAAGAAATAATGGAAGTGACAGAAGTAGAAAGAAAATAACAGTTGTGTGCAAGGCACCATTCTAGATGTTGGGCATGTAGGGAATTCATTTAGCTTCTCCCAATACTCATGAAACAAACATTATAACAGAGATGAAGAGACAATGGTGATTCTGGCTATTAAAAGGCTATCTGAGGAGCCTAAGATTTTATTAAGTTAAGCAGATTCTTGCTTGCTTTGATTTTCTATTAAAACAAAAACATAGTTTAAAATAACTTTTATATTTATTATAATAGTCTTTGATGAGTAAATGCTGATAACATGTAACTTACTCAATCCCTGGTGTTATATTCATTAAAATAAATACATACCTTTTTTTTGCCTCATTATCCTACACTTCAAAGATAGAAATAAATTTTCTTGAGAGTGTTTAAGTTCTTGGGCACAGTAGCATCGTAGAGACAACACGATAAAAAAGCATGTGTGTAAGCTTTGGCACTGTCATGTAAGTGTCACTGGGAAAGTCCTCATCTTCACTGTGAACCTTTGGAATACCGTTGAATGCTAAACAAAAGATAATTATTACTACTGTGTTTATACTCGATTCAAGGGAAGGACTTACATCACAAATTTATTATATAATGAAGGAAACTATCTTGTGATAATAGGGTCAAAGAATTATGCTTATTGAAAGCAAGAGGAGGAGGCAAGAATTATCACCAGAGTCACCTGATCTCAAACCTGGCCCTGCTCAATGACAAAATATTGTCTATGATTGATTCATTTATTACATATTATTTATATATATAGACATCCAATTTTTGTTTCACATTGCCCTTCTTATTACACAGTCACTTCACATATATGAACCAGAGTTGTGTTAGCTTCTATCCATAACTTCATTCTCTGCCAGTCATTGTGCAAAATGCTTGAAATAAAAAATGAATAAATGATAGTGTATGCCCTGGAGAGACTGGCAGTCAAGTAGGGGGTATGAATATCTAACAAGATATCTGAAATATAGTGTGAACAAAGCTGCAAAAATACCAAAACAGCAGTGCATAGAAAATATGGAATGGATAGTCGCTATTATACATTGATGGAGAACAAAAAAGACTTCAAAAAAAAAAAAAGACTTCACATCAGGTAGATCTTGAAAAATGAGTAGACATTCTTTGCATAAAAGTGGGAAAGGACATTATAGGACCAGAGAGAAGTGAATGACGTGTGCAAAGGTATAGAGTTAGGTAATTAGAAACAAGCTTGAAAGGAGACCCCAAAATCTGTTTATTTGGACCCTTGGCTGGTGTGGCCCAGTGAATTGGCAATGGCCTATGAGCCCAAAGGTTACTGATTTGATTCCAGTCAGGGCAAATAACCAGGCTGTAAACCAGGTCTCCAGCGAGGCCCTTAGCTGGAGACAGGTGAAAGGCAACCATACATTGATGCTTCTCTCCCTTTCTTCCTTCCCTGCCCTTCTCTCAGAAAATAATGAATAAAATATTTTTAAAAATCTGTTTATTTGAGTAAATGCAAGCCCTAGGGAAGTTTGAAATAAATATTTCAAGGTGTTAAGTAGATTAACATGCAATGTACAAAGAACTGATGAGTTATTGAAGTGAAAGTATTGTGAAAAGTTATCATGACCTAAAAATATTACACAAGTCACTGATAAGGTTTTGAAAACATACAACACACACACACACACACAAATAGAAATAAGAAAAAAGAAATTGGTCATTTTGAAGTATAGAAGAAATAGAAGTGCTAATTTGGGGTATGATGATGCTATTTTGAGCTCTCTTTTTTTCAGATATTAATGAATGTTTGGTCTTTGGCACATGTTCACATAAATGTGTAAATATGAAAGGATCATATAAGTGTGTATGCAACCAGAATTTTCAAGAAAGAAACAGTACCTGCATGGCAAAAGGTAAGGCTATAAGCATTATTTCAAATGCTGGTATAATTTTGCTATAAATATCTTATGGGAAAGTTCATGTTGTATTTTAGAAACAACTTCATGCCTGGCAACATAAAATAAGTTTGTTATTATTCTTGATTTAATTTATGATGGTTTATAGACATGACAAATACATGGTTTCTGTTAAAAATCACTTTGTATTTGAATCAATTTTTCAGGGGTCATAAAAGTTGAAAAGCAAATGTAATAGCCTAGGAAAGTATCCTTCATGGTTTACTCTCAGTGTATTGAGGCATTATTACACCACTGGGATAAAAATAGCAAGTTAAAGGTTAGCAGTGTATGGAAAGTGGAATTTTGAGTGAGAATTTAAAAGGTTTTGGAATAAAATCATGCTTTTAAACTCAGATTGTCTCCACTTAAGAAGATTACTTTTAAAATTAAAGAACAGTTAATGGATTTGGGGGATTTTTAGATATGAATTTTAATGTTCATGTTTTTATTAAGTATTCTTGTAACAGATATTGTTAGCTACATGGTATGATTGGACAGTGTTAATAGGTAGTTATTACAAGAGTAAGAAAACAGCATGATGTAGCAGATTGAGGATGAATTATGAAGCTTTGTGTGATTTGTTGACCTTGTGGCCTGGGGAAGTTATTTAACTTTTCCATATGTAAAATGGGATGACTGCTACCTATTTTCCTTGGTGATAAGGAAATACTTGACATGGTGCCTGCCAGAGTATACTTTCACCAGTTGAGAACTACAAACCTATAGCTGAACTATGACTCATGTATATTTATTTTTATAAATTTGCAGATTCTGTACATGCCACTCAATCTTTTGTATGGTTTCATTAATATTTTAATTAGTAATTTCAGGATTTAATTTAGGTTGTTACTTGTCTCAAGATGCACATTACATCAGTGTTGTAACTGTTAAAACTTCAGGTTAGGGAGTTCTACTTAGGGCAGTTCTAGGTAATAATGAGATGATGCACATAAATGTAGCAAATAATGATATTTTGTATAATATTTAATATACATAAATATTGAAAGAAAAATACTCTATCTTAATTTATTATAAGGTAGTGATAACTCAGGTGCATAAACTAAATGCTCAGAAATGTTTGAAACTTAATAAGTACACAGTATAATATCTGCATATTTAGAAAACATTAGAATGTAATATATTATGACATACCAAAAGAAATCCCTCTTCATACAAAGGATAACTACTACAGATACCTAATCTGTAGCCATAAGGTAAATTTTGCCATAGGAAAACCTACATTACAAACTCTTAGAAGTGTTTAGGTAACTGTACATCAAATGCAAATTTGTGAAGATTAAAAAATAGCATGAAGCTGGGTGATTTTTACTGAGGTGAAGAAGGAACTGTTTTAAGAATAACAATTCAAGATAATTTAGCAGTACAATCATTGCTTTTACATTAGTTGAAATTTACTTTATTTTTGTATTTTATTATAATAATCTCCAGGCTCTGAAGATCAAGTTCTCTACATTGCTAATGACACTGATATCCTGGGTTTTATATATCCATTCAACTACAGTGGCGATCATCAACAAATTTCTCATGTTGAACATAATTCAAGGATAACAGGAATGGATGTATATTATCAAAGAGATATGATTATTTGGAGTACTCAGTTTAATCCAGGCGGGATTTTCTACAAAAGGATCCATGATAGAGAAAAAAGGCAAGCAAACAGTGGCTTGATTGTAAGTAAACATATTGAGTATTTCAAGGCTTAAACCTTCTCACCTCTCTATTGATTTAATATATCAATCAAAATATCTGATTATAGAAGATAATTAAAGTATCCAAATATTCCAATGTTTTTACTATATAGAAAAACATTTCTCTATATAGTCTTATAGCTGCATGTAAATTTATTTTAATTGCATGATATGTTGCTTTTGTTTTAGTGCCTTTGACTTAGTCACATAAGAATAGTAACAAATATTTACCAAACATTTCTACATTTTATATTTTATAGCGTTTAACAATTTGTTATAAATGTGAGGCTTTTCTTATCATGAAATGGGATTAGAACCATCACTTTGTTTTTGTTAGAAAATCAACTGACAAAATATGCAGGAAAAATCATTTTATTTTTAATAATATGAGAAATATACTTCTAGGGCAAGAGATCAACTCCATAGTTAACCATTTCTTCTGACTTTTGATAAGTATATTTCAGGGAACACCCAAAACAGCAATATTATTTGCTATTATGTTATGGATGATTGATTATCATGTTTATTCCTTTTGAGGAAAACTAGAATATTTGTTAGATTTATGGTTGTAGATTATGACTTTTTGTTTTAGATAATGTCAATTTACTGAATATTTTCTATTTTGGGGAAACATTACAGAAAGATTATAGGTGAATAATTATTTTATGGGGCCTAGTCCATTGCCATACAACCAAAAAGTCAAGTGCAATCACAGTAGGATATAATTGAAGCTTTGCATTTGAAAAGAATCAGAGGTACCTATCTGGAAGTCTTCACGACCTTTGCAATGGTATCTACCATAAAAAATTAAACTACATGAATACTATTTACTAGAACTCTGGAATATATTTTAATCAGTCATAAATAGCAATAACCTTGTTTTAAAAGAAACAGTATTAGCTGTCAAAGTAAGATGAAATTAACTTTGAGTAAACATCCAAATACATTAGAGTTGTTTCTTCAGTTCTTCCTTCCCCAATCACAATGTTGCACAGCAAGTTTAGTTCTATTAAGGAGAGTTCTTGGACAAGACCAAGGCACTGGTTAGGTCACTCAGACCCCCATCACTCACATATAATCTTCTACTTCCTCATCAGACCAAATGGCAGACCAAGAGTCTTGGTTAGTTTTAACTTTCTTTATCTCTAAACAGGAGTCTACTTGCAAAAACTTTGCTCCTATGGTATAATTTCAACTGTTATTAATGAAATGACAAAGGGTACATGCCATGGAGTTACACAGCCTGGGTTTTAATTTTGTCCCTATTTCTAATTAGCCTCCTCATTTCTCTAAATTCTCTATTTCATAGCGTTTAGTGAGGAATGTATGTTGAGTAGTATTAACAGTTCTTGGCGCGTAGTAAGTACTATTTAGGTGCTTCCCATTAACAGGGTTATGATGATGATCATAATGACAATGATGCTTTTGATGACAATCATTTCAAGGTGTTCTCTATGATGCATAAGTCAAATTAAAAGTTACTTGCATGGCACAGTGGATAAGGTGCCGGCCTGTGAACCCAAAGGTCTCTGGTTCGATTCCCAGCCAAGGCACATAACCAGGTTGCAAGCCAGGTCTCCAGTCAGGTTCATGGCTGGAGGCAGGTGAAAAGCAACCATACATTGATGTCTCTCTCCCTCTCTGCCTCTCTCTGAAAATAATAAATAAAATCTTAAAAAAAAAGTTACTTGTGGATGGATGTAATACAACAACAATAAAATTAAAAGAAAAAAAAAAAGTTACTTGTGACTTACTCTTGTCTGAATTGTGTACTTGTTAAAAATATATCTATAATTAATTTTAATATAAGTTTTCAGTGAAAATGACCTGGTGCTTATTTTGGTCTTGTGGATCTTGAAGGAAGCTCACTAGCACCTTTCCTCCCCTCCCCCGACAGGCACATGTTCCTCGCCTCTCTCTCTCCCCCAAGCTCCAACAGCCCTACTTTTGTTTCTGTAACTCGTTCCTTGAGTTCATTTCTCTTACAGCTCACTTCTCCTGCCTCTGCATTTTTCTAAATAAACTTTCTCTTGTAAAAAAATTATCTTGGTCTTGTGCTTGGAGAGGTTGATGATATGCAGTGTCTTCTAGTGAACAGAATTTATTGTAGGTCTCAGGAGAAATTTGTTTAATGTTTGGTAACTAAGTTTTTATTTTTTAATTTAATTTAATTTGTTTTTTTAAAAGATTTTATTTGTTATCGGCAGAGAGGGAGAGAAATATCAATGTATGGTTGCCTTTCACCTGCCTCCAGCTAAGGATCTGGCTGGAGACCTGGCTTGCAACCTGGTTATGTTCACTGGCTGGGAATCCAACCAGTGATAGTTTTTACTTTTATACACAAAATAAAACTGTATATATTTTATTGGTATGTTATATATTTATTTTACATATTTTAATCTTTAAGTTTTATTAACATGCTATAGACTCTTTTATAGAAATGGCAAAGCTTTTGGTTAGCCCCTTTCTAGTAGGCTTGAAACTTCATTTAGTTTTGTAATGGTAGTGATTATTTGTGTTGTAACATCTAAACTTTCTGTTTGTTTGTTCATTTATTTTTTCTCTCTTCTTAGACCTACACATGACTAACCATATTTGTCAGGAATAAAAATACATAGCAATAGAGTATACTTTCTAGGTACCCATTATAGCTCACTAAATGTCATGATTATAAGATTGGGATCTCTGAGCCATGAGTTTTAGCACCATGTTCTAAGCCATTAAGCAATCCACAGAAATTTCAACCTATGCATTCTTTTTAAAACAGTACTTAAGGCTACACTAATGAGGGTAATTGTTAAACTTTGACTCCTAAATCTTTTCGTAATCTTGATATCTCAATATTATAAATATGGAATAAAGCCATACTTAACACCTTAATTTAGTGAGCAATGTGCATTCTAGAGTAATTTAATGACTTGCTTATGGCCATACAGATATAACATGACATAATTTAGACTTTAACTTGAGAGACTTGTTACACCTTTGAGTGTCAGCTACTCATATGACAAACAACTATAGTATTAGAATAGATGATTTGTAAAGCTACTCCCAGAAAGTAAATATATATGATTTTCAAAAGATGTGTGTCATAGTTTTATCCATCAAGTTATTAGTTGGACAATTTGCATTTATTTCTCTAAAATCTATCTTGTGTCTAAATAACTGATTTTCTACCCTTACAAAATACTCTGACCTGTATTGTATTTGCTCTTTTATGGTCACCAGCTAGTCATCCATTAGTTTAATGAGCATGTAATCTGCTTCATCTGGTTTTTTTAAAGGTTTTATTTATTTTTAGAGAGGGGGGAGAAAGAAACATTGGTGTGCAACAGAAAGATCAGTTGGTTGCCCCTCGCATGTTCCCAATGGGGCACATGGCTTGCAGCCCAGGTATCCTACCAGCAACCTTTTGGTCTGCAGGTCAGTGCCCAGTCCACGGATACACACAAGGCAGGGATCATCTAAGTTTTGACACAAATATTAAATGATACTGACCTAATAATTCCCCACATGTCAATATATAAAACTTAAGATTTTCTTCTAAGCTGAATGTGTTTCTTTTTCTGAATCAATAGGTAAAAAGAAAAAAAAAAAACAAAACATCAAATTATTCATATTTATAACCTCATTATTCCTGAACCCAAATGAAAGGAGTTAGCAATGTAATAGCATAATGCCTTGAAAGCATATTCACAGATACTGAAAATTTTGGAATAGCTGCATCTATGTAAAGAGTAGGAAATATGTTGTATCAAGTACCAGAGGATTACTGAGACAACCAAATGTTTACTGAAGTTCATTCCAAAAAAAGGTAACGATTTTTTGAATGAGTCTTCTGTAATCTCTGAAAATGGTTGGAATACTAATTATAGTTACAAATTTAAATTTCAAATGCAGACTTATATATAGTAGTGCTTATAATTTTATAACCCAAGGACTATACAAAAGGGATGAATTATTTTTCTTTAAGGAAGTAATTAAAAGCTTAAAAGACTAACATGATTTAATCTGTATATAGAGAGGCATATCCAAATTTGAATTTTAGTAATCAAAACAGCATTATACAACAATTGAACATAGTTTTTGGCAATTTATCATTTATAGTATCAAATTCTGTAAAGCAAAGCACACAATGACAAGTAAAGTCAATGCTTGTAAAATGCAAGTGACTAAAAATACAGATTAGATTTTTATCATTAAAGAACTAAATATTCAGCCCTGGCTGGTGACACAGTGGATAAAGCTCTGGCAAACCAAAAGGTTGCTGGTTCAATTCCCAGCCAGGGCACATAACCAGGTTGCAAGCCAGGTCTTCAGCCAGGTCTGTAGCTGGAGGCAGGTGAAAGGCAACTGTATGTTGATCTCTCTCTCCCTCTCTGCCTCTCTCTCTTCTCCTCTCTCTAAAAGTAATAAATAAAATTCTTTAAAAAAAAACTAAATATTCCTGAGTAAGACAAATGGTTCATCTGATCTACCTGATTTTTGACAAGTGAATATGAGATACTATTTTTGGCATTTTCGCTATTATGCAAAAGAGAATGTTTAGAATGAACATACTTATAATTTTATTTATTAATAATTGTATGTTTTATTCAAAATTTTAGTGAACATTAATTTTATATGGCCATATAAAGCATATGATTCTATAATCCTGAAGAAATTATTAATCAAACTATATAGCATTTTAAGAAGAACCGATCAAGTTTTATTCATTCATACCTAAAGTCTTATTTAAGAATTTCTGGTTTTAGTTGTGGTGCTGGGTTCTTGGGATACAATAATAATAACATAGAGTCTTTTTTTAAAGATTTTATTTATTATTTTTAGAGAGAGGGATAGGGAGAGAGGCAGAGAGGGAGAGAAACATCAATGTATGGTTGCCTTTCACCTGCCTCCAGCTACGGATCTGGCTGGAGACCTGGCTTGCAACCTGGTCATGTGCACTGGCTGGGGAATCAAACCAGCGACCTTTGGGTTTGCAGGCTGGCACTTTATCCACTGTGCCACAAGGCAGGCATAACATATAGTCTTGTTTCCATAAATTTTAGATTCTGGGAACAAAGACAAAGTCAAGTAAACTCATAAGTAAATAAAAATATTATTTAAAGATGTTATTTTAAAGAGTATATTGAAGTAAATAAATAACTTGAAAAGAAGCACTCTGATGCTCTAAATATTTTTTTTGGATTGGATGATCAGTAAAGGACTGTTGTCAGAGAAGAGATTTGAGCTAAACCTAAGAGGGAGTAGCATCATCTTATTTATATCTGAGACAATTAATTTGCTTTTCCTGTAGAGAATGGACTTGGTGAGGGAAAGTTCAGATAGACATAGACCACTTAGGAAGATTGTGTTCTGAATTAGAAATAATGGAAGGTTACACTTGTACAGTTTCAGTAGACAGTAGTGAGTAGACATTTAATTTAAATGTTCACAAGTTGGGTAAATGGGCCAATTGAGAATAGGAAGAATTCAAGACTAATAACTAAATCTCTCAATTACACAACCTGATGGGTAGTGAATATTATAGACTTTGGGTTCAGTTTTAGTCATGTTAAGTTTGAGATTAAAATGATGACAAGGTGTGGCCAGTGCACTAGGAAAAACCAAGAGAATGTACAGTTACAGAAACTAAGAAAGACTGGTATTTTGAGGAAGTTTGAGAATTAAAGGAGTGTTCAATAAATTTGGTGACAGAATCATTAAACACCTCGACAGTGCTTACAGTCATCGAGGAAACTGACTACAGAGAGTGCTCAGTGAGTGTGTGGTTCTACATCAGTGACTGTTAGGTGGGGGTGACCTCCCACCCCAGGAGACAATTGGTAATGCCTGGAGATATTTTTGATTGTCACTACTGGGAAATGCTGCTGGCACTGAGTGATTAGAAGCCAGGAAATCTGCTTAACACCCTACAAAGCATAAGCTGGTTCCTATCAGGATTTGTCCTAAGCAATATGGCAGTAAAGTGAGAATTGCAAACCCTTTCTTTACATAATAAAAATGCCAGTCTCTTCAGGTAAGCTTTAAGTAGATTCATATTTTTGTTTCACCATTTTATGTAATAATAACCCTGAAATACAAAACAGTACTAAAATCTACCACCAATAGATAATATTTATTTGTTTATTTATCTCTTGTGTTCCCTCTCATCTTCTCAGTCTCTTTTGCTAGGTTTTTTCATTCCCTCTTAATATTAAAATGTCCTCAGACCTTTATCACCTTATTTTTTAAAATTTTCCTCATGTTCTTATAGAGTTTATATAGCTTTATGTTTTTTATTTATTCTTAGGCTAATAGTTACCTGGTAAATATTAGGTTCTAACTACTTACATTGCTTTCCCTTTTGGTTGTTAAAAAAAAAAAAAAAATCCCCAAAGTAGCACACCTAAAAGTAAACTCCATATCAGATCCACAAGATCTGCTTTTCCAATCTTATTTAATGGCAACTTCATTTTCCAGATGCTGAAAGTAAAAACCTTGGAGTCATCATTGACTCCTTTCCTCTTATAATTTAAAAATCAAGCAATACTATTTAATCTACCTTCAAGGTATGTGCAGGATTTGACTCCCTGACATAAAGTACTTTATTTTGAACCATTATCAACTTTCTTCTTCATTAGTGCAGTAGCCTCTTAGCTGGTCATCTTGTTTCCCTTTTTATTCACAATGTAGAGGCCAGAATGCTCCTTCTGAAGCATAAATCAGATCACACCATATCTTTTTTTTTTTTTTTTAACAATTTAATTTATTATTTTTAGAGAGAGGGGAAGGCAGAAAGGCAGAGAGGGAGAGAGACATCAGTGTGTGGTTACCTTTCACCTGCCTCCAGCTAAGGACCTGGCTGGAGACCTGGCTTGCAACCCAGTTATGTGCCCTGGCTGGGAATCGAACCAGTGACCTTTGGGTTCACAGGCCAGCACCTTATCCACTGTGCCACCAGGCAGGGCCACACCATATCTTTAATCAAAAAACATCCAGTGGTTCCTCACTATTTCTCCTAATGTTTTACAAGGTTAAAAAAATCTAGTCTCCTGTTATTTTTCTGACTTTAATTCGTATTACTTTCTACCTTATTCTCACTCCTCCAGGGAAGTGTTGCTATATATAAAATTAATCACTACCAACTAATATAAGGAGTTTTCAGAATTGTTCTCTTGGCATAAAGTATTTTCTTTCAGTCATATATTCTACATGACCCAATTCCTGAACTCCTTCAAGTTTTTGTTCAAATATAATTTTCTGAATCCATAACTTACTGATTAATTGCATCTATGGCCCCATTCCCATCCTGCCATCCTCACTAACCTGTTCTTTTTGTTAAACTGCCATACAGTTTACTGATCTATTATGTTTATGATCAGTTGTCTACTTCATGTTGCTATAAATATACTTCCAAATGGCAGGGCTTTTTTCTGTTTTGTTTTGTTTTGTTTTGTTTTGCTGTTTTAGCCACAACTGTAATCTTAAAATCTAGAATATCACCTGTCATATAGTAGATAGGTATATTTTCCATTTGAAGCAATAAATTGATAACCTTTGATATGTAGGGCAATAGTATATCAATCTGAAGAATTCTTTTACAAGTTATTATTCTCTTCCTCAACACTGTATTAATCACAAGTTTAAATACTTTTTATCTTTAGCTATATCCAATTTTATCCACTCTATCTCACAAAAACCTAGATTAAACTTCCATATTCTTCTTAAACTTTCATATTCTGCCTCAAGAGTTTTTGTAAGCTTCCTCTGATTTTCCTGTAGTTATTTTTGGTCCTAAGTTCCAACCCGTTCTCTACACTACAGTCAAAATAATGTCAAAAATTTAACCTACTCACCATACCACCCTTTTAAATCCATTTTAAATGCATTTCCATTGAAAAATTGATTTACCAGCCCCTGCATCACACCCTGTCCATATCCTCATACACCTATGAACTTGCTCATATATACCCACAAACATATTTTTCTAGCCATAAAAAATCATATTTTATTTCCAAGAATGCAACTTTATTTTAGAATCTTCATAATTAAAATTTGCATTGCCTCCTTTAATTATCCTGATGAACCAGGGCTGAGCTTGGTCTTGTTTAGGCATTAAAGATCTAATTGAACTGTTACTGTTTAAAGCGAGAGGATCACAGAAAGATCAACTACTATCTGAAGAATGTCAATTATATGCCTAAGAAGTGGTGTATGAGGTGACCTCATTAGTATTCCAGGTTCTGTTAAGACTAGAAAAGAGTATTGGTCATTTATCTAGGAAGTAATAAAGCAATATAAAGCAAATTTTAAGGAAGCAGGCCAAAAACAAAATGACATGAAACTCAGTATTGTATATACACACATATTCAGAAACTGAATGAATTTGATTTATGACAAATTATAACAACCCAACTTACATGTTCAATTTATAGCTGTGCTGCATATTGAATATTCCTTTCATCCACAAGATACCTAACCCAATAATTCTGGAGATACAGTATCAAAATTTGTTTCCATAGTTTTCTTTTTCTATTGTTTATTATGTCTTAACACCCTTTCTTATAGATACATGATCTAAACATTAGTCAACTTATTTTGCCTCTTTAAGGAATGGATTTCAAATCAGCTACACAGGTAAAATAAATGTGTGAAACAGATTACATATGAATTAGACACCAATTGAAGGGATAAACTCAGCACATTGACTGCTATTCTAAAATGCTGGCTGCTTTTGATGCACTGTGTTATATGCTTTTAATTTTACCAAAGGAAAAAATAAGTTTAAGTTTTTAAAGTGATATATCTTTCATTTAGGTTTAAAAAAACCTAAAGTTTTTTTAGCCTAAATGTAACCTTCAACCTATAATTTTACAATCCTTGCTTTCAGATAACTCTGCAGTACATCTCAAGTGTTATGCTTGTTTAAACTATAAATGTCAGAACTCAACTTGATTCCTTAATTCCAGGTCACTGAATAGGGAGATGATATCAAAATTACCCCCTTAAATGCCAACATATTTTTAACTGATGGACTAATGCATGAAATTCATAATTAGCATTAGATATATCCTTAAGGCTATATAAAATGCAGACTGACATAGAATGAATAGTATTTTAAACTGTTGAAGTGTTATATAATTTAGCATTTAAAAGCTAAAGATTTTTACAGATAATCTAATCAAAGCCTTTATTTTATATGCTGTAAAATTTATAGAAAAACCAGGCTTTAAACCCTGCCCTGGTTGGTGGCTCAGTAGATAGGTGCCAGCCTGTGAACCCAAAAGTTGCTGGTTCAATTCTCAGTCAGGGCAACATAACCAGGGTGCAAGCCAGGTCTCCAGCCAGGTCCTTAGCTGGAGGCAGGTGAAAGGCAACTGTACATTGATGTTTCTCTCTCTCTCTGCCTCCCTCCCTTCCCCACTCTCTAACAATGATTAATAAAATCTTTAAAAAAACAAAAACAGGCCCTGGCTGGTAGCACAGTGGATAAGGTGCCCGCCTGCGAACCCAAGGGTCGCAGGTTTGATTCCCCAGCCAGGACAACATAACCAGGTTGCAAGCCAGGTATCCAGTCAGGTCTGTGGCTGGAGGCAGGTGAAATACAACCGTACATTGAAAAGACAAAAACAAAAACGAACAAACAAACAAAAAAAACAGGTCTTAAACCCAGTTCCTGACTTCAAAGTTAGTGTGGTTTCTAATCTTTCCTAATATCTTTTGTCTACCTAATAGAGTGATCAAAGGTTTTGAGAGCCAGGTTTCTTTTTATGAGGGGAGGGTGGTGAATCATAAGAAATAAGTTAATAAAACACTGAACATGCTAAAAACTAATAAATAGTGAGCCTGTAATCCAAAGACAAATCTGGTCTGTTTGAGAATTATATACTTTTATAGATCTCATTGACATAATCTATATTAGATAAACATAGTTTTAAAATTCCTCAATTGAAATGATCTCTTCTTCAAAATAAACTGTAACTAGTAGACAGGGATTTCATCCCTGAAGCGGTTTTGGATACCTGATACATTGTATCTATAAATATAAGTTTTTATTAATTTATAGTTTGAGGACAGAAAGTGTAGATAATGTGACATACCCCACACATGTTTTTCAGAGTGGTTTTACATCTTTGTTTTAATAGCATTATATTAGGAGATAATTAACTCGTAAAATAAACTGAATTTTTTTTTCTTAGGTTTACATAAAGGCAGAAAACCCACAAACAAATAAAACAGGTGGCCACCTCAATCTACCTTGTGTTCACTTTTGCTACCCATAAGAATTTTGTTAAAAAGAAGGTAATATTTCCATGGTTCAAATAGTTGAAATCCTCTTGATTGAAAAATAAATAAATATCTCCAGTAAGTTATATCTTCAGTTTACTGAAGCTGAGCTAACGACAGATACCTTACAGTCCACACTGTAACAGATCAGTTTTAGGTACTTGCCTCTAATTTTGTTATAATTGAGCTTCCAATTTTTCGGTAAGGCTTAAATGTTTTCATCCATTTGATTAATATAGTCCTACAAAAAAGAACATCTCAGGCCTGGAAACTTTGGTTCCCGAGAGTTTATTAGGAAAGAAATCATCTTTCTGAGAAAGCAGTCAAAATGGGTCTCCTTGCTGCAACAATGTAAGCAATGCCTTTCCTTGTCAGGGTGACCTTATCCCTCTGCAGCCTCTCAGACATGATGAATCCGTAGTCTACTTCATTGGGCTGTCTAATGAGTTAGCCAAATGGGCAAATGAGAGTTTTATCTTTTCTTCTTTTTAATTGCATGTGTTTGTTTTGTCTCGTTTTCTGTCTCTTTGGGGACAAATGACTTAGCTGTATTTTAAACTCTCCTGTTTTTGTTTGCCCATGTCAGATGCCATTCCAGTCCCAGAACATGTTAACTTTCCCTGTGTTTTTCCCCTTTTGTATTTACCTGATTTATTTGAACCACTTCATAAATTGTCCGTTCCTTTTATCGAGGTGCAACAAGAATTTCTGCCTCCCACTCTCTGGTTAACATCAATGTAAAAGCCCCTTTTATGTGGCTCAGGCTATTCACAGTCTTGGCCTAACTGCGAGCAATCAGGAGGAACCATTTCATTCCAATGAAACTCACTATAAAAGGTGATTTCCTAATTTAGCCATAAGTTCCTTGACTAAATGACCAGCCTGTTGTCTTATTGCCGTTCTTTCCTGTTCTTGATAAGGGAAAACGTAACAGCTGTGCTGGCTAACTCTTACTTCTGCTTCTGTAATTCCTCTTGCTTGTTGCATCAAAAAATGTGCCTGCTCACCCAGTAACCCACGCAACAAAGCGCGACAGCCATGTTAGTTCCACGAAAGACCCCATATAAGGCCGTGCCAACTGAAGCTAGGGGCTCAGAGTTTGGAGATTTGACTCTCTGCTGAGCCTGCGTGTAATAAATCTTGTTCCTCTGCCTTTCAGAGTGCTGTTCGGTTTTCCTGCTGTCAGGGACTCCATTGCCCCAAAATTCTGTTCAGTCCTGCTCTCTTTGGTGATGAAAATCATTGAGCGTTCAGTATGTTCTGAGTCATTGAAGACGAACACCTGCCCAGTAGCATCTTCACCCTGCTGCCTTTATTTTCTGAGAATCATCTTGTCACTGGTGATTCATGACTGCAGCTTGAATTTATTAGGTGTGACAACCTTTCACCCCATATTCTAACTACTTTAGTCGATATTGGAATGACATTAGGAATTCCTTGATCAAGATACCAAAAAATAAATGTAGACTTAAATGTGTCTGTAACTCATTAGCACCACTTGTGTTCTGCATTAAAAAGGTAACATTTTTTTTCCTGTCTGTAAGCAGTATTTTTACCCTAGCAGTATGACTTAAATTGATTTATTCTTCTGTAATATATCATTAGTAGAATCTTCATCAGACTTCTTACCTGAAAAAGCATCTTTAAATCAAACTTCTGAATGCTATATTAACATTAGAAATTTGGGTTCTTAGTTGTCAGCAGTCCAGGTATAGGAAAGATAATCAGAGGTTTTTTGAGTATGAGTATAATAAAACAAAAATTCTATATTTAAAAAAAGTAGAACTTTGCATTATATACGTATGTCCCATTTTAGCCAGGGTTCCATTCTGGTATGAGACCATGTGTATATTTACATCTGATGAAGGTAAATAGATTTTTTTCTATGTTAATACTAAATAATAAATGTACTTTTCTGCATGCTAATGGTTTGTTCTGTTAGAGTTAGAAAATGATACATATGTTCCAATAGGCTCTAAGCAGATTATAATGGTTATTTTTTTTCTATTGTCTCTCCTGTTTATAAATAGTATGACTTGGACTGACATGCCCATGTCATTTATTGATATGGTTATTTTAAATGCTTCCAAATTGGGGAAAATAGTTCATTTAAATGATACTGGAAAATGTGAAAAAAGTTTGTGAATTGGCTGGCAGGAATCTTTACATTCTATTCAACTATGTGTATTATTTCTATGTCATTTTTAGAGAATGTCTGCAGAGTATTTTTATGTAACTTCAGTTAGTTATGAGGCATTACTGGGTAGGATGAATAGTATTTACTGTTAGAATTCAGAAATAGGGTGCTGTAATCTTATAATTTCACTGGTTAAACCAATAGATGGAAAGACTGATATTAAAGGTTATTAGAAATTGCTTGGGTTCTGTGTATAGTTCAAACCATAATTTTTTTTTCTATTTTGAGATTCAGTAATTACACAGCTGATTATGATTTATAATTCTTATTTCTGAGTATCTCAGTTTCTGTTTTGTTGTTTTTGTTTTTGTTTTTTTTAAGAGTTCAGTTTCTTCTCTTTTAATCGAAGCCTACTTCTCAATAAAATGTGTTCACTAGTAAACCCCATAAGAAACTTTCGTGTGTCAAAACCTCATATTGTCACTGGTTTATAGGTCCTAATGATGTTCTTACACATTGCTTACATGTCTAGTTTTAGTCACCTTCACATAATTGTTTTTATTCTTGATATAATGTCCCTGTGAATCTTTTTTATTTTTTCACTTTTGGTCATGCACAATAAATCTGTCCATGTAAAATTAATTACTATGCTAGTTCCCACTCAAAGTGATCAAGTTATTTGAAGGGTATGTAGTGTACATTATTTTCCTTATTGTCTGTTCCTAGTGACCTCTCATACCTGTGTCTTACAATAATTCAGTAATATAGCATTAAGCAGAAAATCCTAGCTAGCAGATTTACTATAAATGACAGAAATTGTAACTTTCCTCAAAAGATGTTTAACTGTAGTATCTCTCTAGGTGTGTCTATCTGTATTAATTTTGTCCAATTTTTAAATCAAATTTTATATGGTAAGGATGAAGGATGACTGGAACTTCTTTTTTTTAAATATTTTATTTATTATTTTTAGACAGAGGGAAAGGGAGAGGGGCAGAGAGGGAGAGAGACATTAATGTCTGGTTGCCTTTCACCTGCCTTCAACCACAGACCTGGCTGGAGACCTGGCTTGCAACCTGGTTATGTGCCCTGGCTGGGGAATCGAACCAGCGAACTTTGGGTTCACAGTCTGGCACTTTATCCACTATACCACCAGCCAGGACTTGGAACTTTTTAAACTACTGTAAAGAGCCTATATCAATATGGCCCTGGCTGGTGGCACAATGGATAAGGCACTAGCCTGTGATTCCAAGCCAGGTCTCTATCCAGTTCTCCATCAGGTCTCTAGCCAGGTCTGTAGCTGGAGGCAGGTGAAAGGCAACCATACACTGATGTCTCTCTCCCTCTCTGCCTCACTCCCTAACCCTCTCTCTGGAAATAATAAAATCTTTTAAAAATAAAATAATAAATAAATAATAAATAAACACTCTTCTGGCCCTGGCTGGTGGCACAGTGGATAGGCGCTGGCCTGCAAACCCAAAAATCACTGGTTTTGATTCCCAGGTCAGGGCACATAACCAGGTTGCAAGCCAGGTCTCCAGCCAGGTCCCCAGCTGGAGGCAGGTGAAAGGCAACCATGCATTGATGCTTCTCTCCCTTTCTTCCTCTTTACCTGTCCTTCTCTCTGAAAATAATGAATAAAGTCTTTAAATAAAGAAATAAATTTCAAAAAACTTTAACAGTATCTATTTAAACTGAACATATGGATACCTTAGTCTCAACAATACTGTTTCTTGTTAGATACTTAAAAGAAATAAGTGTCTGTGACTACAAAGGACATGTATAAGAATAGCATTCATGACTTTAGTTATGATGGCATAAAACTGTACAGAAGCAGAATGGACATCATTAGTAAAATGGTAAAAAAATTGTGGTATATTCATAAAAATAAACAAAAAATATTAATAACTAGCATGTATTTTATGGATGAATTTCACAGACATGATATTAAGTAAAGAAGTCATGAATAGAAGAGTATGGTTCTATTTATATAGGTTTGTTTAAGTTATTCTGTGTTATTAGACATCAGAATTATGGATACTATCAGCAAAACATTGACTGAAATATGTCACAAGTTAACCTTCTATAATTCTGTAAATATTCAATCAGAGTGGTGGATAAACAGGGTTAATTATATTGGTAAAACTCTAATGAGTTGTACACTAAAAATTTGTGAAATTATGCATCTATAAATATTAAGAATAGGTGTCAGGTATATTTAAAATCTATGTAACACTTGGCCTTGTTAATATAATTCCCACATACTAATGTATAGTACAGAAAAATTCATCAATTTATTCTTTAAATACTATGGTTTATTGTTTTGTTTTCTTATAGTGTCCTGAATTTAAAAGGCCCAGGGACATTGCAGTTGATTGGGTTGCAGGAAATATTTATTGGACTGATCATTCTAGAATGCACTGGTTCAGTTACTACACCACGCACTGGACCAGCCTGAGGTACTCCATCAACGTAGGGCAGCTGAATGGCCCCAACTGCACCCGACTCCTAACAAATATGGCTGGAGAACCCTACGCTATTGCTGTACATCCTAAGAGAGGGTAAGTTAATGATATGGTTATTTATATTTCTTGATATCAATATTCATACTTAGAGATTATTCTACCTGGGCTTTGAAGTTTTGTTTCTATGAGTGTTCAACAAGCAGTACATTCAGAAGACTTCTAAGAATCCCTCTACTTGTTAAAAAAAAAAAAAAAAAAAAATCCATGTTATTTTTATACTAAATTGTGGGGCAAATATTTATTTTTTCCTGAAAGTTTACAAAATTACACATTCAGTGTGTGTGTATGTGTGTGTGTGTGTGTGTGTGTGTGTGTGTGTGTATTTCAGAATAATGAAACTAATGAGATAAATACATAACAACTATGGTGAATCTAATATTAAAGTAACATCACACATAATGTTAAACATATTAACTGTAGAGTATTAGTGATTTTTTGCTATTTGCGTTGAAGTCAAAGGCATATTATGTATATACACATTTAAACAGTTTAACAAAACCATGTACTTTATCTTATTTAACTATTTCTTTCTTTGCTTTTTTACTTTTTCATTTTTTTAAAAAATTTTATTGTTGTTGTATTACATCTATCCCCTTTTTGTTCCCCTCTGTCCCCCTCTCCACCCTACTTTTTCATTTATAAACATTGACCATAAAGTAAGTATGGAAATGATAAAAAAAAATTCCTGATCACCCATAAAGTGGATCGCTGGATGCCAAGTAAAAGAAACGAAACAAATGTTATCTACTTAATAAAACTATGCATTGAGTGATACAACAACAATAAAATTAAAAAAAAACAACAACTATGCATTGTGTTGTTTTTTAAATAGAGAATTATATCTGTCTGAGATAGTAGTTACTTTATCAAGAGAGGAAGGAAGGGAGGGAGGGAGGGAGGAAGGAAGGAAAAGGAAAAAGAAGGGAAGGGGAGGGAAAGGAAGGAAGAAAGAAAAGAAGGGAAGAAAGGGAAAAAAAAGAAAGGGAAAACATTGATGCAGCTTCTGTGATAATATGAATATTCTGTCATAGCAAGTGTATAATTTCAAGAATGTTTAAAAGAATTCTAAAATGTTAATGAAATTTTCAAAATTGAATTTTCAATAGCAAATAAACTATAGTGCATCTTAACCAACAGTGCCTCTAAAATTTTAGTGCATAGTTAAGACTTTTAAATGATGATTTAGAGGTCCTCTATTGGAGCTTCTCATTATGTAGCTTTAGAGTTGGGTCCAGAATCTGCTTTTTCAGACTCTGGGGTTGTAGTGATTCACATGATGTGAAGAAACACTGCATTTTGCAGAAACATCACTGTTCTAACCACCTTGATTTATCTTCTCAGGATGATGTACTGGACTGTTGTTGGGGACCACTCCCATATAGAAGAAGCAGCCATGGATGGTACTTTGAGAAGGATTTTAGTACAAAAGAATTTACAGAGACCCACAGGTATGAAGTGTTTCTGACATAGTCTAAAAATCATAGCAGTATGCTAAGCATATTAGGGTTACAATTCTTCTGTTTTGTTGGCAATATAATCATTTTTATAAGCAGATGAAAATAATTTATAGTATGACATTATGAATGTTATTAACATTTTACGTTGTATTTCTTCAACTTGGAAGTCAAGTTCTTATACTGCCAGGGATAATATGAAGATATTATTGGAAAATTGCATAAGTTTTAAGGCTGTTAATAAGATTTCACGTGCATAAAATTTTGACAGTTCACAGCAATGTATTAGGGTATTTTTATAGATATAGGTTAATGAACTTGGGATAGATGGTAATATTACCAAAGAGTGAAAAACTATATGGACAGAGAGCTGGGGAAACATAAATAATTTTTGTGAAAGAAATTTGACAATGCCTTGCTTTTTAAAAATATTTATTTGTTTATATTGGTTATGCTATTACAGTTGGTCCTATTGTTTCTCTTTCCCTACCTCCACCCAGTACCACCCTTTCTTCTCCCTAAGTCAGTCTCTATAATTGTTGTCTGTGTCCATGGGTTTTGTGGAAATGTTCTTTGTTTAACCCTTTAACCCATTCCCAACCTGGTTTCCAGCAGCTGTCAGTCTGTTTCATGTATCTAAGCTGCTGTTACTATGATATTTTAAATATTTTGTTTGTTAGATGATTGTGTTCAAACAATTCCACATCTGCATGAGATCATGTGGTATTTGTCTTTCACTGATGACATTGCCTTGTTTTTTGATCTCAGCTTTGATTCTGGCTTTATTCTGCCTCCTAGCTATGTCATCTGTACTACCACTCCACTCTCTTTCTACTTCCAGGACTGATCAGGAACTTAGGCTTTTATTCTGCCTCCATCTTTCTCCTCTCATTCCTTTTCCTCCCATCCAGAATGCTGTTTCAACTTCTGAACATTTAGCTGTATCTCACCCATCTTATAATGTCTCATTTTAGCAGTTCTTCCTCAGTAAACATTTCAGATTACTGGAGTCTCAGGGATTCTGTACCACCCATCCTGCTTATTACATTCCCATCAAAAGGATAGAATATATCATCTATAGCACATATTATTTAACAATTGTGCTTTGTAATATTTTTTTGTAGTTGAACATTTATATTTGGCACTTATATTCTTATTCCCAATTTTTCATTTTTCATTTTATTGTTCAATTACAGTTGTCCTAGTTCTTCCCCCATTTTTCTCCCTGGCCTTGCCCATTCTCTGTGCCCCCACAGTGAGTTGCCACCCTGTAGCCCATGTCCATGGGTCCTTTAGACTTGTTCCTTCTTATTAGCTTTTAGTGTGTCTAATTCCTTTTCTTTAAACTCGATTGTTTTTACTCTTCATGGGAATGAATGAGCCGTCTTTGGGATTTAGTTCATTATGTAAATGTGCCACCATTCAGCAACTTAACAAATACTAATTGACACCCACCTGGCACCAGAAATTGTTCCAGATGCTGAATAAGTTCCTATTACTATGAAATGAGTCCAGTTTCTGTGGAACTTGCAGTTCTGTAGAGAAAACAATAAATATTATGCATCATATCAGATAGTTGAAAGTGCTATATAGAAAAAACATACTAAAAGATGAGAAGTTATGGGGGTTTTTAGTTATGATTATCAGAGGAGAGATCTCTAGAATGGTAATATTTGAAAAGAACAATAAAAATGATAGCAAGTCATAGGAATATGTAAGGAAAGAGCTTTCCAAACAAAGAGAACAGCAAGTTCTGAGTTAGGAATGAGCTCAGCATACGTCAAAAATATACAGAATGTTAGTATACCTAGAAGTATATGAGAAAGATAGCAATGAGGGTGGCCAGGTGGCCAGGGAAAGTCATCTAGAATCTGGAAGTCACTTGATAAGCCCTGGATTCTACTCTAGCTTTCTAGGGAGCACTGGGGGATATTGAGGAGGAGAGTGGCATACTCCACCCAAACATCATTTTAATTAACAACCTCTGTACTTTTTTCCTTAGCTTTTTATTTTTCACTAATTTTAGACTTATAAAAAACATTGCAAAATCGAATTTTCTCTGATGTTAAACTCTTACATAATCATAGTATATGTAGCATTTCTCATTTTAAAATCATCATGTGGCAGCAGTTTATAGAATGGCATGTAGGAGGATGCTTTGAAGGGAGCCTGAGACAGGAATTCTCACAAAGCTTATTTCCAAGGGGAACATAATTCAGGAAGAGCGTGTAAAAGATGGTGAAAGGAAAAGAACCCACACAAGCTGTGCATCAGGTAAAGTCTAGTCTCAGTGCGGGTCACCAGGAATGTTCTGTGGAGCATAAATTCCATGACAGGCAAGGGGATCATTTTTTTTATATTTCTTGTCAGTCATGGGTTGGCCTTTGGGACCTAACTTGCCAAGCAAGGCTGCTACTGCCAGTTGAGCACAAATCCTGGCAGAAGGTGGGCAAGTGTGAGTACTTCCCTGTGGAAGCAGCCCCAGGAGATGCGTGCCCTGCCTGGTAAAGGAAGTGTGGGCAGGGTCCTGCAGCTCTCCTACAGTGGGCTACATGAAGGTGTGTGTACTGAACATCTCCCATGTGCCAGGCTTTCTGCTCAGCACTATGGGAATTTAATGATGAACATGACAGTTCATGTTCTCATGGAGTTTACATTTGAAAAGAGGAAAAAAAAAAATACTGAGACATGAACAGGACTAATGAGAGTTTTGGAAAAATGTGATCATTGCTACATACCTTATAATACTATGGAAGTTCAGAGTCAAGAATGATTATCTGCAATTTAGATAAAAGAACCCTGGCTGGTGTGGCTCAGTGGGTTGAGTGCTGGCCTGCAAACCTGGAGGTCAAGGTTAGATTCCCAGTCAGGGCACATGCCTGGGTTTCGGGACAAAGGCAGCCACACATTGATGTTTCTCACCCTCTCTTTCTCCCACCCTTCTCTTCTCTCTAAAAAGTGAATAAATAAAATCTTAAAGGAAAAAGAAAAGAAAACTATGTGAAAGGTGTCTTTTGAAATAGTGCTTGAAAAATAGACATTTGAAAGGTGGGCCGATAATCCATCATGGTGCAGTTGTTTATAAAGGTTTCCTTTGGAGTCAGATGCATCTGTTTTCCTGTTTGTTTACTCCAGGGGATCACTTATTAGCTGCATGGTCTCAGAAACAAGATTCTTATCCTCCAAGTTTGATTTTATCATTGCCAAACCAAAAGTGTCAGAGTAACTAACTTAACATATTGCTGTATGTGTTAAATGACATAGCACTTTGAAACAGGGGCTGCAACGCAGATCACAGGGCATGTTTGACAATGACATGAGTCATGCTGCACCTAGAAGAAGACAGGCAAGTAATATAAGATGAGCTGAGGATAAAGGACTTTAAATGCTAAGATATTTAGACATTATTTTATTTAAGTCAGTAATGAACCACTATACAGTTTTGATTCAAGAGGGATGTGAATAATGTAGGTTTTCAGATGTATTATGGTGGTGGTACTGTGCTAGTGAAATGAATAAAAAGAGACCAATTATCAGTCCACTGAATTGTCCCATTGAAAGCAGAGAATAGCATAACTAGAACAGTAATATAGACATAAAAACGAGGAATATATATGGGAGACAAAGCAAAATTTGAGTAATAGAATTCATCAAATGCATATGTGAATAGAGGAGGAGATAGGACATATCTCCAAAAAATTAAAGTTATTCATATAAGCTTGTATTCTTCATTCATCTCTCATTCAAAAAATAGTGTTGCTCAATCTGCTAGGCACTATTTCTCATCTGAAATACGGGTTTCTGTTCTTATGGGCATAGTGTAATGTGGGGGTAACTAAAAACAAAAACAAAAACAAAACTGTGATTGCACATGTGCAGTTGTGTAAATGGCTCTGATAGAGAAGAGTGCAGTGCTACAGAGGTGTTACTTTGATTATAGTGGGGAGGAAAGGCCTTTGGAAGTGGTTTGATTTTTAAGAATAATTTCTATCCCTGGCTGGTGGCTCAGTGGAATGGTGCCGGCCTGCGAATCCAGGGGTTGCTGGTTCAATTCCCAGTCAGGGCATATAACCATGATGCAAGCCAAATCTCCAGCCTGGTCCTTTGCTGGAGGCAGGTGAAAGGTGACCATACATTGATGTTTCTCTCCCTCTCTTCTTCCCTCCATACCCTTTTCTCTAGAAATAATGAACTAAAAATCTTTAAAAAATAAAATAATAATTGCTAGATTTTGTGAAAGGATTGGGTGTAAATAGCCTTCGCTGGTAGCTCAGTGGATAGGCACTGGCCTATGAACCCAAAGGTCACTGGTTTGATTCCCAAACAGGGCACATAGCCAGGTTGCAAGCCAGGTCTCTAGCCAGATCCATAGCTGGAGGCAAGTGAAAGGCAACCATACATTGAAATAAATAAAATAAAATAAAGTAATAAATTAAAATATAATGCTGTTACAAAACAAAATAAAGACTAGGTCAGAAGGCCCTGAGGTAGGAAATGGAATTGAAAGAAAGCCAAAGTGCATAATAAACAAATTGGTACATGGCATGAGACATGGTTTAAAGAGGAGCATAGGAGAAGTGCAGTTGACTCATATGTTAAGCAGGTAGCCAGACCTGCTCAGACATCCACAGGGA
>PVIW01003012.1:0-187320 GCA_004026585.1 Noctilio leporinus | reverse complement strand
CCATCCACAGTCTTCTGGGTGGCAGTGATGGCATGGACTGTGGTCATGAGTCCCTCCACAATACCGAAGTTGTCATGGATGACCTTGGCCAGGGGGGCCAAGCAGTTAGTGGTGCAGGAGGCATTGCTGACAATCTTCATGGAGTTGTCATACTTGTCCTGGTTCACACCCATCACAAACATGGGGGCATCGGCAGAAGAGGCAGAGATGATGACCCTCTTGGCTCCACCCTTTAAGTGAGCCCCAGCCTTCTCCATGGTAGTGAAGACACCAGTGGACTCCACAACATATTCAGCACCAGCATCACCCCATTTGATGTTGGTGGGATCTCGCTCCTGGAAGATGGCGATGGACTTTCCATTGATGACAAGCTTCCCATTCTCAGCCTTGACAGTGCCTTTGAACATGCCGTGAGTAGAATCATACTGAAACATGTAGACCATGTAGATAAGGTCAATGAAGGGATCGTTGATGGCGACAACATCCACTTTGCCAGAGTAAAAAGCAGCCCTGGTGACCAGGCGCCCAATACGGCCAAATCCATTCACTCCAACCTTCACCATCGTGTCTCAGGGTTGAGGCTGGCACTGCGCAAGACGACGCGGCTGTCCGTCGAACAGGAGGAGCAGAGAGCCCTTTGCCCTTTTTTTAATTAGGCTATCCGTCTTCCTGCTGTTGAGTCTCATAAGTTCTTTATATATTTTGGATATCAAATCCTTGTCCGAGGTATCATTGGCAAATATGTTTTCCCATACAATTGGTTCTCTTTGAACTTTGCTGATGTTGTCTTTAGCTGAACAGAAATGTTTCAGTTTGATATAGCCTCATTTGTTTATTTGTTCTTTTATCTCCTTTGCCCTTGGAGAAGTATCAGTAAACATATATTTGCATAAGATATCTAAAATTTTACCATGTATTTTCCATATGTTTACCATATATTTTCCATATGGTGGCACTGCCTATGTTTCAGTCCTTTATCCATCTTGAGTTTATTCTGGTGTATGGTATAAGTTGGTGTATGGTATAGTTTTATTTTTTTTTCATGTTGCTGTCCAGTTCTCTCAACTCCACTTGTTAAAGAGACTATTTTTACTCCATTTTATGTTCCTTTCCCCTTTGTTGAATATTAATTGACCATAGAGTCCTGAGTTTATTTCTGGGCTCTCTATTCTGTTCCATTGATCTATATGTCTATTTTTATGCCAGTACTAGACTGTTTTGATTACAGTTGCCTTGGAATATAGTTTGATATCCAGTATTGTGATTCCTCCTACCTTGTTCTTCTTTCTCAAGATTGCTGAGGTGGTTCATAGGCATTTTTGGCTCCATATTAATTTTTGAAGTATTTTTTCGATATCTGTGAAATATGTCATTGGTATTTTAATTGGGATTGCATTGAATCTATAGATTGCTTTGGGTAGTATGGACATTTTAATGATGTGCATTCTTCCCATCCATGAACATGGTCTTTGCTTCCATTTATTTGTGTCTTCTTTCATTTCTTTCTTCTGTGTTTTGTAGTTTTCTGAGTACAAGTCTTTTACCTCCTTGGTTAAGTTTATTCCTAAGTACTTCATTTTTCTTGTTGCTGTGGTAAATGGGATTTGTTTTCTAGCTTCTATCTCTGATGTTTCATTATTGGTATACAAAAGTACTTTTGATTTCTGGATATTGACTTTATATCCAGCTTTTTGCTAAATTTGCTTATTAGGTTGAGTAGGTTTTGGTGGAGTCTGTTGGGTTTTGTATGTACATTATCATGTCGTCTACAAATAATGACAGTTTTACTTCATCCTTTCCAATTTGGATACCGTTGATTCCTTTTTCTTTGATAGCTATGGCTATAACTTCCAAAATGATGTTCAACAGAAGTGGAAAATGTAGACAGCCTTGTCTTGTTCTTGATCTTAGGGGGTGATGTTGGCTTCAGTTGTCTCATATATGGCCTTTATGATGTTGAGGTATGCTCCCTCTGTTCCCATTTTGCTGAGCATTTTTACCATAAATGGTTGCTGTACTTTATCAGATGCTTTTTCACCATCTATTGATATGATCGTATGGTTTTTTGGTCATTCATTTTATTTATGTGGTGTATTACATTTATTGATTTGTGAATGTTTTACCATCCTTGCATCCCTGGGATGAAACCCACTTGATCATGGTTATGATCTTTTTTTATTTTTTAAGATTTTATTATTGTTCAGAGAAAGGGGACGGGAGAGAGGGAGAGAAACATCAATGCATGGTTGCCTTTCACTTGCCTCCAGGTACCGACCTAGCTGGAGACCTGGCTTGCAACCTGGTTATGTGTGCCCTGGCTGGGAATCAAACCAGTGACCTTTGGGTTTGCAGGCTGGTGCCTTATCCACTGTGTCACCAGCCAGGGCTTGATCTTTTTAATGTTGCTGGATTTCGTTGGCCAATATTTTGTTAAGAATCTTAGCATCTATGTTCATCAGAGATATTGGCCTATAGTTTTCTTTCTTAGTTGTGTCTTGACCTGGTTTTGGGATTAGAATAATATTGGCTTCATAGAGTGTTGTTCAGTGACACATTATCCTTGGTGTTTGTTTGTTTGGAAGATCTGTCCATTTTTGAAAATGGGGTATTAGCCCTGGCACAGTGGATAAGGCACTGGCCTATGAACCCAAAGGTCCTGGCTCAATTCCCAACCAGGGCACATAACCAGGTTGCAAGCCAAGTCTCCAGCAAGGTCTGTAGCTGGAGGCAGGTGAAAAGCAACCATGCATTAATGTCTCTGTCCCTCTCTGCCTTTCTCCCTTACCCCCTTGGTAAAGATAATAAATAAAATCTTTTAAAAATAATAAAAAATTTAAAAAAGAAAATGGGGTATTAAAATCTCCTACTATTAGTGTGTTGTTGTCCATATCCTTCTTGAAGTCCTCCAAGATTTTTCTTATATATTTGGGAGCTCCTATGTTGGGTGCATATATGTTTAACAGAGTTATATCTTCTTGATTGTTCCCTTAGGTATTATGAAATGTCCTTCTTTGTCTCTTTTTATGGCCTTCATTGTAAAATCTATTTTTTCATGAAG
Source organism: Noctilio leporinus (assembly GCA_004026585.1). Lineage (NCBI taxonomy): Eukaryota > Metazoa > Chordata > Mammalia > Chiroptera > Noctilionidae > Noctilio > Noctilio leporinus. Next base: position 184,262 of record PVIW01003012.1, on the reverse strand, counting down.
TAAGTATTGCTACTTTAGCCTTTTTTTCATGTCCATTTGCTTGATATATATTTTTCCATCCCTTCACTTTCAGCCTGTGTCGATCTTTTGTTCTGAGGTGGGTCTCTTGAAGACATCATATATGTGGGTCATGTTTTCTTATCCATTCAGCTACTCTATGTCTTTTGATTGGTGCATTTAATCCATTTACATTTAAGGTTATTGATTGATTTGTTGCCATTTTCCCCCTTTGTACCTGTGTTCCTCTCTGTCTCTTTCTGATTGTTCATCTTTTAAAGCAGACCCTTTTGCATTTCTTGCAGTGCTGGTTTGGTAGAGATGTATTCTTTTAGTCTTCTTTCGTATGTGAAACTGCTTATTTCTCCTTCCATTTTGAATGTGAGCCTTGCTGGTTAGAGTATTCTTGGTTGCAGGCCTTTGTTTTCCATTACTTGGAATATTTTTTGCCATTCCCTTCTGGCTTGTTTCTGTTGAATAATCACTTGATAACCTTAACGGAGCCCCCTTATATGTTATTTGTCATTTCTCTCTTGATGCTTTTAGCATCTCTCTTTGTCTTTGAAATTTGCCATTTTAATTAAGTGCCTTAGAGTGGGTCTATTTGGATTCATCCTCATTGGGACCCTCTGTGCTTCCTGAACTTAAGTAACATTTTCATTCATCATGTTAGGGGAGTTTTCTGTCATTACTTTTTTGAACAGATTTTCCATTCCTTGTTTCTCTTCTCCTTCTGGTATCTATGAAATAAATGTTACTACATTTCATGTTGTTCTGAAGCTCTCTTAGAATCTCTTTATTCTTGTTCAGTCTTTTTTCATTATGTTGCGCTGTATTGGAATGTTTTTCTACATTGTCCTCCAGTTCGCCAATCTGATTCTCTGCTTTCTCTAGCCTGCTGTTGATTCCCTCTACTGTATTCATCAGTTCAGAAATTGTATTCTTCATTTCCTCCTGGCTCTTGTTGATGGTTTCTATGTCCTTTTTAATGCTGGTGTAGTTCTCAGTAAGTTCCTTGTAGCTTTCTTGGAGTTCTTGGAGTTCCCCTGGAGATGTTTGTAGTTCCCCTGGAGTTGTTTGTAGTTTTCTTTGAGCTGGCTGAGTTCATTGAGCTTCTTTATCTTTATCATCATTGTTTTGAATCCCATATCTGATAGTTTGCTTGCTTCTATTTCATTTAGTGATCTTTCTGGGGATTCCTCCTATCCTTTAGGTAATGGGCTGTTTCTTTTTCTCCCTGTTTTTTTGTTTCATTGTAATCCAATCAGACTGGTCAGCTGCCAGGCTAAGGAACTGCTAGGCTGGAAGGATTCATTCAGTTGTAATCCTCTCCATCTGTGATCCACCGCCAGGCTCAGATGCAGCTTTTGGGGACAGATTGATTCAGTTGTAAATCAATGAATCAGCTATCAAACTCAGTCCCTGCTGGGCTAGACAGAGAGGTTTCATTGTAATCCAGTGGATCAGCTGCCAGGCTAAAGGCCACTGGGCTAGACTGAAAGGTTCAGTTGTAATCCAATGAGTTTGTGATCAGCCACCAGACCCAGGTGCCACTGGGCGGGAAAAACCAACTCAGTTGTGAACCAATGGATCAACTATCAGCTACCAGGATTGCACACCATGGTGCAGGGGTGACTGACTGACCCGGCTGTAAGACAGAGAGTTTGTAATCAGCCGCCAGGCCCAGGCATTGCTGAGTGAGATAGCTCTTCAGGTGCCAACTGTTGTATCTATGCTTATCCAGGGCAGGGAGGGAGAGATTTATTTAGATGTAAATCAGAGAATTGTGATTAGGTGCTAGGCTCCGGCACTGCTGGGTGGGGCAGGTTACTTCCAGTCTGCGGGGCTATGAGGACCCTCATACAGAAGCTGCTTGGTGCAGTGCAGTTTGCCCGAGGTGTGGGCGATGAGTCAGCACTGGGATCTCCACAGCTGCTGCCCCACTTCTCTCCTCCAGGCCACTGTTGCAAACTCTCCCCATATGTCTCCAGCACTCCCTGCCCTCCCTCCGCTGGAGCCCAGGGTAGGTGGGTGCCAGTGTATTTTCATTGTGGTCATCCTAGTAGTTCTCTATCTCCAGCGCTCTCTTAAGCTGGTAAACTCCACAGGTTTCCGCCCTTCTCAGCTGGATGCTGCTCTGCTCTCTGCGGTGTTTCTGTGGGGCCCCAGTCTCCATCCCTTTGGCTGCTGCCTCTGGTTGGGGCCCAGCCAACCCTCTCAAGTTTTTGCAATGCCTACCAATCATGTTGTGATGAAGCATCCTCTTCTGTTCTGTCTGTAGTTATAGGACTTCTTTCTAGCTGGTGTTCTGTTGGTAATTCCAGCTGACTTTTTCTCCAAAAAAGTAATTCCAAATGCGACCTGGGAGAAGATTGGTGTAGCTCCACTTACTCCTCTGCCATCTCCCCCTGGTCCCAAGGGCATTTTTTATTGCTTTCATAGAGGGGAAGAGAGAGAGAGAAGCATCAATTGGTTGCCTCCCCAACACACCCAGACTAGGGATCATTGATCAACCTGCAAGCTAGGTATGTGTCCTAACTGGGGATAGAACCCACAACCTTTTAGTTTCTGGACAAGGCTCCAATCAACTGAGCCATACTGGCCAGGGCAAGACCTTGAGATTTTGATCTCTGTATTGAAAGTGAGAAAAAGCTTTTATGAAACTAGTGTTTTTGCTAAAAACCAGAAATGCTTCTTGCTTATTGTTTTTAAAATATTTATGGTATGCATATTACAGAATTTATAATAACATAACGTTCTAGTAGGCTTGTAAAAATCTTTGATATAATTATTAGTTCTGGGAAAGTAAAGGTTAGGCATCAATATCTAAAAATACTATAAATATTTTGTTGATCTTAATCATTCTCAATCTTACACTTTTTATATATAGACCCCCAGTAAGTCAAACATCAAAATATAAATTCTTTGAATTAACTATGTTACTTGTTTTCCCTAAATCATTTATGTTTAAAATAGGAAAAAGCTTTTTGTAAAATTAAATAAATGAAAGTAAAAATAATAAGCTTAAAGCAAGGTTGTATTCAATAGAGCTAAAACCAAAGTAAGCTATACTTTTATGTTTACCTAATATGGCTGGTCTCGGTAAGTATGGGTTTTCTAGAAATATGTAGTTCCACTTCTTTAGGATTTCAGCATAAAAGAAGAGTTATATTTTCTATCTTTGGTTTATATATAAAAAATAAGTTTGATTTTTACGGCTTTTAGTGGACCTTCTGTGTCTTTTTAAGAGCGCTCTGAGTTCAAGATTATAAATCTGAGTTTGATTTATAATATTGTTAACTTGCCTCAGGCTATATATTCACTGAAATGCTTAATATTTCACATCATATGCATGGAATATTGGTGTTTAATTCCCTAAATTAAAATTAAAGAAAGGTAACTTAAATTGGAGTTATTAGTGCTGACTGGTGTGACTCGGTGGGTTGGGTGTAGTCCCACAAACCGAAAGCTTGCTGGTTCAATTCCTGTTGAGGGTAAGTGCTTTGGTTATGAGCCAAGATTGGGACCATGTGAGAGGCAGCCATTGCACATCGATGTTGTTCTCCCTCTCTTTTTCCTTTCCTTCCCTTCTCTTTAAAAGTAAATTACAAATAATAAATTTTTATTTTTTATTTTTACTTTGTTCCACAAATAATAAAATTTTAAATCTGAGTTATTAATCCAATGATCTGTAGGAATTAGATAAGCTTTAACTGGGAAACTTGCTTGTTTTTAATTTTAGTGTTTTTAAGATAAAATAACATGCTTCTTTTTTAGTCTAGTTGGTGTGTATGAAGGTAACCATTGTTCATTCATTCATTCATTGAACATATATGCATTGAATACCTACAATATGGCAGGTATTTCAGTTTGATTATTTTGCTTCAGTATAATAAGTTGTGATTTTAGCTTTGTCAGTAGCAAATATATTACTCTGGCCAGGATGATTTTGCAGGCTCTGTAGCTTTCTTTTAGTGGGTTGATCATTTTAATGGAAATATTTTGCAACTCAAAGGTATTACATAATGAAAAAATCGGCTTTTTATGTAAATATTTATCCCATATGTGTTATGATTGAAGATGATGTATGAGTGCTTCTAAGATCTCATCTAGGCACACTGTTTCTTAAAAACCTATCCAATTTATTGAGAACATACTGAAGAACATAAAAGTAATAAGAGATAAATGCTATTTATATATAAACATGTATGTGTAGTATATAGCTATATATACATTATTATAAAAGTAATCAAATCCTGAGTTAACACAGAAAACACATATAACCTAAAATATTGTCATTAGATACACTATATTTACAGGAAATTGGTGGCTACGGAACTATGACCAAAATTAATTTAACTTTTTAATATCTTTATAGGTTGAATGGGTCACTCATTTGTGGAGGGGATGGGGCAGGAGGAGAATGACAGAACTTGGTAGAGCATCAAAATAAAATCTAGTCTGCAATTTTGCTGAGCATCCTAGTGATAGGTGGTATGTCATTAATATCATCTTGGAATTTTGGGCTGCCTTAATTCATCATTCCAATTTTAAACAAGTTATTATGGAAAACATGGGCCACTTAGATGTGAATGAGAGTAGCTTGAATAGGGCATCTAACTAATACTGCTTGCAAGAGACAGAACCAACCAAATTCAGAGGACCTTGGCTAGAAAAGCTATTTTAACTTAGTGTTAATGATGCAAATAACAAAAACTGAAATTTATTTCCACTCTCTGCTAAGGCTTTGTACATCTTGTCGTATTTAAACCTCACATAGGTTAATGTATTAACTCCTTCAACCTCATATAGCTGAGTAAAGGGAGACTCAGTGATAAAATAAGTTTGCATGGTAACATAGTTAGTAAGTGTAAAGAGTAGGACTCAAAGCCCTGGCTGGTAGCACAGTGGATAAGGCGCCGGCCTGTGAACCCAAAGGTCACAGGTTCGATTCCCCAGCCAGGGCACATAACCAGGTTGCAAACCAGGTCTCCAGTCAGGTCTGTGGCTGGAGGCAGGTGAAACGCAACCATACAGTGATGTCTCTTTCCCTCTCTGCCTCTCTCCCTTCCCCTCTTTCTAAAAATAATGAAATAAAATATTAAAAAAAAAAAAGAGTAGGACTCAGACCCAGATGAGTCTTGATTTAAATAACCATTCTCTTAACCAGCACAATAGTTTTTCTCAAAATATATTTTATAGATTGCAGATATCAAAATTACAGGGTGTGTGTGATAAATTAGCAATAACCTTGCATTTCCTTATTTCACGTACTTATTAATTTTGAAAAATTATGTTTCTAAGGTCTTGATTTAACAACATTGTTTCAGATATAAAGTATTCAATTCTGAGAGCAACTGTCATGTCTAAGGAATATGATCTTGGAGAAACCATACCTTCTGGACTGCACACAGGGCCAACGGCTCTAAGGAAATTGTGGTCTTCTGTAACATCCCTTTACATATGGTTTACAATGTGAAGAAGGTGTACAATGCTGATCCTGATGTTGCCACACCAACAAGGAAAATGCATAAGGTACGCATGGATTGCACAAATCCAGAATCCGAGAGATCATCAATGAAGATCCAGGGAAGTCAATGCATTCCATAGCAAGAGAACTGCAGATGTTGGATGCAACAGTTAGCAAGATTATTGCTGAAGATATCAGATACAAATCGTATGTTCTTAGAAGAGGCCAGTTTGACACAGCAGACTAAGGAAAGGTGCTTTGAAAAAGCAGGGAAACTGCTAACAAAATGGAAAAATCCCAAAGAAAAACCCTCTGATTTTCTTCTTTGATGCAAAGAAGTTTCAGCAGGACCATCAACAGAAGAAACAACAGGTGGCTCTGTGAGAATCTTAATGAATTCCCAATTGTCTTGAAAACGAAATTTCCTGCTACAGTGATGGTGTGAGGTGTTGTCAGTAGTGAAGGATATATCATAACCCCACATTTGTTTCCACAAGTCTTAAAGGGGACTGCTGATGTTTACCTTGACATTTTGAGAGTAGTTGTACTGTGGATGAAGCAAGTCACAAATGGACATCATTTTATCTTCCAACAAGATGGTGCACCAGCACATAACACCAAAAAGGTGCAAGAATTTCTCAGTGTCAGTAGTGTTCCTGAATTCTGGTCAAAGGAAATCTGGCTGCCTAGTTCACTAGATGCAAATCCTTTAGACTATTATGTATACAGCATTTGTGATGAGAAGTTGATAAACAACCTCATTCCAATAAGGAGGCTGTTAAAGCTAAGATTGAAAACATGATGATGTCCATGGATAAGGAAGAGTTCATTAAAGTGTGCTCAAAATTCTGAAATGGAATCGAGTCTATTATTACAGCAAATGGAGATGGGACTTTTTTGAACAATTTTAAAAATGACTATGTTTATGTATTTACATATAAGAATAAATTTCAAAATATAACACTTTTGTGGTATGTTGTTTATTTTACTAAAATTTTGCCAATTGATCATGTGCACCCTGTATATTGACTAACTATAAAAAGATTTCTGGCCCTGGCTGGTAGCACAGTGGGTAAGGTGCTGGCCTGCGAACCCAAAGGTCGCAGGTTCGATTCCCCAGTCAGGGCACATATGCAGGTTGCAAGCCAGGTCTCCAGTCAGATCTGTGGCTGGAGGCAGGTGAAAAGCAACCATACAGTGATGTCTCTCTCCCTCTCTGCCTCTCTCCCTTCCCCTCTTTCTAAAAATAATGAAATAAAGTCTTTGAAAAAAAAAAAAAAAAGATTTCTAGCCCTGTCTGGTGTGGCTCATTGGATTGAGCATAGGCTTGTGAACCAAAGGGTGGAAGGTTCAATTCTCAATCAGGGCACATACCTGGGTTATAGGCCAGATCCCCAGTTGGGGACACACAGGAGGAAACCACACATTGATGTTTCTCTTTTTTTTCCTTCCCTTCCCTTCTCTATAAATAAAGAAACAAACAAACAAACAAGATTTCTAGGTATCTTAACAGACCTGCTGACTCATGTTTCTTGGATATAGGATTTAGGACTGCATTTTTAACAAATGTCTCAATGTGATTCTTATGAACATTTAAGTGTAAGAACTACTGCACTACACTATATTGCTATGTAGTTTGGGTATATGAAGACAGATAATAAATACTGATGGGTAAGAGGATGAAAAATATTCCTGATATTAGGAATGATGCCTATGAAATCATGGAAGTATGAATAGTTCATGACTGGGTAATATCGAGAAATATAGGTTATGATATAGAGGACTTGGAGGACCCTGAAGTATACATTAAAGATTAGAGCTTTAAAAAAGAAGGAAGTTCCTAGTAGGTTGAACAAAGTTAAATGATAACTTACTCTGCTACATTAATACCCTGCTCACATCCCTGTATCATAATGCTGAAACATTTTATTTCATCTGTCTCTTCATTAAACTATGTCCTTAAGACTGGCCCTTCTCTTTATTCGTAGTTGTGTTCCCATCTGTTCACCTAGTCCCTAGTACATACCAACCTTTAATGTCAAAATATCTCACTTTAAAAAACAAAAACAAACTAACAAAACCTCTTGGAAGGCCCAAACTGGGCTGGAGTCCTTTTCAGGCCAACTTTTAGCAGTTTGAGAACCTTGAGCCTCACCTTTACGTCTAAGCTATGATCCAAGTAGGAGTTTCAAGCCCAGACTTGGCTTCCATGACCCAATCTCTGGTTTAACCCAGCCTCAAATTCTGAGTCCAGCTGCCCCAAGAAAATGTCCAGGAAGACATAGTTGCTTCTCTTCCCACCTGCTCAGTAATCTGAATAGAGTGCTGAGTAACTTGACCCTTGTCCCGGGATCCAACCACCCTTTCCCTCCACCAAAATGACCACCCTTGAGAGCAGGACAGACAGGAAACCAACCTAGAGGTAATAGGAAGAGACATTGTTACTTCATTTCTGAAAAAACAACTTAGAAAACTTTTAGTCACAATATATATTATAAAAATAACTTCACACTTGAATTTAAATGTTACCAATTCTTGAATCATTCTGGGAACTATATAATGACAAAAGCAGCCTTTCATTGTTCCTTCTCAACTTAGAAATGCTGAGAAACTTGTCCCTCAGCCCTGGCACCATCCTTGCTCTTCACTGGAAGATTTATTCCAACTGCAGGAGATAAAGAAAATCCAACAAGAAGGGCAATAAGAAAGGATATTGGCATATTCTGAAAAAGGCCTGTAACAAGGTGGAAATGATGTTGGTTACAGACTAATGTGCATAGTGCTTTGAACCGACACTTGCTAAGAACTTAAAACAGCGAGGAATGGTCAGTTTTAGCAACAGATTTATGCAAAGAATCATGTCAGGAAGTAGATTTGATCCAATTTCAGTGCCAGTATCAAAATGTTCTACTGGTAATTTTAGGATCACTCTGGAGAAGCTAGGATGTTTCTGAAATACAAGTTACCTTTTCCCTTCCCGTATCTGTCTTTCCTCTTCTTCCCTGTTATCGGCAGTTGACAAGTTATCCTAATAGTTTGAATTATCTTTGTGATTTCACTTTGCTTTATTCCATTTTGTTGATTAGGTATTCTTTGGCACCTGCATGTGTATTTTAGAATTCTACAGTCAATTATAAGATGGGATCCATTGTTAAGAATCTGAAACAAAAACTTTGAGAAATAAAAATTATTTAGGTGGGGAAGGGGAGAGCAGAGGAGGGAAAATGAGATGAATGTAATTTAACAACAATAAGATAAAAATAAAATAGGATCACACTGAAATTATTTAAGTAAAACATGATTGTGATCAAGTATATGTTAGTAAACAATGATCTTACTATTACCTAGTAAAGGAATTTCTGCTCTGTTATTTTAGGTGTTTTTTTCTTTTGTGCAAAAGAAACATGTTTAAAGGGGAGGAAAAAACTCAGAAGCTTCAACAATGGAGCAAATCCTTATGGAAAAACAAAAAGAAATTAAAAACCTAGATGTCTGATTTTCTTTTTTTCTTCTAAACATTTTCATTTGCTTGTTGAAATCTATGATTGTTTTATGATCTCCTATGCTGCATATTTTTACTTTTTGCACTACAGGATGTGCCGAGACTTGAGTCATTATTATTGAAACAATATTTAGCTAAAATAGGTATTGTTTACCTGCCTCTTTCCTCAGTTTTTGACTTAATTGTATGATTTTGTCACTTGATACCCTGATTATAGTTCTATTCACTTAAAATCTAATTATGAGTTACTTCAAATAAATTGGTATAAAGTAATTTTTTTACATGTTATTTTATATTCTAAGACAGGCATCTCAAGTAGCTTTTAAATTTGTTCTCAACACCTAAAAGCAAGTGAGAATTGTACATTTTTCTCCTTGTCATCAACAGCCTCTTCTCCGCAGTGTTATCCATGTTTCACTAAACATGTCCATCTGTTGTGTCTTATTAAGAATCTGTACACCCATCAGCTTCACACTTTTAGAAGAATATAGTACAAAAGCTTCATGGAGAATATGACTTTATATTCTACATGAGGTGAAATTTCCCTCCCCAGGTAATGGCATTTTACTATAGATGCAGCCATTTAGAAGATAATTATGAGTGTGAAATATGATTTCCAAATATAAATTCCTTTGAGAGAAGATTTACTCAAAATACTTAAGTTGCATTTTATCAGTGGCTTCTTCATATGTAAATATATATTTAGAATATATGATAAATTATACAGGTTTTAAAGATGTGTTGTTGTTGTTTTTAATAAAGATTTTATTTATAATTTCCAGGGAGAGAGGCAGAGAGGGAGAGAAACATCAATGTATGGTTGTCTTTCACCTGCCTCCAGCCACGGACCTGCCTGGGGACCTGGCTGGAGACCTGGCTTGCCAACCTGGTTATGTGCCCTGGCTGGGGAATCGAACCAGCAACCTTTGGTTCGCAGGCCGGCGCCTTATACTGTGCTGCCAGTCAGGGCCTAAAGATGTTTTTTAACTTAATTATTTAATTTTAGAATTTTTTTCTTCTTTGGTCACCATATCTACTAATGAAACTTGACATTTTAAATAATTTTATATAGGTCAGGGAATATCAGTAATTTTTTCATTTCTAATTTTTATATTAACTATTGCTTATAATCTATGTAGTAATCTGCTTTTGTGGCTGTGTATACAGAGATTCTTTTGATGATAATAATGATTGTGGTGATAGATGTTACTGAAAGAACAATGGCTTGAAAATGCCTCTCTTAACACCCTCATTCCAGGTAGGTTAAGCAGAGGTTGCTTCTCTGTGGTCTCATAAAGGCTTGTACACATCTCTCAATGCTCTATTTGACATTTTATAATTATATGCTCCTAGGTCTGTCTTCCCTATTAGAGTGAACTCCTTAGAGGCAAAAAAAAAAAGTTTTTTATTTATGTTTATATTTTCAGTGGCTAACAGTATTTAGCCCACAGCATATTATAAATACCTTGTAAATGTTTATTAAGGAATTGAGAGAATTGTCTAACATTGATGATTACTGTTTTGAACCCACATTGTATTTATGTGGACAGAGATAGACAGAAGCATACTTATATTGCTTTTAAACATTTCTTTGTTATTAATAGTTCTGGGTATTCATTTACTAGAGAATGTGTTATTTTTCAATTTATCAAGACAGTTTAATGTCCCTTCACATACAGATAAGTTTGTTCAGTATAATCAAACGCTAATAGGCCTTAATATGAGGATACTGTATTTTTGGTTGTTATATACTTCAACTAGTTTGCTACATATTCTCCAAATGTGCACCAGTTTTTATTTACCATTCTATGAGGGTAATTGACACAGTAGTCACCATTTTTAAATTTTTATTTTTAGAGAAACTCAAAATGGGAAAAACAGGGACACATTTATAATGCAAAATAACCCATTCAATTCATTTATGAACTGGATTTGTTAGCATTTTTGAAATGTCTAATCTGAAATTTTATTTTGTATTATGGCTTACACATAATATGTGATCTTTACTGTTAGGAATTTTATGATTACAAATACATAACTATGCTAAGAAACTGACTTAAGTTGCTACTAAGGCAGTTGCCCAATTCAATTCCCATTGAATTTCCTACTTAACTTTTCTCAGACACTTCTGTTTCTCACTCAATGTGATATTATTACACATTTTAATTGTGTTTTGTACTCTAAACTAGATGTTTGGCTAACTCAACTTCTCTTTTTGAGACAAAGAGAAACCTTTTGTAAGGCCTTTCCTATTATTTTACCTAAAGATAGAAAGGGAAACCTCAGTGTCCCTTTTCCCCTTTTCTTCTCTAACAGCCTAAGAATAAATTTAGATAAATATTTATTGGGCATTTATTGCTTATATAAGTCACTGTTCTTAGTGCTATGGACTAAAAATTAAGTAAGATGTTTTCTACTTTCAAGTCTATTGGGCTTATAAGACATTCATATAATAATGACAAAGCTTCAAGAGCAAGGCATGATATATATATATATATATATATATATATATTTTTTTTTTTTTTTTAATGAGGTGGCTTTAGAGTTGGAACTTGAAGGACCTACTGAAAGGATTCTGGTGTCTGATGGTTGGATAATACTAGGTTTGCTGCTAATCTTGCTGATAAACTCTGATTTTGGCTGCAATCTATCTTTCTGTTTTGGCAGTCTTTTAAGTGATTTAGCATGTAGCTACTCTGTTCATATATTAATTTTATTAATAAGAATATGAAGCTATCTAAAAATCTACTTTTTTGTGCTGTCTACAACAGTGGAAGAAAATTTAGTTGCAGATGAAGATAACATGAGCTGAAGTACAGAATTAGAAAATAATGAGATTTATATGGAGAATTGATCAGTTCAGCTTGAATGAAGCAAATAGGGGAAGAAGGTTGGATGGTAGGAGGAGATGGTAATTGGAAGAGATGGTAAGGGCATAAAAAATGGGTTAAAATGATGCCATATGAAGATTCTGTATGCTAACTGGGCTAAAGGGTAATATGAACTTAATGCCATAAACATGGAAGAGCTATTGAAAATTTTTAAGTAGGAATGACATATTCAAAGATCTGATTAAAAATAATTAATTTGTATTGGGCTTGGGAGACCCTGAAGCCAGGCTGAATAACTTGACAATTATTATAGTAACACAGGTGAAATGTACTCAGGACCCATGTGGGGTTATATTAGCTGAACTCAATTTGGGGGAATGGAGGAGGGGAGAAAAGAAGAAGGAGGCACCAAATGGGAGAAAAGTTGCAGAGAAAAAAATGTCAAGCCTTGTCATTCTTTTTTAAAAACAAGAATAAATGAAAGGTTAAAATGTGTCAGAAAAGGATTTGAAAGTCTAATGCTGGACTTGTATAAAATATCTTTGATACTTGCATAATTTATTTTCTTTTAGTGGCCAATTTGTTTGATACTGATTCCATAATTATTTTGTTCACTTTTTACTTTTATAACCTCTTTTGTTAAATTTTACTGTCATTGGAGCCATTCTTCCATCTCTTGTTATATTTGACCTTTTTAATTTTCAATTTTAGTCTGATTTTACTTTCCTCTTTCCATCTACTCTCAATGTGTTTTAAGACAAGGCTTGTTAAGTAGCAGAGAACACACTCAACCTAACTCTTGCGAAGGGAAATACAGTTTAAGGCTACAGAGATATCTCATGGAAATTTCAGGGTAAGAAAAACTTAGCTAGGCATCATGGGATGTCTAGAAAGCTAAAAGAATGTCTTTTTCTTAAAGAAACAGTCTTGTTCTTTATAATAGATCCTTTCCTTTTTGCTGCACATCTAGCTGGCTTCCTCTGTCTGCTTATTCTTTTTATAATGCATCATATGAGTTCTGTGTTTTGTTTTATTAATCGTTACCAGAGGATATATTTATTGATGTTAGAGAAGAAGGGATGGAGGGAAGGAGAGAGAGAAAGAGAAACGATAATGTGGTAAAAGAAACTTCAACTGGTTACTTCCCTTAACAGGCCCAACTGGGGATTGAACCTACAATCTAGGTATGTGCCCTGACTGGGGATTAAATTGGCAGCCTTTTTGGTGTACAGGAAGATACTTCAACCAACTGAGCCACTCCACCAGGACGAGGCTCCTGTTTTTCTACTGTATACTCACTCATTCAGTCAGTTCCTCACAACTAAACAACAATTGTCCTCTTTGTCTCTCAACCCTAGTGTTTCCCAAGAAGGGAAATCTGCCTCACCCAACTCATTCAATCCAAGTCATAGTATCATTTCTGATACTGTGGTCTTTCTGCTATAAGAACCTGAACCTAAGAAATTTAGTATCCAAGCTGCATTATCTAATATGATTTTCAGAATTAATTGCCAGTAAGGAATAGCCACTTTGCATGGCCTGAATCTTTTTGGATTTGCACATACTAGTTATTAAGGTGAATCTAAAAATTCTGCTCTACTATGAGCCTCTCTTTGCTTGATAACAGTACTCAGACAAAAGATTAAAACTACAGCATGTTTGTTGAAAAAATAAGACTATATGAACTAAAAGGAAAACTAAAGTAGTTTAGAAGCCCAGAAGGCTCTTCTTTTCAAAGTTATATGCCAGTACATATATCTGCAGTTTAGGAGTGGGGGAATTGTGTTTACTTCATAAGCTGTTGCTAAGAAAGAGAGCCCACAGAATGTGGAAAGGAAGCAGGAAGGGCACCAAAGACAACTGTACTCTCCATTTTTACCTAGAGCCCTCATAGCTGCTTTTGAAAAGGGTAACACCCCTACAAGCCAGTATTTCCTTTAGCATGTTTCACAGAAGCTAAGTCCTTGACCTCTTCCTTGAAAAAGGGTTCATTCTGTAGTACCAAACAAAGGGAAATATTAAATTCAGATTTACACTGCACATTCATAAATCAAAGACTGAGAAGGTCTGTGGTAAAATAACACAAATTTCTCTAATTCTATAGTGCCCAAACTTTCTTAATCACCAAGTCTCTCTTTTCATATGGCATGTATTAAACCTGACAAAGCACACTGAGGAACTGCTGGGATCAGAGAGGGGTACTTTTAAGCATAGAATAACATTATAAAAGCAGTGTTTTAATAAGAATAATCTAGTGGTATGTAGATGAACTGGAGATGGAGAGACTGGAAGCATGAAATTCTATTTGGAAGCTGGTGGAATAATTTGTTACGAAGAAAATGACAAAGATCAGATAATTCAACAAATGTATATTGAGCCACTATATACCAAACATTGTTGTAGATTTAGATGATATAGAAAAAAGTCAAAATTTTTTCTCATGGAGATTATTTACATCCTAAGAGAGGAAGAAATACAGTAAATAAACAAATATACAAAATGGCAAGTGGCAAAGAGTGCTACAAAGAAAAATAAAGTCAAGTAGAGGAAAGGTAAGAGCCCTGGGTAGTGGTTAGAGGGAGGCCTTGTGAGTGAACATGTAAACAGAGACCTGCATTAGATTAGAAAGAAAGCCACATGGATATCTAGACAGAGGGAACAACAATGCAAAGACTTTGAAGTAGGAACCCAGTATGGCAAGAAGTAGAGTTAGGCGAGGTAGTAGTAGATGGGGAGAGGGAGGGAGGCATGGGAAGAGACAGGAATGAGCGAGATGTGAATCTTACCTAATCGACCATGGTAAAGACTTTGGATGTTATACTGAATAAAACTGGAAGCTGGTGGAGTTTTCAGCGGAGGAATGACATAGTGTGTCTTAGTGTTTAAGATGTCACTTTTAACTTATATATGAACAGATTGGAGTTGAATTTGAGTGAAAACAGGGAGGCTGGTCAAGACTTGCTAAGGTCCAGACAAGAAATGATAATGCCTTGGAGTTAGGAGATGGTGGTAGGAAGCTAGCAGTCAGCTTCAGGATATATTTTGAAGTTAAAAGTTAACAAGAATTTCTGTTGATGATACCATGTTCCAGGTTTTAAGTGTTTAACCCTAATTCACCTTCATAGAAAACTTTGGAGGTAAGTAGTTATTATCTCTTGTTTTATAATTATAAAGAACAAGACAAAGAAAAATTCTTTTCCCAATGTCATAAAGCTAATAAGTGGTGGTATTGGGTTGGAAACTAGGACATTATAACTCCAGAGCCTATGCTTTATAAATTATGCAATTATACACCACCCTCTCTAAAGAGGAATTAGAGGAAAACCCTAGGCCAGTAGCAGGCAAATACCACACTAATGTCTGATGCCGTTTACCTTCTGTCCAGTCCTGAAAAATTTATAAGGAATGAAATCAAAGTATTTTTTCTTTAATCTGCTTATAAAGAGTTTATGTTTTCTGACTTTTTCACCACAGAAAAAGGTTGGAGCAGCACATAAACTTGTTCTGGGCAGACTGGAGTATCAGAGAGAGTGAGATAAGATTCCAGGTATCACCCTGGCCAGGTGGTTCAGTTGGTATGAGCATTGTTCTGTGCACCAAAAGATTGTGGGTTTGATCCCTGGTCACGGCATGTACTTAGGTTGTAGGTTTGATCCCCAATCAAGGTGTGTACAAGAGCCAACTAATCAATGTTGCTCAGATTAGTGTACCTCTCTTCACCACCCCCCTTCTTTTCCTCTCTCAGTAAAATCAATAAAAATATCTGTAGGTGAGGACTTAAAAAAAATAAAAAGATTTTCAGTTTCCTTTTAGGGTTAGCTTTTTGGTTTTGGGGTTTTTTATTTTAAAGATTTTTATTTATTATTTTTTTAGAGAGAGGGGAAGGGAGACAGGCAGAGAGGGAGAGAGACATCAACATATGGTTGCCTTTCACCTGCCTCCAGCTATGGACCTGGCTTGCAACCTGGTTATGTGCTCTGGCTGGAAATTGAACCAGTGACCTTTGGGTTCACAGGCTGGTGCCTTATCCACTGTGCCACTAGCCAGGGCTTCTTTTAGGGTTATCTTTTTGTTGTTTTTTTAAATATTCCAATTATTTTTTCTCCACCCAGCCCCCACCCCACCCCAACTTCCATAGTTAATCCCCATCCCATTATCCATGTCCATGACTCCTTCATATATTTTCCTTGACTTCACCTTCTTTCAAACAGCCTCCTCTTACTGCTGTCAGTCTATTCTGTAATTCTATGCTTCTGGTTCTGTTTTGATTATTAGTTTGTTTTGTTCATTAGGTTCCTTTTCTAAGTGAGATCATACGGTGTATGTCCTTCACTGACTGACTTATTTCACTTAGCATGATAGTCTCCAGTTCTATCAATGCTCTCACAAAAGGTAGGAGTCCCTTCTTTGGGAGTTAATTCTGACAGTTACACACATACACACACACACACACACACACACACACACACCCCTCCTATTGGAGAAACAGATAGCAATCAGAATGTTTTAAACTGCTCACAATGACCTAACTAATGGGAATGGTTCTGATGGGTTTAATTGGAATAGGGGAACTCTTAGTGCTGCTGATCATCTTAAAATGGATTTCATTTTCCTCCTTAGTTTGGGGGCTTCATTCTGAGAGAGAGGAAACGGTTTTAGGAATACACGTTCAAATATTTTTTTCTGGTTTCTGCTTCTGGTATGTAAGGAGCTTGGAAGTCTTCACCTCATCCTAACAGCAAATTAAAAACTAAAAAAACTAAAATCTCAACAGTCACAGGAGAAGCTGCTGCCCCCCAAATTGGAGAAAGAAGCAAATGCAGAGAATCACATCTTACCAAAGCAGGAGCCCACAAGCAGAACTCTTTGCAGGAGCCAGTACTAGAATAGGGAAACCTGAATGATGTATTGCTGGAAGCCTGGTGTTAAAAACTCCAGGAAAGGAGGTGGGAGACTTCACATTTTTGTGAGTTTTAGAACTATAAAATGCTTCCCTTTCTTCCACACCTCACTACCACACCACAAAAGTCTATTTATCAGTTACTGTATCTAGTACATCATCTCCGGCTTTCAACAAAAATTACAAGGTACATTAAAAGGCAAAATACAGTTTGAAGGAACAACAGCAGAATCATACTCAAATAAGATAGGGATGCTGGGAATATCAAAATGGAAATTTAAAACAACTATGATTAATATGCTAAGGACTACATAGTGGAAAAAGTAGACAGTATGCAAGAACAGATGAGTGATAAGCAAAGCAGGAAATTCTAAGAAAAAAATCTTAGGTAAAGAGCAAAAACAGCCCTGGCTGGTAGCACAGTGGATAAGGCGCCGGCCTGCGAACCCAAAGGTCGCAGGTTCGATTCCCCAGCCAGGGCACATAACCAGGTTGCAAACCAGGTCTCCAGTCAGGTCTGTGGCTGGAGGCAGGTGAAACGCAACCACACATTGATGTCTCTCTCCCTCTCTGCCTCTCTACCTTCCCCTCTTTCTAAAAATAATGAAATAAAATCTTAAAAAAAAAAAAAAAGAGCAAAAACACTAACTAAAATGAAGAATGCCTTTGGTGAACTTACTAATAATTGGACAGGGCTAAGGAAGGGGTCTCTGAGTTTGAGGATATGTCAATAGAAACTTCCCAAACCTAAAAGCAAAGGGAGAAAAGTGGACATAATGGGACTGTATATCCAAAAACTGTGTGACAGGTACAAAGTGTATAATACGTATAATGGAAAAGAGAATAAAAAAGGCATAGAAGCAGTATTTTGATCAATAATAACTGAGAGTTTCCTACAAGTTAATATCAAACACCAAACCACATATCCAAGAAGTTCAAGGAACACCAAGCAGAATAACTCCACCCCCCCAAAATAAAAAAAAAATGTACTTAGGCATATTGTATTCAAACTGCAGAAAGTCAAAGATAAAGAAAAAATCTTGAAAGAAGCCAGAGGAAGAACACCTTACCTGAAGGGGAGCAAAGAATAAAGTCTAGCCTCTTAGAATCCACCAAAACGAGTACAATAAATATATAAAGTGTTAAAATATTTTTCTCCAGTTGCACTCGTTCTAATCTAACCAAATTAAATTAAATGTGATGCTTCTCCTATAATTCATTGAAGGATTTTTGTAAAAGCGTGGACTTGGGAGGAATGGGCTGAAACAAGAAAGAAAGGAGAAGATCCAGATACCGTAGGAATTTTATAGGATTTGGAGATGTACTAAACGTGCTGTGAGGCAGGTCTAGACCAGTGAGATGTACTAAGTGTGCTGTAAGGCAGGTGTACACCAGAGTATGTTCAAAGTGGGTGTAAGATATTAGAATTAAAATTTAGAAATGGCAGAACCACTGAGTTTACCTTGTTTTCCGTGGACTTTGGTTTCCCAAAGACACTAGAGCGCCAATAAAGGTCAGAACCTTGGAGAGTTCCAAAAAGCGCAGGGCCAGAGAGAGAAATGTGAATGCTACTGTTGCATTGGCATGAAGTAGATGGGATAAAGCCTCTTAAAATTGATACGGAAGTAACACTCTTGTTTGCTTCCTATGGAAATCTCCAAAATTTTAAAAATGAGTACCTCTGCCTCCCCACGACTTCATAGAGGTCTTAGTGGAGTTAGAGTTTCAATCTGTCTTGTGGAACAAGCACAAAACCATCATAGTGGTGATGGGATTTTTGTTAAATTGATATTACAGAGCGGCACAATTTCAGATACTTGTGCTTTCTCCTAAGGACACTTCTAAGGTATGGTATTGCTTCTTTGTGTTATTTCCTGATCTATTATAAAGCTAATTAAAAGCTTTGCTGGGGTTGGGAGGTTCCTAAAAATTGTTTGCTGGTAGGCACTTATGTTTGTAACTGAAAGATAAAAAGGATACACTGTGTATTAAAGGTGATTTATAAAAGGTGAATTAAATTCAGGCTCTTGCCAGCAACAACAGACTTGTAACTACAGGCACAGGTTGATTATCCTGCTCTAATTTCAGTAATCTGGTTTGTTTTGTTGTTTGTTTGTTCGTTTGTTTTCAGAGGACTAAATCCAAACACTTTTACTGTCATTGTTGTTCTCTTTCTCCTTAGTTTTAGAGTATATTCATGGTTTTCATATCAGATTGATAAATTCCTAATGCCTCAATTAAAGCTTCACCCAATTTTTTAATCAGCCTACATTTATGACAAATCAGGCTTAAAATAGGGACTTGACTGTAAATTTCAGGAAACAACCTAACTAGTAAGTCCTGGTGATAATAATAGCAGAGGAAAGAAAAATCTTGTAAAAATACATAGAACTTATCACAAAGAAGAATCATAATATATTGACACTTAAGTTCTAAGCTGTATTCATTATCTTTTTGTACTACCTGAGAGAACAAGAGAGTTACAGCAAATTTTTGAATAGCTAACTGATTTGCAATGCCAAAAATAAATACAATGTCTAAAAGGTATGTGATTTTTTAAATTTAATCTTTATTGTATTTTTCCATTACCATTTAGTCCTTTTATACTCTGCCTCCCAAGCAATCACCACACTGTTGTCCATGTCTGAGTCCTTTTTCTTTCTTTTTTTTTTTTTTCTCCAATACTTCTCCATTTTATTAAGGTTAAACAATATAATATTAATGTATCTAAACATTTGCTGTAAGTTTTCAGTGATGTTTATATTCTTTATTATCTTTCCACAATTAAGTTAATTTAGGCACATTGGCTTGTATTTCATAGAAAATACTTAGCTTTAGGTCACAAATAGGAATGAATATAATTTGAAATATTACAAAGATGATTTCAAATTTCAGCTAACCTCTTTTCCAAATTGCAACCGCTTGTTTAGTCTTTAATAAAACACATGCTGAAGTGTGCCACGTGTGAGATTCTGGCGACTAAGAAATCCCTGAAAAGCAGTAAGCCATAATTATTAGAAAGCGCAGAACACTGGCAAGGCTTAATTGCAAAGTATCTGACAGAAGGCCACCGGTTTTGTTTTCCTAAGAGGAGCTAGGAACTACAGACGTCATTTTGTAATGCATTGAAATGGCATTGCCTTGTGTGAGTGTTGCACAGAAACTCCAGGCCGCCGCTTCTCCAGCTATTTGGGATAAGCTTCCACTATCATTGCATGGCGGCACATGCAGCCACTAAGCCAAACTGGCCTCCTTCCTTCCGTAACCGGTTGGCAGCTGCCATGACCAAACGGCAGCCAGTGGCTCCAAACGGGTGGCCCAGGGACAGCGACCCACCCCACTTGTTAAACTTCTCCAAGGGAGGTGATCCAACCTTGGTTTTCCTACCCATGTAGTTTTGTGCAAACCAATCAGAATCCATGGCTTTAAAATTAGCCAAAATCTGACCTGAGAAAGCTTCATGAAATTCAAAAGCATCAATATCATTCATTGTCAATCCTGCCTTTTCTAGAACTTTTGGAGTAGCGTATGTTGGTCCGAGCAAAAGTTGATCTTTTGGATCTTGAGACACGTACACAAAATCCCTCAAATATGCCTTCGGCTTATAACCCATGGCGAGAGCCTTTTCCTCCGCCATAATCAGCATTGCAGATGCACCATCGGTCAGGAAAGAAGAATTTGCAGCTGTCACTGTGCCGTAGGGCTTGATGAAGGCAGGTTTTAGTTTGCCCATCTGCTCCAGGGAGGAAGGACGAATGCCATTATCTTTGGTAACTGTATCTTTTCCTGGTACTTTGAAGGGTACAATATCAGAAAGGAGTCCTTCGTCCTGTGCCTTCTTGGCCAGGCTATGTGAGCGCAGTGCATACTCATCCTGCTCCATCCGAGAAACAGCAAAGGCAGCAGCCAGTCGGTCTGCAGAGTGGCCCATGGTCTCGTTGGTGGAGAACTCTGCCACTGCAGGGAGCTCAGGGGCTAGGAAATTCAGTCTGAATTTAGAGATTAAAGATAGCCGCTGACCCACAGTCTTGGCCTTATTGAGATCAAGCATCATTTTCCTCATTTTCCTTGAATGACGAATAGGGACGTCGGACATGAGCTCCACACCACCTGCCACGACCACATCAGACTGGCCAGAAGCAATCAAACCAACACCTGTGGTCATGGCTTGGTTGGAAGAGATGCAAGCCATGGTAACAGTGTGGGCAGGAGTCTTGTCCGAGAAGCCAGCTCCCAGGGCAGCCTCTCTAGCCACATTGCTGGTTTTCACTTCCTGAATAACTGTGCCAAAGATGATATAATCAACAACTTCCTTTGGAATATTAGTCCGATGCAACAAACCCGAAAGTGCTGCTCTAGCCAAATCATGTGGCATCAGGTCTTTATATGAAGTGCCTGACAGCAAAAATGGAATACGAACACCCTCCACCACCACAATATTTCTCATGTTGGGTTTTGCCAAAGTTTTCTTTGATTTAGTCTGCGCAGCTGGGGCAGCTTGTAGCTGGGAGGAACAGCTCAGAGGTCTCACAGAAAATCTGATGGCCCATTGTGATGTGCTGGAAAGGCTTTTAAAGGTGTAAGTCAAGATGGAAGTCATTATGAAATCTGCGTTCAAGTCCGCTCAGACTCCAGCTGCGGGAAAGGTTCCGATGCGAGTGACTGACCGCGGAGGGACGAAGAGGCGCAACCACCCCGGAAAGGACCCCTCACGTACCCACCCCACCCTGTGGATTCTCGGGCTTAGCTGGCCTTGTAGCTGCCCGTCGGACGCCTGACTGGAAAACCCGGCGCTGTGCCTTTTCGAGGGGTCTCCTTCCTTCCAGCGGAGAAAGAGTCCCTTACGACCCGTTACCTGGAAGCCAAGAGCAGGTTTAAGGGGTCGGCGGCAACTGGGCGGGGGGATTTTAGTCAGTCAATGCGCCGGGCGCCTATGCGGGGCCAGGCTGCGGGAAGAAAAGTCTGAGTCCTTTTTCTTTTTGCTCAATCCATCCGCCTCCTAACCTTCCCCCCACCAATAACTCATCCTACTGTCTACCTATGAACTTATCTCTGTTTTGTGTGTTCAGTTTCTTCATTAGATTCCACATATGAGTGAAATCATGGTGTTTGCCTTTCTCTAACTAGCTTATTTCATTTAACATAATATTCTCCAGATCCATCCACACTGTTGCAAAAGGTAAAATTTTCTTCTTTTTTGTGGCTGAGTAGAATTCCAATGTGTAAATGTTCATAGTTGTTTTATCCACTCATCTACTGGTGGATACTTGGGCTACATACATATACTGGTGATTATAAATAACACTGCAATGAACATAGGGGTGCTTACATTCTTCCAAATTTGTGTTTTGGGTTCCTTTGGATATAGTCCCAGAAGTGGGATCACTGAGTCAAAAAGCAGATCTATGTTTAATTTTTTGAGGTACCTCCATATTCTTTCCACAATGGCTGCACTAGTCTGTATTCCCATCACCAGTGCAAAAGGGTACCCCTTTCTCCCTATCCTTGCCAGCACTTGGCTGGCTGTTGATCTATTGATGATAATCATTCTTAAAGGTGTAAGATGATATCTCATTGTGGCTTAATTTACATTTCTCTGATTAGTGACATTGAGCATCTTTTCTTATGTCTATTGGTCATTTGTATGTCCTCTTTAGAAAAGTGTCTGTTTAGATTCTTTGCCCATTTTTTAATTGGGTTGTTTGGTTTTTTTGGTGTTGTTTTGTAAGTATTTTATAAATTTTGGCTATTAACTGCTTATCAGGTGTATCGATGAATATGTTCTCCCATTCTGTGGGTGTCTTTATTTTGTTGATGATTTCCTTTGCTGTGCAAAACCTTTTTAGTTTGATAAAAAGGTTTGTGACAAAAAGGGAGTGTCCAGGGTGCATTAGCATTCTACTCAGAATTTGGAGATAAGGAAAATTAGATTTAGTTATGGGTAACAATAATAAATGTTAGTGAGAAAGATGCAAGATGGTACTAGATGTTTTTGTCTCCTTCAAGGCACATCTTTTAAAATATTTATTAAATGTTATCTTAATAAAAGAATATTTTTTATGATGAAGTAAACCAAGTTTGTTTTGCGAACTGAAGTTGGACCGAGACAGATTTTAAGTTCACGCCACATGCATCAAAGCATTAAAAGGCTAACTTTAGCAAATTTTCAAGTGGGCTGAATAAGAGGAGGGAAATTGTGTCCTGAGTGTGATTTGCGGTTGTGAAATTACAAGTAAACACTACAGAATATGACAGAAGGAAGGAGATCAGATGTCAAATGACTAGGAGGGAAATACTGGTGCCATTGATAGGAACTGAGTAAGTTACAAAGGAAATCAGTAAATAATTAGTTCCTTTTGAAATCTGTTTAATATGAAAAATTAGATATCCAATTGGAAATATCTACTAGATAGTTGGAAATTTTTTTCACTTCACAAATATTTTTGAGCCCTACAGATGCCTTTCCTTTTTTAACATTTGAGGAGATTGAGAGTAGTACAAATTTCTTTCCTACTCCTGTAAACCCAGAATGTAGTCCCCTGGTGGATTTTCTTAAATGTTTTAAGCCAATTATGTAAAATGTAACATTCGCTTTGTTTTAACAACCTCTATGTTACATCTCATAGTAATCACAAATTGACAGTTTCCAAACTCAGAACCTATTTTTAGTGCTGTTTAAAAAACAAATAATTCTCCCTGTGAATGTATTAGAAAACACTGAATTGTGTCATTTGAATAGGTGAATTGTATATTGTGCTAACTATCTCTCAATAAAGTAGTTTAAAAAGTTATTCTTCACTGCACACATTTCCAAGTAGATGTTTTTTTTAAGATTGCCAGGGAAAGACCATAGTTTCATACCAGGGGTTGAGCTTGTGCCACACAGATTACATTGGATATAAGAGAGGGTAATATCTCGTAATTTTTAGAATGAAGTTTCAAGCTAGGTTTTAGAATATAGAAAATGTAGGTATTTTTTTCTTAACAAACACTAAGCACCTGTCCTACCTAACAAGAAAAGTCTAAGAAATGCTTCCTTAGGAAGATGATACTCTGAGATGAGTCTTGAAAAATGAGTCTAAATCAATATAGTGAGGAAGCTGGAGATGTTCAGAGGAAACAGCTTGTGCAAGTGCAAGTATATGTGAAGAACTGCATTCAGTTTGGAATTACTAAAGTGAGGTGTGTGTGTGTGTGAGAGAGAGACAGAGAGAGAGAGAGAGAGAGAACAGTCTTTCCGTGTAAATGCATATAAAGATTCATCACATTTAGTAGCTTCCTAGTGTTCTAGTACATGATTGTATGCCAGTAAGTATTTAATCATTCCTGTATTGATGGGCCTTTAGATTGCTGCTTGGTTTTGACACTTAGTTTACGTCTACGTGTTTCCTTGCAAACTTGTAAATGTAGTTCTGTGTCAAAGGTTAGGCCTTGTTTTTTGATAACCAGCATTGATAAATTTGAATACATATCTCAGATCTGGATGACAACCAGTCATATTTCATTTATATGATGTAACTTTTGAGCCAACTATTTTTTGTTAAATCAAAGGTGGTTTTAGTTTCAGATCATTTATAGCTTTGTTCAGCCATGGTAAGGACTTATTTTTACTCTTGAGTGATATGGGAAGCCATTGGTGGATTCTGGGCACAGCACTGACAGAACACAAACAGGTATTTCTAAAGTTAAGACTGGCTACAGTGTTGAGGACAGATGGCAGGGAGGCAAGGAGAAAGGTAGCAGGAAAACCAACTAAGAAGCTATTGTAATAGTTCAGGCGAGGAATAATGGTGGCTTAGACTAGAGGAGGAATGATGATTCTACACATGCTGAAATTAGAGCTGGCAGGGTTTGTTGATGGGTTGGATGTGGAGAGAGAAAGAGGTCTCAAGGTTAACTCTTTAAGATTAGAATGACCTTTTCCTGATTTGTGGGGATTGGGAAAGATGTGGCATTGATAAGTAAATCAGGAATGAAATGTACAAAACAAATTTTGAAAGAGAACAAGAACTCCTTTATTATGATTCACATACATGGTCCTTTTCTCTCCACATCCTGGTAGGTATCATTCTGACCGGAATAGAACTAAACTGGTAGAGTGTGGAGAGGTAGGGGGGAAAATACATTTGTTTATGTATTATTTATTTCTCTCAGAATCTACCTGTATCTAACACATAGAGATATTCTGGCTTTACGGAATTTCATCAAAATGATTATAAAGAAAAGCACTTTTCAAGACAGGGGAAAGGCAACTGTACATTCATGTCTCTCCCTCTCTTCTTCTCTCCTTTTCCCTCTCTCTAAAAATAATGAAATAAAAAGAAATAAAAGCATGTTTTCTTATTTAAAAAATAAAGAAGAAAGAAAAGCATTTTTCATTTGGACTGCATGTAAAATTAGAAATGTTTGCCTATAAAAAAAGCCTTCCTAATAAACTGAGTTGAAAAACTTCTTAGAAAACTAGCAGTTAACATGTTAATCACTTTGTAGTATTCTGGCTTTGGTAATTTAATGACATGACTGTTACTTAGATAAATAGACTATACTTCCAGACCCTGCTTCATGTCCTCAGTTCTCAAAATATCTTTTCCTCCTTTTCTCTGTGTGTTTTGGTCCTTTCCATATTTGATAAAGCATCATTCCATTCATGGCACAAACTGTAGCCTAATTATAGTAGTTTAAATACTGTGAAATTTTTTATTGAGTTTATTGGGGGTGACATTGGTTTGCAAAACCACACAGGTTTCAATTGTACAACTCAATAAAACATCATCTGCATACTGTGAAGTATGCCCACAACCCTAACCAAAGTCTTTTTCCATCTCCATTACTCTGCTCTGCCTTGTCCCACTTTCAACTACCCCCACCCCACTTTTCCCTCTAACTAACATCACACTGTTGTCTGTGTCTGTGTGTTATGTATCTATGTTTTTTTGTTAATCCCTTCACCTTCTTTCATTTAGCTACCCTTCTTCCCTCCCCTCTGACAGCTCTCAGTCTGTTCCATGTATCCTCTATTTCTGTTGTGTTCATCAGTTTTTTGGGGTCAGTAGATTCCACATATAAGTATGATCATGTGGTATTTGTCTTTCTCTGACTGGCTTATCTCACTTCTCATAATATTCTCCAGGTCTATCCATGCTATTGCAAAATACAAGATTTCCTTTTTTAAGGTCACATAGTATTCCACTGTGTTAAACGCACCACAACTTTCTTATCCACTTATCTACTTATAGGCACCTGGGTTGTTTCTGGGCTATAGTAAATAATGCTGCAATGAACATAAGGGTACATAAATTCTTTCAAATTAGTGTTTTGGGGTTCTTAGGATATATTTCTAGAAGTGGGATCGCTGGTCAAAAGGCAGTTCCAATTATAATTTTTTGAGGAAATTCCATACTGCTTTCTGCAGTGGCTGCACTATTCTGCATCCCACCAACAGTGCACTAGAGTTCCCTTTTCTCCACATCCTCATCAGCACTTGTTGATGGTAGCCTTTCTGGCAGGTGTGAGGTGATACCTCATTGTGGTTTTAATTTCTATTTCTCTGATGATTAGTGATGTTGAGCATCTTTTCATATGTCTATTGGCCATCTTTGGGGAAGTGTCTATTCAGGTCCTTTGCCCATTTTTAACTGGGCTCTTTGTCTTCCTGGTGTTGAGTTATATAAGGTTTCTATGTATTTTGGAAATTAACCCCTTATCAGATGTATCGTTGGCGAGTATGTTCTTTCATTTAGTGGGTTCCCTTTTCATTTTGTTGATGATTTCTTTTGCTGTACGAAAGCTTTTTAGTTTGACGTAGTCCCATTTGTTTACTTTCCCCTTTGTTTCCCTTGCCCATGGAGATAAATAGGCAAAAATATTGCTACAAGAGATGTCTGAGATTTTACTACCTATGTTTTCTCTTAGGATAAAATGCTGTGAATTAAGTCTTTGTCATTTATCTGCATGATGAAATTTTCTTCAGGAAACATAAAGACAGAAACTCACTGCATCGGAATGATAAGTCCATGCTGGCACTGATTGCTTAATCCTGTAGATTTCAAAGGATTAAATCCAAAGGCATTGACATACCTCACTGGCTCTTCCCAATTTGTTTGGTTAATAAACATCCTTATTTATAGAAAAGCTTAATGTTTTACAAATATTGGAATAGCACATAAGGTATTCTGTTTAAACTGTTGGCGATACTAGCACAGTATGGATTTACTTTAAGTTAAAAATATGAAGCCCTGGCTGGTGTGGCTCAGTGGATTGAGCACTGGCCTGTTAACCCAAGGGTCACTGGCTCAATTCCCAGTCAGGGCACATACCCAGGTTGCAAGCCAGGTCTCAAGCCACGTTCCCAGCTGGAGGCAGGTGAAAGGCAGTCATATATTGATGTTTTCCTTTCTCCCTTTCTTTCTCCCTCCCATCCCTTCTCTCTAAAAATAATGAATAAACTTTTTTAAATAAAATAATTAATTAAAAGTATGGCAAGCTCAGAATCTCCCCAAGGCTCTAGCTTGAGCTCCTCTTAGAATTACACGGCTCTGTAATACTCTATTGTTATGAAATATGTTAAAATTTATTCTTTGACTATGCCTAGGATGCTTAGCAAATCTTAGAGCAGAAATTTTCTAAAATTTTTTATTGTTGTTCAATTACAGTTGTTGTAATGTCCCCCTCCCCCATGTTTCTCATGTATTTTACTTATCTCTTTCTTTTCCTATATATATTTTAATTAATTTGTTATTGTATTACATTTATTACATTTTCCCCCATTGCTATCCCCTACCCCACCCACCCCATCCCTTTTCCCACAGTCAGTCCCCCACATGTTGTCCATGGGTCATTCATACTAGTTTATTGACTACACTCTCCTCCGTCTTTGCACCTTTCTTCCCCTTCCTCTTCCCCTCTGATCACAATCAGTCTGTTCCTTGTTTCCATGTCTCTGGTTCTATTTTGATTGTTTGTTTTGTTTATTAGTATCCTGTATTAGGTGAGATCATATGGTATCTGTCTTTCACTTCTTGGCTTATTTCACTAAGCATAGTACTGTCCAGTTCCATCCATGCTGTTGCAAAAGGTATGAGTTCCCTCTTTCTTTCTGCCACATAGTATTCCATTGTGTAAATGAACCAAAGTTTTTGGATCCAATCATCCACTGATGGGCACTTAGGCTGTTTCCAGCATGTGGCTACTGTAAATAGCGCTGCAATGAACATGACAGTGTATAGGTTCTTCTGAATTGGTGTTTCAGGGTTCTTTGGATATAATCCTAGCGGTGGAATCGCTGGATCAAAAAGCAATTTCATTTTCTTTCTTTCTTTTTTTTTTTTTGAGGAAATTCCATACTGTTTTCCATTGTGGCTGCATCAGTCTACATTTCCACCAACAGTGCACTAGGGTCCCCTTTTCTCCACATCCTCGCCAGCACTTGTTTATTGATTTGTTAACCATTCTGACAGGTATGAGGTGGAATCTCATTGTGGTTTTAATTTGCATCTCTCTAACTGCTAGTAATGTTGAACATCCTTTCATATGCCATGGACCCTTTGTATGTCTTCATCAGAGAAGTGTCTGTTCAGGTCCTTTGCCCATTTTTTATTTAATTGGGTTGTCTATCTTCCTTAGAGCAGAAATTTTTTTAAGTGCACAATAAAAATTATGAAGTAATCAAGTTGTTTTTTATTGTTAACATTCTTGTAATAATTGGGTAATAGTGAATAGATTTAGCAAGTCTTAACAAATTCCTAGAAAGCATGGGTTCACCATTAAATTCTTTCTTTATTCTTCTCAAAGAGGGTGAAAATGATTGGAAAGACAGGTCAGAGACCATTGAATACTGCTAACTAAACACCAACAAGATAATCAGAAAATTCTTGCTCTCAAATCTGTAGACAACAACATCTGCAAGAGGATACATGAGGACTTTTTATGTATTTCAAGATGTAGAGCCATATTTTAACTTCATTGGTTGTGAAGCTTTGAGATAAGGATGTAGGCACTTTCTAAATTACAGATCCAACCACTATTAGCTTAAACTCTGTCTTAAACAAAATTTGGGAGTCAGTGAGAAAGGTACCAAACTGTGTCTTAGAGTGCTTTATTTTAAACATGTGTGTTTGGTAATCATGTGTTTGGATGTCCTAAAGTAATGACTAGAAACCCATGCTGATTTTTTTCCTGGTCAATCACACCTATAATAAAATTATTCATGTAAGCCACCTAGAGACATCAGTAAATGTAAGAGTGAATCTGCAAACCAACTCTGAAGTCATGTCCTTTGTCAAATATTAGTCTTTCAAAGGCCACAGAAGAAAACTTTTCTCTACTATACCTATTCCTCTGCTCTTCAGGATCACATGACACCACTAAATTCTTAGAATGATCAGGTTCCATAAACATTAACAGGGTTTTTTTCTGTTGGTTAAAAAGAAGCATTTATTAATTAGCTATATGGTTAGAGTCCTTATGTTTTTATTTAATTGTGTTTCTGTCACTTGTAGTATTCTTGTTTTGGCACACTACCACTAACTAGCTTTATGAAATGTCAAATCTTGTTTCCTAAAACTACCAGAGGTAGAGATACAAGCTCTCTTGCCTTTATTAGATCCTGAATACTACCCAAACTGGAACCATTTATCTTTTCTCTTTCCTGTGCACCTTTTGGACTTAATCTGTTTTCTTCTGGCTTCCAGCAGTCATTTTCCACCTTGGATTTTGTCCTTTCAGCCTCACTGCTGAATGAGTAGTAGCTTCAGAGCTTCTACCCCAATACATTTAACTTCTCTCCAATATCTAAAATAGGTGCCCTTGCAATTTGTGTACCAGAATTCAGAGGGAAAGGAATGAGATAAAAATAACCCAAGGGGGACCTGTAACTTAAACATAGTTAAGAAGATTGATTTTATATCATGTGCATTTTACCACAGTAAAAAAAAATTAATAAATCAAAGGAAAATTTGAAGTCACATTTTTATACAAAGTTATATCCATTGAAGTATTAGTACTGAATTTAAAAACAACCTTAGAAGTTATATTGTTATATTAACTACATTTAGAAACCGAAACCCAGAAAGATTAAGTGATTTGCATGAGGGGAGGGGGAAAAGAAGAGCCTAGAGTTTTCAACATTAGTCCATGTTGTTTTGGAGCTGTCTTCTTTAGTTACTTCCTTGACTTTGCCATAACTAACACTTCTGCCTATTCTATTTTCCTTTGGAATTGAATCATAATTTGTTCTTCAGAACCATGCCTAATCAGTTGTCCCCTTTTTCCAGAAACAGGCAGTGGGTAAGTCTAGGTGCTAATAGTGGGTCAGCTGGCTTAGAAAAAGGGACTAAATGAGCTCCTGAGAGAAGTCAAACTAGTCTCTTTTACATTGTCTTCGTAATAGAGCAAGTAATTAATACAGCCTATGTGAGAAATTCCAACCCATTTGTTCTTCAAAGCCAGTGAAGTTTGTTTGATATTTAATAATGTAATTCCAGGTGTGTAAAAATAATACAAATATATGAGGTCTGTTCCGAAAGTATTGAGCCAAAATCAATATAAGTAAATCAGTTTGCACAGCCGATACTTTCAGGACAGATGTCGTATATGTAATAAGAAACATAAAATCTAAATTGTGAGACAAAAATGTTCAAAATGTTCAAAAGCTTTCTTTGTGTAATTATAGGTCATTTTATAGCTAAGCAAACCTATCTTTTCTAATATTGAAAACTTCATTAGTCATGTTTCTGCTATAACAGTGTTGTATAAAACAAACTACAATTTTCAGTGATTTACATTAACAAATATTTTTTTGTCTGTGAATCAGTTGGGATGGCTGTATTTCAAGCTGTACATTAGGTTCAGTTCTACACCACATGTCTCTCATTCCGAGCATGCTCTTCTCATGGTAGATGGTAGAAACACAAGAGATCAAGAGAAATCAAGTCAAACCATACATTCTCCTGTTGACCAAGACCAAAGGTAGTAGGGCAGGGACATACACCACCTATTCTCCTAGGAGGCATGTCAGAGTCACACAACAGAGCGTATGCACAAATAATCCTATTACAGGGAAGGAGTGAAGTATTGGGACAAAAATCTACCACAAAAAAATGTTTCAACCTAACAGTGTCAGTTAGTTTGTTACTGAAGCAACTGTCCTTTCTGATTTCTGAACAGTAAATAGGTAGTCTTATATTTGTTTTTGTTTTTTCCAGGTAATCTTCTCGTTCACTGTTAGCCTTTCTCCTATGACAAGTGACTTCACAGTGTCACTATTACTTAACATGTGAGATCCCCGGGAAACATACATCATAGTCAGACCAGGCTGATAAACGGACATTTTCCAAATTTATTTACCCAAGAAACTTGATTTGCTGTTTAACTGTTAAATTTTTGTGCAGGAGCTTCATCGAAAAATTGTTCTTACACAGCACAGTTTAATCTACACTCTTGAAGGTCTCTTTCCATTTCTGAATGAACCAATCCTGCCTGACTTCATTGTTAGCTGAACTCAACTCATCTGAGGAACTCAGTGAAAAAAATAAAACAATGTATTTGCCCTTTGGCTTATGAGTGAATAATGACAATGTGTTAGATCTCAATTATTTGCTAAAAATGTTTCTTCAGTGTACAAATCCAAAAACCAAAATAATAAACTTAATAGATTGGCTTCCTTCGTTATCAGTATCTTATTACCCAAATTTGGCATTTCAATCCTAACTCCTAAAAATTACATGGTTTGATAAACCATAGTCTTTTCTTTGGACTAGATTTCTGTTCTTCTTAAGAAATAACTGCATATCAAAGTAGCTATCTGGGTGTATTTGTCTGTGTAAAGAACATGTTAGAAGTGTGACCAGATTGCATGTATAAATATTATTATAACACCACCACAAATTGAATAAATAGCACACAGCATTAGTAGTTCAGTTTAAAGTGATTCATGTATTAGTCCAGTCATACTCATTACTCAGAAATAACCCACAACAGACTGAGATCCTGTAGAGATAACAAAAATAGGTGAGATGAAGATACCTATTTAGGGAATTGTCTGGAATATTTTAATATCTTTGAGATGGCATCATCACCTGGTAGTATTAAATATGACTTTTGTTATTTCCCTAGGTTATTCAGTTGACTTTTTTTTTTTTTTTTTTTAAGAAATCACTGACTTAAAACAGTTCTGGGACAGATAATGAAATGTTACTGCATGTATCAAAATCAGTAAGAAAAGCAAGCTATTATTCTGGAAGTAAGAGAGCTTATGATGTTTCAGACGGTATCTCATTTTATGTCTGTAAGCCAGTGTTGCCACATGACATCTCTTTTATTGTTTTGGAAGGTATGATTAAACTTTTTATTATTTAACCTTTTTTTCTCATATGTATTGTAAATTAGTTTGCATTAGGGACTGAATTTTATCTTCTTGTGGCTCTCACCTCAGCAATCAGGACCCAGAGGGGTGCTTAAACTTTTCTTTAAAATTTTGCTTAATGAGACCGTACAGTTTATTAAAATAGAGTTCATAGTTTCAGATTATTTTTAAGTGTTTTTAAAATGTAAATTAGATTAAATCACTCACCTACTTAAAACCATTAAACGGTTTCCTGATATTTAAAAATACAAACTACTTACTTAGGCTTCTGTATTCTTACTTCTTACTGAGCTTGTCTGCCACTTCTCCACTTCCATCATATGCCTTCCCTTCTGTTTTGTGGTGTTTTTAGATTTTTATTTTTCTTTTTTAAAAATAATTTATTGTTGCTGTATTACATTTGTGCTATTCTTCCCTCATCACTCTCTTGTGCCCCACCCACTCCATCCCCTCTCCCACAGTAAATCCCTACATTGTCCTCCCACATGGGTCATTTATAATTTACTAAATTCTTCCCAT
Organism: Noctilio leporinus; assembly: GCA_004026585.1. NCBI lineage: Eukaryota > Metazoa > Chordata > Mammalia > Chiroptera > Noctilionidae > Noctilio > Noctilio leporinus. The sequence goes on along the minus strand of PVIW01003012.1, from coordinate 151,682 downwards.
TTCTTCCTCCTATCTCCCCCTCCACACACCCCTCTGCACACTGAGAGTCTGTTCCTTATTTCCATGCCTCTGGTTCTGTTTTGATTGATTGTTTTGTTCATTAGTCTCTTGTATTAGGTGAGATTATACTGTTTTGTCTTTCACTGCCTGAGTTTATTTCACTAAGCAGAATACTCTCCAGTCCCATCCATGCTGTTGGAAAAAGGTAGGAGTTCCTTCTTTCTTTCTGCAGTGTAGAAATGAATCAGTTTTTTGATCTATTCATTCACTGATGGGCACTTAGGCTGTTTCCAGCAGGTGGCTATTGAAATAGTGCTGCTATGAACATAGAGATGCATAGGTTCTTCTGAATTGGTGTTTCAGGATTCTTCTGTATAATCCTAGCAGTGGAATCGGTGGGTCAAAAGGCAGTTCCATTTTCAGTTTTTTGAGGAAAGTCCATACTGGTTTACATAGTGGCTGCACCAGTCTGCATTCCCACCAACAATGCACCAGGATTCCCTTTTCTCCACATTCTGGTCAGCACTTGTTTGTTGATTTGTTAATGATGGCCATTCTGTCAGGTGAGGTGATATCTCATTCTGGTTTTAATTTGCATCTCTCTGATGGCTAGTGATGTTGAGCATTCTTTCTTACATCTGTTTCTAGACATGTCTGTTTAGGTACTTTGCCCATTTTTTAATTGGGTTGTCTGCCTCTTTGGTTTTAAGTTGTGTAAGTTCTTCGTGTATTTTGGAGATTGAACTTTTGTCTGAGGTATCATTGGGAAATATGTTTTCCCATACCATTGGTTTCCTTTTCATTTTGCTGATTTTTTTTTAGCTGAACAGAAACTTTAGTTTGATACAGTCCCATTTGTTTATTTGTACCTTTATTTCCATGGGAGAAGTATCAGTGAAAATGTTGGTGCATATGGCATACTGAAATTTTCCTGCCTATGTTTTCCTTTAGGACTTTTATGGTGGCATGGCTTATGTTTTAAGTCTTATCCACCTTGAGTTTACTCTGGTGTATGTTGTAAGTTGGTGGTCTAGTTTCATTTTTTTACATGCCCCTGTCCAGCTCTTCCAGCACCACTTGTTGAAGAGGCTATTTTCACTCCGTTTTATACTCCTTCCCTGTTTGTCAAATATTAATTAGCCATAGAGACTTGGGTTTATTTCTGAGCTCTCTATTCTGTTCTTTTGATCTGTATGTCTATTCTTATGCCAGTACCAGACTGTTTTGATTACAGTAACCTTATTGTATAATTTCCAGTATTGTAATTCCTCCTATTTTGTTCTTCATTCTTCATTCTCAAGATTACTGTAGCTATTCATTGTTGTTTTGGCTCCATATAAATTTTTGAAGTATTTGTTCTAGGTCCGTGAAATATATTGTTGGTATTTTAGTAGAGATTGCGTTGAATCTATAAATTGCTTTGGGTGTATGGACATTTTATGATGTTAATTCTTCCCATTCATGAACATGGTATATAGGCTTTCATTTATTTGTATCTTCCTTAATTTCTTTCTTCTGTGTTCTGTAGTTTTCCAGCTATTGTATCCAGCTATTTTGACAAATTCACTTATTAGATCTAGCAGTTTTTTGGTGAAGTCTATGGGCTTTTCTATTTACATTACCCTGTCATCTACAAATGACAGTTTTCCTTTCTCCTTTCCAATTTGGATGTCTTTGATTCTGTTTTCTTATCTGAGCGCTATGGCTAGAACTTTCAAAACTGTTGAATACAAGTGGGGAGAGTGGACAGCCTTGTCTTCTTTCTGATCTTAGTGGGAGAGCTTTTAGTTTTTGTCCATTGAGTATGATGTTGGCTGCAGGTTTCTCAGATATGGCCTTTATTAGGTTGAGGTACGCTCCCTCTATTCCCACTTTGCTACGCGTTTTTATCATAGATGGTTGCTGTGCTTTATCAAGTGCTTTTTCAGCATCTATTGATATGATCACATGGTTTTTGTCTTTCATTTTGGTTACATGGTACATTACATTTATTGATTTGTGAATGTTGTACCAGCCTTGCATCCCTGGGATGAATCCCACTTGATCATGCTGTATGATCTTCTTAGTGTATTGCTGGATCCGGTTGCCAGTATTTTATTGAGTATTTTAGCATATATGTTCATGATCAATATTGGCCTGTAGTTTTCTTTCTTTGTTGTACCTTGGCCTGGTTTTAGGATTAGAATAATGCCAACATCAGTGAAAGAGTTAGGGAGTCTTCCCTCTTCTTGGATTTTTTGGAATAGATTGAGAAGTTCCCTAAATGTTTGGTAAAATTTACCTTTGCAGACATCCGGTCCAAGGCTTTTGTGTGCCAGGAGTTTTTTTGATTACTGCTTCAATTTCACTAGTTGTTTTTGATCTATTCAGACTTTCTGCTTCTTCTTGATTCAGTTTTGGAAGGTTATATGTTTCCAGAAATTTGTTCATTCCATCCAGGTTGTCAAAATTTTTGTCATGTAGTTATTCATAGTAATTTCTTATAGTCCTATGTATTTCTGTGGTATCAGTTGTGATTGCTCCTCTTTCATTTATGATTTTATTTAGTTGGGTCCTCTCTCTTTTCTTGGTGAGGCTGGTTAAAGGCTTGTTGATTTTGTTTATCTTTTCAAAGAACCAGCTCTTGGATTTATTGATCCTTTGAATTGTAATAGTCTGTCATTTAATTCAGCTCTGATCTTTATTATTTTCTTCCTTCTACTTAATCTGGGCTTTATTTATTGTTGTTTCTCTAGTTCTTGTAGCTTTATGATTAGGTTGTTTATTTGAGATTCTTCTATCCTTTTTAGGTAGGCCTGTATTGCTATGAGCTTCCCTCTCAGGACTTCCTTTGCTGTGTCCCATAGGTTTGGGGCTGTTGTGTGTTCCATTTTTATTTGTTTCCAGAAACTTTTTGATTTCTTCCTTGATCTCATTGTTAACCCATTTATTATTTAATAGCATGTTCTTTTGTCTCCACAAATTTGAATATTATGAGATTTTTTCCTTGAGGTTTATTTCTAATCTCAAGCTGTTGTGATCTAATAAGATACCTGACATAAATTCAACTTTCTTGAATTTGTTGAGGCTTGTTTTGTGTCCTACAGTGTGGTCTGTCTTTGAGAATGCTCTGTGTGCATTTGAAAAGAATGTGTATTTTGCTTCCTTGGGGTGAAAAGTTCTGTATATATCAATTAAGTCATTTGATCTTAAGTGTTGTTCAATGCCACAGTACCCTTGGTGTTTCTTTCCTTGGCAGGTATGTCCATTGTTGATCATGGGATTTTAAAATCCCCTACTATCAGTGTGTTGCTGTGGGTATCCTTCTTGAAGTCCTCCAAGATTTTCCTTATATATTTGGGAGCTCCTATGTTGGGTGCATATATGTTTACCAGAGTTATATCTTATTGATGGATTGTTCCCTTAACTATCATGCAGTGTCCTTCTTTGTCTCTTTTTATGGCCTTCGTTGTAAAATCTATTCTTTCTGAAATAAGTATTGCTACTCCAGCCTTTTTTTATGTCCATTTGCTTGATATCTATTTTTCCATCCCTTCACTTTCAATCTTTGTCGATCATTTGTTCTGAGATGGGTCTCTTGAAGACAGCATATATGTGGGTCATGTTTTTTATCCATTCAGCTACCCTATGTCTTTTGATTGGTGTATTTAATCCATTTATGTTTAAGGTTATTATTGATATTTATTCAGTCTCATTTTTCCCCATTGTACCTGTGTTCCTCTCTTTCTCTTTTTCTGTCTGTTTATTCACCTTAAAGCAGACCCTTTAGCATCATTTGAAATGCTGGTTTGGTGGAGATGTATTCTTTTAGCCTTTTATCTAGGAAAATCCTTATTTCACCTTCTATTTTGAATGAGAGCCTTGCTGGGTAGAGTAGTCTTGGTTTCAGGCCTTTGTTTTTCGTTGCTTGGAATATTTTTTTGCCATTCCCTTCTGGCTTATATTGTTTCTGTTGAGAAGTCATTTGATAACCTTATTGGAGCCCCCTTTTATATTATTAGCTATTTCTTTCTTGCTGCTTTTAGGACTTTTCTCTTTGTCTCTGAAATTTGCTATTTTAATTATGGTGTGTCTTGGGGTGGGCCTGTTTGGGTTCATCTTCCTTGGAACCCTCTGTGCTTCCTGCACTTGCATGACTTTTTCTCTCCCCAAGTAAGGGAAGTTTTCTGTCATTACTTTTTCAAACAAGTTTTCTATCCCTTGCTTTTCCTCCTCCTTCTGGTATTCCTAGATATGGATATATGTTGGCCTACAGCTCTCTTAAAACCTTGTCATTTTCTTTCATTCCTTTTTTCATTTTGTTGTACCATCTGGGATTTTTTTCTATGTTGTCCTCTAGCTTGCTGATCAGATCCTCTGCTTCCTCCAGCCTGCTTTTGATTCCTTGTACTGTGTTCATCAATCCAGAAATTGTATTCTTCATTTTTTCCTAGATCTTATTGATAGTTTCTGTGTCTTTTTTAATGCTGGTATAGTTCTCAGTAAGTTCCTTGTGGCTTCCCTGGAGTTATTCTTAATTTTCTTTGAACTTGCTGAGCTCATTGAGCTTCTCTATAATCATTATCTTGAATTCCATGTCTGATAGTTTGCCTCTATTTCATTCAGCAGTTTTTCCAGGGGTTCCTCCTTTCCTTTTGATGGGCTTTGTCTCTTTGTGTCTCCCCAGTTTAGGTGGTTCTTCTTGATTGTTTCTGCTTCTTAGGTTGGTCTGATTTGACTTCCTATCTTACTTGTATGACCTTTTGTGGTAGGAGACCTATGGGATTCAGTGGTACACTCTTCTTGATCTCCTGAACTTGATGCTTTGGGGATGCCCTTCATGCTCTATATCTGGTCTGTCTGGTTGTACTTGAGTTTTGTTTGTTTTGTTGCTCTTTGGTGGGTCCTTACCTCCGGTTAGCTGACTGTGTGTCACTCTGTCAATCACCCCTTATATACTGTTACAAAGGTGCACTTTCTTTATTTTCTGGTTCAACCCCTGTTGTCATCAGATCATGTTCCAGTCTGGGCCGTTGCAGCCTGTTGGAAACTTCCAGAGATTCACTGTCTTTGTCTGCTTCAGTTATTAATCAGTTCAATCTGTGATCAGCTGTCAATCTTAAGCACCACCACAAGGGGCAGATTAATTCCTGTGGGTGTGGCTATTGCTTCCCCTCCAGCTGATGTTACTTGGAAAAGAGTGGTCTGCCTGCAGTATGGGGAATGAGTCAGCAATGGGACCCCATTGGCTGCTCCCTCATTTCTCTCCTCAAAGCCACCACCCCAAACACTCTTTAGGCATCTCTAGTCCACCCTGTCCTCCCTCTGCTAGAGACCAGGGCAAGTGGGTGCCAGTGTATTCTAAGAACTCTGTGTCCCCAGCCCTCTCTCTCAGACTGGCAAAATCATGGCTTTTTGCTTTCCACAGCTGGATGCTGTTTTATTTTCAGCTGTGTTGCCACAGGCCAGGAAGCCCAGCTAGGGGTTTTCACCCCACCTGTCTCAGGTGAAATCCCCCAGCTGCTGAGATATTTCTCCATCCCTTCAGCTGCCCCTCCACTGCCACATGTGGGAGCTCGTCTAGCCCTCTCTCATCTCTTCACATCACCAGTCACATTGTGATGAAGTGGCCTCTTCTGTTTTGTCCATGGTTATAAGGCTTCTCTCTAGCTAGTATTCTGTTGGTTATTCTGGGTGATTTCTCCACAATTAAGTTTTAATTTCTAGATTGGTCCTGGGAGGAGATTGGTGTAGCTCCACTTACTTCTCCACCATTTTGGATCTTCCCTGCCTTCCTTTCTTCCTTGCTTTTTATGCGTTAGCCTCATTTTGTGTCCTTTTGATTTCATGAGTGTGCTACATTGTCCTTGAATACTTCTCTCCCATTGAAATAGTACTGTCTCATAAAGGCTCCTCCTGATCACCCTATCAAATGTGGCATCCCCTAGATACTTTCCAGCTGAGCACCTGTCTCTCTGGCATTTATTATACCCTCTATTATAATTTTTTTTCTATTTGTCATCATTTAATCTGCCTAAATAGAAGTTCCATGAAGGCAAAATATCAAGCATAGGGGCTATCACAAAGAAGTCAATGAGCATTTTTTGAATGAATGAATGGATGGCTCTTACACCTTAAACTCACAATAGAGTTTAATTTTCTTCTTTAATTTGATTCTATGAGGGAGAAAGCATTGTGCTCTGATATTGACCTGAAGAGAATCGGTACAGTTGAGGATCCAGATAGTTATATACTACTGTGCTCTTTATTATTTTGTAGTTGATTTTATCCTGATTCTTAATGGGGGGTGGGGGGTATTAATATCTGTACACATATATGGAAAACTGAGCCAAAAATCATGTTCCCTTACATGTTCATTTTTATAAGCCTTCTTGCTTGATTTGCCCTATTAAATGTCAAAATTAGAAATACAAATTTTTTCTAATGCAGACTTTGTGTTGTAACTGCTAGGTTTTTATTAGACACTACAGACAGCATATTTCATGCAACAGCATAAAGAAATTATGATTTATGGACAGAAGCCAATGAATAAATGTAGAAATAAAAGACTCTTAAAGGGTTCTTTGCCATCCAGATAAAATTTATGTGTGAAGAGGTTTAAGATAGGACTCTCCCACAAAGAACAAAACTGGAGGTTTATGACTAGGAAATCAAAGTCATCCAGGGCCTAACTTGTCCAAGATCTTGCAGCAATGAGAAGTAGAAATAGCATCCCAAATCTGGTTTATTTGACTCTAGGACTTATTTTTGAGATCTTTCTAGATACAAATCAGAAATTTATTTTAGTTGTGTGTTTTATTAAAGATATGAAACATTTTGAAGTCTTCTGTTTGTTTGATATCTGTTACTTTCATCAGATATTGCAACCTATTGGCTTCTACTTGGGGGTTGTAAATAATTTTAGAAAAGTTTGACTATATTTGCTTTTAATTGTTACTGAAAATGTTAACATACATTATAGTCACAGAAGTCAATTGTAAATAATTTGCAACAGTCTAACTAAACTATGTATTGTACCTAAAAACTCATTTATTTCTTGGAAGACTGTGAGTTGCTTCAGTACTTCCACATAGCATGAAGAATTGAGTCAGTCTAACAGATGCAAACAGTGAAATGTAGGAAAATTGCTGAAAGCACAATTAAATTGCCAGAGTATATACCACAGTAATTTCCTTTAATTTTTGTCAAGCACACAAGTTGAAATTATTACATACTTACAAAAACAAATAGAAAAAAGCAAAATATTTAAAATCTATTGTTTTATATTCCTAAATGTCTCAAGGTTAAGTTTAATGTAATTTAATATGATAAATAATATTATAATCTAATATTTAAAATTAGAATGTCAGCCCTGGCTGATAGCACAGTGGATAAGGCACCAGCCGGCAAACCCAAAGGTTGCTGGTTCAGTTCCCCAGCCAGGGCAACATAACCAGGTTGCAAGCCAAGTCTCCAGCCAGGTCTGTGGCTGGAGGTAGGTGAAAGGCAACCGTACATTGATGTCTCTCTCCCTCTCTGCCTCTCTCCCTTCCTCTCTCTCTGGAAATAATAAATAAAATCTTTAAAAATAAATAATATAAAATTAGAATGTCATGTTATCCTAACTTAAAACAGATCATATACCTATTTTTTATTAGTGTTCACAGTGTAATGATACATACGAGGTCTGTCCTGAATGTATCAGCTGCACAAACTGTTTTAATTATATGGACATTGGTTCAATATTTTGGAGGCAGATCTTGTATATTAATTTACTAAAAACTTTTTCAGGATTTTATTTTATTTATTGACCTTTCATTCTTTGTTTTATTTTACCAAGAATGATTGATTAGAGCTAGGACCATCTAAGTTGACAAAGACTAGAATGCCGAACTATAGTGAAATAGAGTTTTATTTTACTACAACATTTTATACTGATTAAAGGAAGGAAATGTTGAAGAAAAAGATGAGTAGAAATTTGAATCTGAAGATTGAAAATAATGAATCTTCAACATATTTTGAAGGAGACAAATTAGCCCATTTTTATTACATTATTGGAGCCTTGGAGTTTATAGTGATTATTTTCCTAAAAACACTATTTCTCTTCAAATTTAGTGATTAGAAATGTGAGGGTTTTGTGCATTTGTAGATTAGGTACCTTTAAATAGGATTTAATTATCTGAGGTATTGTTTTGGGATATTTGTTAGCCTTTTAAAAAGGCTAATTAAGCACAAAATATTAAAGTGGCATTGCCCTGGTCAATGTAGCTCAGTTGGTTGGAGCATTGTCCTGTAAACCAAAAGGTTCTGGGTTCAGTTCGCTGCCCAGGCACATGCCTGGGTTGCAGGTTCAGTCCCCAGTTGAGGTGCATATGAGAGGCAAGTGACCAGTGTTTTTCTTTCACTTCGATATTTCTCTCCCTTTGTTCCCTTCTCTCTAAAATCAAGCATGTCCTCATCAGAAGATAAAAAATAATAAAATACATAAGCCTTTTTACACTCAAATTAGAAATTGATGAAATTACAAATATAATCATTTTAATATAACATTAATAATTATTAGTAATTATTGCATAAGTTACTAATCTTATAGTCTATTACTCAGCTCCAGCTTTAAGAGATGCTAATAATTTCTGACTAAAGACTGTTACGCTTAAAGATAATCATTCGTATGCAGAGGGGAAGGGGAGAATGCAATTACATATACATATTTTCACATATAAAATGAAACACAGAAGGAATAAACCAAAAACTAATAAAAATAGTTATCTTCAGGCAGGGGATGGGAACAGACTTCTTGGAGTGTCTGGCATCACATGGTTTTGGGGTCATATTAAACATAAGCTAATCGTTTTACATATTCAAAAAATAAAGTTTAATCAAAAAGGAATATAATCCCTAATATTTAAAAACAGGTATAAATGTACTCTATATCATGCTGACAATACACCACACAAATAGCTTCTCAAGTAATTTTAAAACACTGTACTTAATACTGTGTGTTCCTTGGATAATATAATCTCAAAACAAAAAGAATTGCAAGAAATGTTAACTTCACCTAGTAAGTTTATTGTTAGTAATATTAGTATAGCTATTTTTAATACATTTCATAACTATTGTAGGATAAAACATGTAATATATGTTAATGTTACCTTTTATGTAAGAGAAGAAGAAATGCAAATATAAAAACTCAAGAAATGGAATTCCTATAAATTTAAATTGGAAATGGAATAAATTCTTTTTATTTTTCTCTTTAAAAATACTGTTTCCTACCTCTGGCCCTGAAAAGACTTAGAAGCAGTATCAAACCATTAACTAAAAGCACCCAAGCACTCAGATGCCATTCCCTTAAATGAGAAGAATCAGGACTTCCTGGAGAAATGACTGTTGCCAGGTGTAAGTCAGGAAGTATTCAACATAAGCATGAGACATTTTTATTATGTCAAAAAGCAATAAAAGTATTTAATATTTCTGTGGTCATATTAAAAAACAGTAATATTATAAAGGGGTTTCCACTGGTAAAAGATGGAAAATTTTGAGCAACAAGAAGTATGATTATAGTTGATTGAAATTGAATACATAAGAATCTATGCACTAATGTTGATCATTAAGAGCATCATATGAGAGAGAGAGAAAGAAGAAAGCTAAACATAGGTGGGAATAAAGATATAAAACAAAATCAGCCCTGGCTGGTGGCACAGTGCATAAGGCGCCAGCCTGTGAACCCAAAGGTGACTGGTTCTATTCCCAGCCAGGTCACATAACCAGGTTGCAAGCCAGGCCTCCAGCCAAGGCCATAGTTAGAGGCAGGTAAAAGGCAACTGTATATTGATATCTCTCCCCCTCTCTTCCTCTTTCCCTGCCCCTCTTTCTAAAAATAATAAATAAAATCTTTTAAAAAAATCATATGATATTTGTCCTTCACTGACTGGCTTATTTCACTAAGCATAATACTCTCCAGTTCCATCCATGTTGTTGCAAAGGGTACAAGTTCCTTCTTTCTTTCTGCTATATAGAATTCCATTGTGTAAATGTACCAAAGTTTTTTGATCCAATCATCCACTGATGGGCACTTAGGCTGTTTCCAGCACTTGGCTATGATCTCACCCATTACAGGACAATAATGAACAAAACTAACAACAAGCAAAACAGAACCAAATATATGAATACAGTGAATAGGCCTTCAGTGGTCAGGGGGAACGGGGTTGGGGGGAGTGGGGAGGCAGAGGCAAGGAAGGGGAGCAGCTTAGACAAGAACCTAGTATAAAGGAACCATGGACATGGACAACAGGTGGGATTGACTTTGTGGGGAATGGGTGGGTGGGTAGGGGGACAGAGGGGAACAAAAAGGGAATGGATGTAATACAACAACAATAAAATTAATTTTTAAAAAATCAAATAGTCCTGGCTGGTGTGACTTGGTGGATTGAGTGCCAGCCTGGGAGCCAAAAAGTCTGGTTTAATTCCCAGTCAGGATACATGCCTAGGTGGCGGACCAGGTCCCTTCCGCTATCTCTAAATAAATAAGTACAGTGCCAGCCTGTGAACCCAAAGGTCACTGGTTCCATTCCCAGCCATGACACACATAACCAGGTTACAAGCCAGGTCTCCAGCCAGGTCTGTAGCTGGAGGCAGGTGAAAGGCAACCATACATTGATGTCTCTCTCCGTCTCTGCCTTTCTCCCTTCCCCTCTCTCTAAAAATAATTTTTAAAATCTTTTAAAATATATATAAATACATACATAAAATATTTTTAGAAAAAAACACACACACATAAAATCCTAATAGATACCATTGGAGGTAGCCAGTATACCAATCCCTTATTTTGAAAATTAGTACTTAAGGAGGAAGAATTTAAGCATTTATCCTTCCTCACATGTTTCAGTTATATTTCAGGATAACTAAATAGCCCTAACTGATGAGGAAAAAAAATCTTTTCTACAGAAGAACTTCATCAAGTAAATGTGGCAGGAATTTTTTAGAAATCACAATTTTGCAACACCTAGTAATTTATTCAGGTATGACCATTAATGAATACTAAAGTCAGTGCTGTGATTCTCAAAAGTGTGGCCCAGTTCTAGCATTTCAAGCATCACCTAGGTATTTTTTAAAACATATAAATTCGGGGGTCCTTTCCAACACCTACTGTATATCAGACACTCTGGAGGTAGGTCCCAGTAGTCAGTTTTAACAAGCCCTCTAAAAGTTGTGATGTATACTTGAGCTTTAGAACTATATTAGGAGAATGATAAGACTCTAATTGAAGGATCAGTCTGTCATTCCTAGAATTCATCTATCAATCTTAGCACTCCTAAAAATGGGAGAACCAGATATTATATTCTTCCTAGTAGATGCACCTGTGACATATTCTTGCCACCCTCCAAAAAAATTAAACCTGAATCTATTCTTTATACTTTAATACCAACTTATAGGAAATACAGGTAATAGAATAAGTTAAACAATGTTCTGAAGAAGCAAAGAACAAATTTAGATTTTAGCAACGGCCAGTCCAGTTTCAAGTCAGTGACATGGGGAAAGGGGTGAGATAGGGAGGGGTGAAGAACTGTTCCAGGATAAAAAGGATTCCAAAGACAAAATAAGTAATTAGAAAATTTACATCTTGTTTGGATCCTGATTCCAATAGGCATCTATAGAAATCTGAATTCAAACTGTGTATTAGATGATATTAAGGAATTGTCAATTTTATTAGGTATGATAATAGTATTGTGGTTAGATAAGAAAATGTTTTTATTTTTAAGAGAGATAAATATAAAAATAGGATGAAACAAAATTATGCCAAGATTTTCTTTAGGTTTCTACAGTGAAGAAAGGAATAAAAGGATAAATGAAGCAAGCATGGCAAAATGTTGAGAACTCTTGAATCTCAGGGATTCTTTATATTGTTTTCTCTACTTTATGTATGTATGAGACTTTCATTAAAAAAGATAGAAAATTTAAGTTCTTTGTAAAATGAAAATTTTTTGTTCTAGCCTTTATCACAGCATACTATAATTGCCCTTTTATTTGTGTGTACCAGTATTTTTTGAATTATCAGTATTGAAATACCAATTTTTAAGTTGTCCAGTGTGTCACAGACCATGACTTTGCTAATTGTCAGGTCCCATGGTGTCAGGTGCAAGACCACCAAGTGATGATAGCGAGGAGGGCCCTCACCTGGGGGTGAAGAACTTGCCCCAAGCCTTTATGAGGGTTTGCATGCTTTATTAAAGAGGCAAGCTAACAACCACATGGCTGGGCAGCTAAGAGTGTCCGCGTACTCTTGCTCAGTTGGCCCATCATTTTCACAGCTGCACTTAGATTAACGACCTCAGAGAGTCCAGGCATTTCTACACCCACCCTCCTGCTTCCATGGGGTCGGGCACTGGAGACTGTCGGCGTTGCCATGCATGGTTTCTCTGCTCTTCCACAACAGTAGTGCATGAGCCAAGCTTCCAGCCAGGGCAGTCTTCTATACATGTTGGAACAAAGGAGGCTCTATGTCCAAGAGTTACATAGGGGGTGACATCACTTGCTCAAAGTTGCTCAGTAGGTTACCTCCGGAGCTCAGTGCTTCGGAGGCTCTGGGATAAGGTTAACTCCAAGGACCTCCTAAGCTGACCCAGAAGAAGGTCCAGCCATGCATAGACAGGAAAATTCCTCTGCCCTGACAGTAATATACAGTAAAAACCAATTACAAGAAAAGCAAAAAGACATACAAAATATAACTTAAAAACGTTTTGTTCCCTGGCCAGGTGATCTCAGTTGATTGAAGTATCCTCCCGTACGCCAAAAGGTTGTGGACTCAATCCCCAATCAGAGTGTATGTGGAAGGCAATCCATGTTTCTCTTTCTTTCTGTCTCTCTCACTCTTTCTCCCCCTTCCCTCCCCCAACTACTTCATCTCTCTCTAAAATCAATAAACATATCCTCAAGTGAGGATTAAAAAAAGTTTTTGTTACTAAAGCCAACAAACATAAAATTATATTTTACTTAACAATTGGTAGAAATGCAAATAAAAGGAAAAACAATTTTTTGGAAATTATATTCACCAAAAATACACACATAGGCAATTAGCATAGGGAAGTGCTGTGACACTCATAAATTTCTTTTATAATTAAGATTTTAAAGTAAAATGTAAGTGTTCTTTTTGCATGTTAACTTGTGGTCCTTGTTTTTTAATAACTTCAGCTTGGATTGATAACAGTACCCTTCACAGAGGATGATACATACCTAAACTGACTTCATTTGCAGATATGATTTTGCTTGTTACTTCTGTTACTGATTTCTCAGCAGATGAGATAGTCTTGGAGGATGCCTACACTGCAGAAATCATAAGAATGGGGAAGATAATAGATACATTGTAATACTTGCTTAGATTATTGCTTAAGGTGTGAAAAACCGCTTTTTTAAATAGTTGGTCTCTCAATCTCTGGAGTGCAGATGATGTCATTTTTTCCACACTTTTCGCTGTATATTTATTGACAAGTGATGATTATGGCTTTACATGGTAATTTTAGGTTCAGAATACTATGCCTTTGTTTTTCTGACAGTAACCTTCTTGCCAAGCTTCAAGCTTTTCACTATGATGGTACCAGATTTTGACCAATCACTTCAAACAAACACCAATTACTGTAGATTTATGTGCGCTTCCCAGGACCATTTTAAAGGAAATAGTTTGGATTCTTTTTCCATATATATTAACCTGCAGTTGTTCACATCAGTTCTTTTAGGTTTCTCTGTTTTGCCAAAATCTTAAAAATCTTTTCCACTAATGTGTATTGACTCAGCATTTTCAATAGGAAGAAATTTTGTCTGTCTGGGAAACCAATCATTTGTCTGTGGAATAACAGCCTCACTTAGTGATATAATTTAAATAGCATGTGGGGTGAAATTGTAGGAAAGATATTACTACTATCCAAAAGAGCTTCCTTCTACAGAAAACATTGCATTCCCCTCATTAAGTTATGTTTGCCCTAAGGGTCCAACCCTTCATTATAGATTTCCCAGCTCAGCCAGTATAGGAGGCTCAGGTTTACTGTTATGAATGGAAAGCATACTGTCCACTTGCCAGTTTACTTAGACATAGTTTGGGCATTCTGACGGAAAATTCTGCATATTTGTTCTTAAGGGATCCTTTTTTCCTTTTGGAATTATGAATGGCTACTATGTGGCCTCTAGAAAGGCAAAGAGAAGATGTGATGAACCGATTATCTCTCAATTTGTGATAGTAGCAGACATAAAACAATATACACAATGTCCACTTTAAAGGCTATAACTTGTAGACTATGACACTACTTCTCCACATTTTTATAATACTGTTTGTGGGAAGGTTCATGATAGCATCCATAATAAGACCTTAAGCAACTAAGTATTTAAGTACTCCGCCTAAGATGTTTTTGTATATAGTGCTAAGCTTTCTGGGGAGGTCAGAGAAAAATGGCATGATTCCTATCCTAAAGAAGCTTTAATGAAGGTATCTTTTATTTCTAAAACTATATGTTAGAATGAGGGCCGGGTGTGTATCCAAACATGAACACACATTGGGATATTTATGATATAGATGCAGATAATTGAAGTGTGAGGCAATATGCTACAAGCATTAAGGAGTTCAGAAAGGAGATTTGAAGTGATTTATTTCTATTTGAGATGATGAGGGACTATTTAAGATCAAAGTGACATTTGAGTAGGGTTTTGAAAGGATGGTTAGGATTTTAGGAGGAGTCTAATAAAGAAGCAACTTGATAGAGTAAAAAAATTTCAGAGTTCCTAGTTCTATATCAGCCATTTACTTACCAAATAAACAAATTCAGCCAGATTACTTAATTCCTCTGATCATCAGTTTCCTTAAATATAAAATAGGAATTAGAGCAGGGCTGGGGGCTTGGTGGTGTTGAGGGATTGAGCAAGTAAGAAAAAGAGAGAAAGAACTCATGGGAAAGGATAGCAGTGCAGGGGAATGGGAGTGGACGGTGGAGGTGGAAGAGGGTAGGGAAATAAATAGCAATGGAAAAAATACAATTAAAGTAATTACAATTAAAAAAATAAACAACTAGGAATGAGAGTAATTGTTATAGAAGGATTTTAAGAAGATTAAGTGAGATACTGTGATATAAACATGCTTTATTAACTGTAAAGGGCTATACAAATGTTAGTCAGTGGGCTCTGTGGCGCAATGGATAGCGCATTGGACTTCTAGTGATGAAGATTGAGCAAATGTTAGTAAATTTTATAGCAAATATTCAGGATGACATGAGCCAAAGGCTCAGTAAACCACATAGCTTAGAGCAGAAAACATGCAAAGGTGACAGTGATTATCGATTTACCTGTACACTTCCTTACTTGGGAAAATAATTAAATAGAAAAGCCTGTCATGATTTATGTTGCCTTTCTTTCCCTCAAAAGATCATTTCAAAGGCCTAAAGATTTTCAAGTGAAACATTTACCAGTTGAATATTTAGTTTTATTAAATTTATATAAACAGGCAGAACTAATTTTCAGGTAAATGCTTTAATAAAGATTATAACATGGCACAAAGGCAGCTAAGGTATCTTGCAAAGTATATTTTTTTAGAGAACATTATCTATAATAAGCGTGCTTGGTTTCAAGAACAAGTCTCCATATTTTGGGGCAGATTTGAATTGCTCCATTGACTAAGAGAACAGGGTGTGAATTATTTAAGCTACTTTCGGGAACCATTCATTATATATCATTTTTTAAGAGAAAGATAACCCTTGTCTGATGGGGTGTCAGAGAATTGATCCATGTTGTTTTACATAAATTTTATTTTTTAAATGTGGTTAGGAATAGTCAATATTTAGTAAATATTTCAAGGAAAGAACAGAGAGAATGCTTGGACATAAAAGTCATTTTGAGTTGTACTGTGATTATTATGCCACTTGCTATTGTCTGGTCTTAGACTCTCTTTGTTCTTCTGGACTCTAGAGAAATATGATTGGAATTACTTTTCTCAAGGAACTTGGAAAACAGCATGTTATTTGAACACTAACCTTTAGTCATTACAAAAGGTTTCTGCGAAAAAAAAAATTCTGAATCCTACTAGTGGGGTCATTTTATTTTGGTAAATATTCTAAATTCTGTCTTCTTTTACAGACTATCTTGCTAATCACGGCCGGTTAAATGAGTCTGAAGCCAGGCGCAAATTCTGGCAAATCCTATCTGCTGTTGATTATTGTCACGGTCGGAAGATTGTGCACCGTGACCTCAAGGCTGAAAATCTCCTGCTGGACAACAACATGAATATCAAAATAGCAGGTAACTGGGACACAGCTTGCTCTAACATGATCAATTGTGAGCCATTGTGCTAGGTTTTTTAAGAAACAGAACTACAGACAGAGATTTGGGGACATTTCTACTGATGACATCAAGCTTTCTCAAAACACAAGTTTATTTTATTCATTTCCTTAGAAGGGAAGTCGGTACATGTGGCAGGGCTATAGCTAATAACTCGTTTGTATCTTCAGTCTGATTTGTGCCCAGGTCATCTGTGGGGATCTGCTGGAGGAGAGGGACTAGGAGGTCCAGAGCAGCAGTGCAGGTTGCTGACACTGTACCCTGCTCCTAATTGGGCTGGTGGCTGCAGTGAGGTCACAGACAGGAAAAAGAAAAAGGAGGAATGTAGAATGATACAAGAGAAACAGGGAGGCAGCACTAAGAGTATGAAGGGTCTCGGGTGCCCTGAAGAAGATGATAAGAGTTTATTCTGTAGGTCATTGGGAGTCTAACCTATTGGAATTTTTAGTGTGAGGACATGGGTGAGGTAGACTTGGGCTGGCAATTGAGATTTACATGTTAGAAAGATGTCTGTCTCTGGCAGCATAGACAGGTGGGAGATGTGTGTAAGACTGAAGATAGAAAGGTTAATAAGAAAGGTAATGCAGTAGTTCAATTAAGAAAATGCAGGCCTAAACTAGAACAGCAGCAGTAAAGGTTATAGATGTTGGACAGAAGGAGGTTTATTTTGGTTAGAGTTTTGAAGAAGATAAGGGGAATGAAGGAAAAGTTTAGCAAAATTGCAGATGCTGGTATTTTTTTGCTAGGATTACGAAAGAGGAGCAAAGAAACATCCAGATGAGAGGAGCTGACCAAGAAATTATTGATTGACTAGATAGGTTAGATATTCTTGGAGAAAGTTTAGGGAGAAAAAACTCCCTAGAATATAAATGTGAAAGCCTCTGGGGAAAAGAGAAAGCCTCTGATTGTTCATTTAACTGATTTATTTCTATTCCAATTCCCATTAGTTTCTGTCCTGAGTATTTTGAGGAAAGTAAATAATTAATTTTTACTTACTTTACTTTAATTTTAATAATTAATTTTAAATGCTAATGTTACTTATGTTACAGGGAGGTAATGGATTCAGGATTGCCTGAATGGGACTAAGTTAATTTGTTATATTCCCATTATATATGTATATGTGTGTATATATATGTGTGTGTGTGTGTGTGTGTGTGTGTGTGTGTGTGGTGTGTGTGGAGATTTTTATTGATTTGTCATTTTTGTTTTGAAGATGCAAGGCATTGTATTAGTGTTTCCATAGTTTCTTAACATGTGTTCACTTCTCCCATATGTGGGCTTTTATTCCTTCTTCTTTTGGCCCCTTCATTTGATTTTATTCATTTCGCTACTTTTTGCCAACCTTCTATAATGCACATCACTGGAATTTTTTGTTTACTTCTCTTTGAAAACATCTGTCCACAAATTTCCCTCTTCAGAAAATGTTCTTGATTTTTGGAGTCCTTAACTCTGTAGAAATAAGGGGAAACCCCTGTTTCACCTTTGCATTCATTTATCACCAAGAGAAAAAATTCACAAAACAGTGCCTCAGAAGAGTTTTGGGAATGTTTCAGGAAGGGAACGGTTAGAGGTGTGAGTCCTATGCTCTAGGAATTTCGAAGTACTATGTCACTAACTTCTCAAAAGAAAATGTCCAAGTAGAACCATAGAAACTCAGAAACAAAATACACTCAGTTTTGCCTGGCAGTAGTATGTCTACCTTTGTATGAATAGGTAAACTCAATATTTCTAATGTTATTATGTGATGTCTAGTTTTTTGTTTTTGCTGTTTTTATTTTTTGTTTTTGAATATCTAAACTTCAAGACCAAGTAAAATGTCTGAGACCTAAGTTCTGTCTGGTTAGGCTAGTATATCAATTAACATTTATTGAGCCCTCACTATTTCCAGGCACTCTGCTAGGTATTTGTACCATTTAATCTTCACAGCACCACTAGGAGCTGCATAGCTCTTACCAGTTTTTAGATGAGGAAGCTGAAGTACACAAAGATGAAATAACTTGCTAAGGTAACTCAACAAGTAGCAGACCCAGAATTCAAACCTAGGTCACTCTAACCAGTGTGTGTCTTCCATTACACCATGTTGTAATTTCCAAGCATTATTGTCAGTTATCCCTCAGGGCATATTCACTAACTGAATTTTAGTTTCCATCATTATACATTTAGTGTCCTTGATTTTATACCTCACAAGTATAGACACACACATTTGAGTGCATCAAGCACTCAAATACCTTTGTACACACATTTTTTCTGTCATCCTCCCCACCATTTACACAAATTTAAGTAAATGTTTATTAAGCATCTACTATGCTCCTAAGCTAAGTTCTGGAGATGCAAATATTTCAAGACAAAACAACAGCAATACAATACAAAATGCTCAACTCTGTTTTCACCTCAAGGAATTCATCCAGAACCAGGCCTTCAAGTAAACATAACACAAAAAGATAATTGGTATAAAAGCTAGGAATAAGATTGGCTCTGCCTGGAAGAAATTATTAGCTAAGACTTGCTTAAGAAGAAGACATTTGTGGTAAAATAGGTGAAGAGTGAGTTGAGGGGATGAGGTACACACCTGTACCTTTGAGTAGCTCCAAGCAGATGTGCAAAGGCAAGCAGGCTGGAAAACTCAGGATGTTGGGAAACTACAGAGCAGAGCTGGTGGGACATGGGTGCTGGTGAGGAATGAAAGGAAGAGAGGCTGCACAGACAGGCAAAGCCAGATCAGGAAGGGTTCTCCATGCCATCAAAAGCTTAGATGTGTTCCAGGAATGCATCTAAGAATTTCTCCAGGGTATTTATTTTTATCCATAGATTTCATAACTTTAGTATGGCCCTGCTTTGCTTTAAAAACCTCATTGTCTGATTTCAGAGGATTCTTCTCAAATTTTAAGAAATCTAAACACAACTAAAAAAAATGGGACTACGTGGAAAAATTTCAAGAACCCAGAATAAAATATAAAATTATTCCCTTAAATTATACTTTTTCTGTTTAATCTACTTATGAATATCTTTTTAATTGCTAAATGGGCCATCTTATATGTTGACATTGAAGAGAATGCAAACCAAAACTCTGTTTAAATTAAAATGTCTCTATGTAGAAAACAGAAAATGACAGTTCATTTTAGTAAAGACAGAAACATGGCTTTGAAATCAGCATCTAATTTATGCTCCTCCAATGGGTAAAGACGCCAGACGCTGATGAGCCATGCAGTTATCCCCACCTGTGTGTGCTTATTGCCTCAACTATGAGACCTCTAGCCTTAGCATAATACGAGAGGACGCCCAGAGCAAGAGGCAGCATGCAAAGAAATACTGGCTTTCATTTGTATTAGTAATTGCAGTACTGTTTCCTCCTAGCTATTTTTACTATAAACAGGTAAAGAACATTTAGTTTTATTCTTTAACTTTCCTAATCTGAAATGCTTACAAGAAATACTTAGATAAGGATAAAAACGTATGGACTGTTTAGAGGAAGTTTTCACAAATATCATAGTTCAAACAAGGCTTCACATAAAGAATATAGAGTTTGGCCCTGGCTGGTGGCACAGTGGATAAGGTGCCAGCCTGGTTTGCTTCTCAGCCAGGGCACATACCAGGTTGCAAGCCAGGTCTCCAGCCAGATCTGTAGCTGGAGGCAGGTGAAAAGCAACCATACATTGATGTCTCTCTCCCTCTCTGCCTCTCTTCTTTTCCCTCTCTCTGAAAAATAATAAATAAATACCTTTAAAAATAAAAAGGAATCTGGAGTTTGAAATCAGACAGTACAGATGCAAATTCTGGCTAAGTGACCTTGGGCTGATTATTTAACCTCACCAAGCCTAGGTTTCCATATCTGTTAAGGCAGAGATGGTTGTGTTCTTTAGGAACAATGTAGGGATTAGTGAGGATAGTAGGTAAGAGTATGGGCTCTAGAGCCTGGCCCTCTGGGTTTGGAGCCTGACTCTTGCACTTACTAGCTGAATGACTTTGGACCTCACTATCCTCATTTTCCTTATCATGTAAGGAGGGAATGATAGAAGCTCATATCTCACAGTGTTTACTGGTTCATATTTGTAAAATACTTAGAACAGTACCTGGTACAATGTTATTTAAGTGTTGGTTAAATAGATTGTTATTGGAACCATGTAACACCATGTAAAGTAGCTATTTATTTGTATTCCATGTATAATTGATTCCATGTGAAAACAAATCTTGAAATTTTTGATAGACATATAATCTCCCTCACCATGTTTTTGGTTTTTGGTTTTTTGTTTTTGTTTTTGTTTTTAATTACCAGGTCCTTAAAGTCTTGTTAACACAAATCCCAAAGGAACGAGGAAAGTTTTCATTTATATTCTAAATAATCTCTGCCTGATGCAAATTAATTTTTTTCTCTGAGGGACCTTTAGTGTAATTAGTAATGTGTAATGAGTCTCATTAATCTGACCTGTGTATCACAAGTCCCTTGTCTTTAGCCAAAACTCAGTGCTTCCTTTCTGAGCATGAGTTGACCATGATCAGTGAATGGCTCATCATCTCTCATTATTGCTTCTAACAATCTTCCTGCCCACTAAAAGACCTGAAGACGGGGTTTCTGTATATAAAATTACAGTTTTGTACCCTGGAACCAAAAAAGAATGGGGGAGCCTGAGACAGATTTCATTGGTAAAATATTTATGAGGAGCCTTCCATTTATTATTCTCTTGCCACTAGTACTAGGTAAAATATAAAAAGCAACTTTGCCTCAGCAAACACAATGAGACCTTGTCTTTATCCTTTAAGCCTGCTTAGCCTTAGCAGCACATTAAGCCTAGAAAATGGAAAAGTGCTCACAGGGTTTTGTTTTCATTTGTTTTATTACCCACCTACCCCTGCCCTGTCTCTGCCTCCTGCTTTCAGCTAAGTAAGATAATATATTTGCTTCTTCACTCACTAAACTCTCTTGTTAGACAAATAGATGGCTCATACTGGTCCAAAAGATCACATTTTATCTCTGCTATGTTGATTGTTTTAGTGCCCTCCTGTCAGCTAGGGGGGAGTGACTGATGTTTGAAAGTCTACTGTGAAGCTGGCCTTTTCTTGCTGGTTGGCAACAAAGTGTGCGTTCAAGTCAGTGTTGGCTGATGAGTTGGCTTCAACTTTACCACTCGCCTACCTTTCATTTCCTCATAATTATCTTCTTCACTGCTATTACAATAATTACAAAAGATTTGTAATTCTTCAATGAGACTGCATATCTGAATTCTACTGGTAATTTTAGAAACAAGGATAAATTTAACCCTAAAGCCACCTGCTGCTCTATAGATGGATTTTTTACATTATAAATTAAACAGTATAACACATTGCTGGGGTTTAAAATTTGCCTTGGTTGTGTTTATTCCTAGAAGTTGTTTACCTTTTCTAAGCTTGAAAAACTAGTGGTCAATGTTTTGTTAGCTTTTTTCCTTCTCTAAAAAATTACTTAGTTTACCTAATGGCTTTTTCTAATTGGTTTTTCTGTCATTTAAATAAAAATTCAGAAAGTATTTACCAATTATAATCATTTTAGGCCCTGGCTGGTAGCACAGTGGATAAGGTGCCGGCCTGCGAACCCAAAGGTCGCTGGTTCGATTCCCCAGCCAGGGCACATAACTAGGTTGCAAACCAGGTCTGCAGCCAGATCCATAGCTGGAGGCAGGTGAAAGGCAACCATATATTGATTCTTGCCTGCCTCTCTGCCTCTCTCCCTTCCCCTCTCTCTGGAAATAATAAATAAATTTATAAAAAAAAAAAAAAATTACTTAGTTTACCTAATGGCTTTTTCTAATTGGTTTTTCTGTCATTTAAATAAAAATTCAAAGTATTTACCAATTATAATCATTTTAAAACAATAAACAGAATGTATTCTTTTTCTCACAACCTCTGTTTTATTCTCTATTCCCTCGCTACTCAAAGTATGGTCTGGGAACCAGCAGCATAACCATCATTTTAGAGCTTGGTAGAAATATAGAACCTTGCCCTGATCAGCGTGGGTCAGTTGGTTGGCACGTTGACCTGCACAGCAATAAAGGTCACCAGTTCAATTCCCAGTCAGGGCACATGCCTGGGTGCCTCAATCAGAGCATGTGCAAGAGGCAACTGATTGATGTTTCTCACATCAATGTTTCTCGCCTTTCTTTCTTCCATCTATCCCTTCTCTCCATAAATACATTTTAAAGGTCTTAAAAAGAAATGCAGAATCTCAAGCTCAACCCTAGACTTACTGCATCAGAATCTGAATTTTAGTGAGTTCCCCAGACGGTTTGTACGCATGCTAATGTTTGATCTATTTTACTCCAACACACACCACAGAATCCTTTTAATATGCTTGATTTTCATCAGACAGTAAGCATCAGGAGCAGCCTATTTCCTCTATACAAGACCCCCTGGTACCTAAAACATTGGCCCTTTGCTAATGGTGTTTGACCCCTGATAATCTTTCATTTAATGGTGACACTAATGTTATCAATAAGATAAGGTTAATCAGTCACTTTCAAAATAGAAAATAGAAAACAATAATAACAGTTCTAGTACTGTTTTCAAATACATTTATGGTCTGTTACTGGTTAATTAGATAAGAGGTAATAGAGGATTCGACTTTTGAGGCCAAGTTGATTTCCGTGAGAGTCAATCAACTGTAATTTATCTTTTTGTGGTTAAATGCTCCACCCCAAACCCCCTCTTTTATAAACATTTTAGGCCACACAGAAACCAGGTAAGCAAATATGATAATAATAAGGAAATTTTAAAATTATTGTTAGAGTAGAACCTTGGAGTACATGCCTTAGTGTCACAGGGATGGGAGTATGGTTCATCTACACATGAAAAGGACAATATATGTCTGTTTAACACATCATGCATTCTTAAAATTAATATAAATTCCTAAAACGACTATCAGTACATATATCTTTCTTACATTTATTTTGCATACATCATAATTATTCCCATTTGCTTACTAGGGTGCTATTTACATAGCATCCAATATTGTAAAGAAAGGAGAATGCTACTTGTCAAGGTCTGCTAGCAGAGGGATAAATTAGAAAATTTCTATTTGATGTAAAGGATTTTTCCTGGTTTATGACAGCCTTGTTTCCAATTTAAAGTTATATTAAATTTCTTAACATGTGGTATTCTTAGAACATCTGTGATACAGCGAAAAAGAACACCTGTCTTGGAGTTCAAAGGGCTGTATTTGAACACTATGCCACTTGGAGCTATAGATACTTGGGCAAGTCAGTTAACCACTTTGAACTTCAGTTTCCCCATTTGTAAGCTAAGTACCATTATACCTTACAGAACTGTCATTATGATTAAGTAGAATAATAAATGCAGCAATACCAAGTGGTAATGCTTAGCCCAAAGTAGGCATGACATAATATGTTTGGATTTTATTAGACCATGTTGGAGGTCTAGTTTTCATTTTGTTTCTTAAACTTACTATGAACTCAGATTGAAGCTAAGAGATTTTTTAAGGAAGATTTCTCTTTTTTCTTTTATGCCCAGTAAATGCTTTAAATCATGGTTGATCTGACAAATTCAAGACTCAATATTGTAACCAAACAAAAATGGAGGTTCAGCTGCCTGTCACCACAGAAGCCAAATTCATGAGGCAGATGGTGGTGCAAAAAGAAAGGTTTTATTCAGGTGCTGTGAGACCTGCGAGAATGGCAGATTCCTGTTCAAAGCCTCTTTCTGCCATGAAAAAAGTCCAGCTGTCCTCAGGAAAATCAAGACAAAAGCCAGTGTCCAGAGTTTCTGCTCCATTTCAAAATACAATTCTTAGGAGCCTGCAGGTGGCTGGTAAGCAGTCATAATCACCCCCATGCAGGTAACTTAGCTTGTTCCAAGCTGCTGTTCATTTCAGGCTCCCTCCAGGAGTCTGTGTGTGGAGCCTACATGGCCATGGGCAATGTGACTGCTAGGGCTACAAGGCCTTGTATTTCTGGTAGAGCTGCTGATGCACTGGCAAGTGCACCCCCAGGTAGACAGGGTGGAGAGAGAGAGCAGCTTCCTCCTAGAGACCATGGGCCATGAGGCCTATCAAGGAAACAGGCAAGACCACTGCGGGAGTGAGGATCACCAGCCAGAGTCACAAGCCTCTTTATTCCCCTGCACTTACATTAGCTTGGATGTGGGATGGGTCAGGTGTTTTCTCAGAGTTGACAAATCAACTTCCCAACTTTTGCGTGCTTTGGGTGGCTTCCTTGATCCAGCACCTCTCTCTGCACCGTTTTGACTTTTATGATTCACATGCCTGTCTTCCCTTGGTCCCATCCCGCAATCTGGCACAGAGTGGGGAAAGAGCTTTTTTCTCTATCCAGTTATCTTGAAAGCTGTTCAAGCTGGTTCCCTATCCATTGATATTTCTAGTTCTCTGTCCTCTCAGTGTAAGAACCTCTCCCCTGCTGTCATCTTGGCCAGTGGGGGAGACTGTCCAGGCTCTGCACATACTATAGGTTGGTAACATGAGAGAGTTCAAACAGTTACTCTTACCCAGATAACAAATTACTGCAGAGGAAAGACATTTTTTTTTTAATCCTTACCCAAGGACATACTTTGAGAGGGGAAAGGAGGGAGAGAGAAACACCTACGTATGTGACAGAGAAACACAATTGGTTGCCTTTCACACACACCCCAGCTGGGGACCAAACATGCAACCTATGCATATGCCCTGACCAGGAATTGCCCACAACCCTTGGGTTTACTGGACAACACTCCAGCCTGCTGAGTCACACTGGCCAGGGCAGAGGAAAGAAGCTTCTTTATGTTCACCAAAGCAGACCTGACATGGAGTCTCTAAACACTCCATGACTTGCAGGTTCTTGACTGCATACAGGAAAGAATTCAAGACTGGAGTCTGGGTGAAAATGAAAGCAAGTTTTATTTCGGTTGAGAAAAAGAGGCCAGGATGCAGATTCATGGAGACAGGATCAGGGGGTGAGCTCAGGAAAAGCTGCCGCTGCCCACTGCACCCCTGGTTGCAAGTCTCACAGGGAACCACTGTGAAAGTGAAAATGCATGTCTGAGTGGACCACAGTTGAACTTTGGTGAGTGAAATGTGCCCTATGGTCAGTTAGTTCTTGAGCTTTTGTGCTTCTAAGAGTTAGTTGGTTGTTCCTAAACTTTATGTGCCAAATTCTGTCTCCGACTTCTGGTTGGAAGAGGGTCTTACTTCTAATATGGTTTGTTCTGGAAGTGTCATGGCATTCATCACTTTAACACCCCCTTCGACTTAGGGTGTCAGTTTTCATTATAATGATGGTATAATGTGAGCTTTGAGGTGGTTTTCTTGTGAATTTTCCCTCCATCTTGGGTTGATGTGGTTTTACCAATTTTTTCCTTTAAGTGTATTTTATTGATTATGTTATTACAGTTTCCCCCTTTGCTGCCCTCCACCTGGTACCCCCAATTCTCTCCAGCAACCCTCTCCCTTAGTTCATGTACATAGGTCGTGCATATAAGTTCTTTGGCATCTCCATTCCCTTCATATTTTTAACATCCCCCTGCCTATTTTGTACCTACCAATTATGCTTTTTAATCCCTGATCCTTCCCCCATTCTCCCCTTCCCCCTCCCAGCCAATAACCTTCCAGATGATCTCGATACTATTATGCTGTTTATGTTCTGTCACTTAGTTTGGTTTGTGTTTTGTTTTGTCTTATTTTAGATTCAGTTGTTGATCATTGTGAATTTGTTGCCTTTTTTAAGGTTCATAATTTTGATCTTTTTCTTAAATAAGTCCCTTTAATATTTCATGTAATAACGGCTTGGTGATAATGAATTCCTTTAGCTTTACCTTATCTGCAAAGCACTTTCTTTGTCCTTCCATTCTGAATGATAGTTTTGCTGGATAGAGTAATCTTGGTTGTAGGTCCTTGCTTTTCATCACTTTGAATACTTCTTGCCAGCCCTTTCTTACCTATAAAATTTCTTTTGAAGTGTACCAGCTAATGGTTTTTTTTTTTTTTTTTACCTTTAAAGACTTTATCTATTTTTAGAGAAAAAGGAAAGAGGGAGAAAAAGAGGGAAAAAATATCAACTGGTTGTCTCTTGCACACCCCCAACTGGGCACCAGGCCCACAACCCAGGCATGTGCTGGGTTGAACCAGTGATGAACCAGCACCTTTCAGTATGCAGGGGGACACTAACCCACTGAGTAACACTGGCCAGAACTTGATAGTCTTATGTGTATTCCTTTGTAGGTAACTCTCTTCTTTTCTCTTGCTGCTTTTTAAACTCTCTCTTTATCTTTAACCTTTGACATTTTAATTATGTGTCTTGGTGTTTTCTTCTTTAGGTCCATCTTGTTTTGGGACTCTATGCTTCTTGGACTTGTATATCTAGTTCCTTCACCAAATTAGGAAAGTTTTCTTTCATTGTTTTTTCAAATAAGTTTTTAATTTTTGCTCCTCTTCTTTTCCTTCTGGCATCTCTGTGATTTGGATGTTGACACATTTGGAGATGTCCTAGAGTATTCTTGTTCTCTCCTCGATCTGTTGTGGTTTTTTTTTTTTTTTTTTTGCGGGGGGAAGGGTTGTTGTTGTGTTTGTTTGGTTTTGCATTCTTGTTTCTTCTTTCTGTTCTGGTTGAATGTTTATTTCTTGCTTACATCCCAAATCGTTGACTTGAATCTTGACTTCCTTCCCTTCTTTGTTGGTTCCTTATAGGTTTTTCTTTACCTTCATTTCTTCCTTTATGTTGTTGCCATACTCAGTGAGTTCCTTAAGCATCCAGATCACTTGTGTTTTGAATTCTACATCTGATACGCTGACTATCTCCATTTTGTCTCAATTTGCAAGCCTCTTTATATATTAGGTAGAGCTGCTTTGACTACCTATAAAAGGCACCTGTAAATTTGTGGGGGAGGCTTAGGTAATTTCCAGGGTGGGACAATCCGCTTCACCACTTTGTGGTTCTGTGGAGGGGGAGGGGTCAGAGAGGGAACTGTGTAGCTGTCTGGTTTCCAGGGGTTTGGCTGGCACTCAACCACATTTCCAGTTACTTCCCTCATTCCCCATATGCAACTGATGCCCTTTCAGCTGTTGCCCTGGGATTGAATTCCAGAATGGATGGGTTTGTGTACACTTTAAGACCGTGCAGGCCCTTTCATCAGAGTTTCCTGAAAATCCGGCAGTTTCTTCTGCCACCCAAACCCCACCAGTTTTTACAGCCAGAAGTTATGGAGATTTATTTTACCCCACTGGAACCCTGGGTTGTACAGGCTGGCCTGGGGTAGTGATCACTTGTTCCCAAAGTATCCCTCCTAGTTTTTATCCACCACACATAATGTGGGAACAGGAGAGGTGCCTGTTCCACCACCTCTCAATGCCACATTGTGTCTTCTCTCCTCCCTGCCACTCTTCCTCACTGTCTGGATGAATGCAGCTTCTTTAAATCCTTTGTTGTCAGATTTCCATACAGTTTGATTTCCTGACAGTTCTGGGTATTATTTGTTTTGATATTTAGTTGTAATTCTTTTTGTGGCTGTGCAAGGAGACAAAGCATGTCTACCTACACCTCCATGTTGACTGGAAGTCCTGGTTTTACCAATTCTTGATGTTGACTTCTGCAACTACCACAGGAATTTTCACCATAAACTGTTTCCCTTTGATCATGTTGGAGGTGAGGGCTCTGGTGAGATGACCTGGCAGCCTATTAGCCTGCGATACCCATTCCTACGTCCTCATTCCATTGGTAGGGAGCTTCTCCTAACTTGTTTCTCCTGCTTCGCTTATACTTTCAAAATTTTTTCAAAGTTGCTCAATAATATAGGAATAAAAATAATGCTAGACTGAAAACTGGATTGGTATGAAAAGTATCAGTATAAACTGAACAATTTTAAAAAGTACATATACATATAGGTAGATACAAAAATAAATATAAGTATGTATGTACACAAGAATTAGCATTCATGCATACATTTCCTGTCTGACAGGGTGTAGAAGCAGTGACATTCCTATTGTAATGAGCACATGTAGGTCTTAGTCTTGGTTTCTAAATACAATTCCTCTGTAACAGAAATCAGGGCCATTTTGGAAAAGTAGTTGATTTCAGGGCTAGGGCAAGGAAAATATAAAATGAACTGGAATATCCTCTGGTGTCAAAAAAATAAGGCAATACTTAAAATGAAATTTTTAAAAAGATGGGGTATTTTGAAAGGATACAGGAGCCAGCCTAAATTAGCTCCTAATGGCCAAAGTTGGAACTATTTGAGCATCAAAATAAACATCCATATAACAATAGTATTCAATTATAACTCAGTAATATTCATAACACATATTAGTATGACTATTAATAAGTAAATGATCTAATACATAAATAAAGGGGAATAAGGGAAAACTCTTTCTTAAAGAATTATAATTAAGCCCTGGCTGGTGGCGCAGTGGATCAGGCACCAGCCTGTGAACCCAAAGATCACTGGTTCGATTCCCAGCCAGGGCACCTAACCAGGTTGCAAGCCAGGTCTCCAGCCAGGACTTCAGCCAGGTCTATAGCTGGAGGCAGGTGAAAGGCAACCATACATTGATGTCTGTCTCTCCCTCTCTGCCTCTCTCCGTTCCCCCCTCTCTGAAAAATAATAAATAAACTATTTTTTAATTGTAATTAACACAGAGAAGAGCACTTCACCTCTGTGATGTTCTTCCCAAAAATTGACAGTTTCATCTAATCATGAGAAAACATCAGCTAAACCCAAACTGAAGGACAACCTACAAGATACCCGGCCTGCTCTATTTGTTGTCTTGAAATAGAAGGAAAGACTGAGGAACTGTTAGAAGTTGGAGAAGACATGACAACTAAATGGTTTATGAAATCCTGAACTGAAAAGGGATATTAGTAAGAGAAATTGGTGAAATCTATGGTTTTGATAATAGTGTTAATGCTATTTTCTTAGTTTTGATCATTGTACTACTATAGTTATGTAAAATGTTAGCATTAAAGGAAGCTGGGCAAAAGGCATAGGGAATTCTCTTATTGGTGCAGCTTTTCTGTAAACCTAAAATTATTTCAAAATTAAAAGTTAAGTAATATCAAAAAAAGATCTAAGCATTACAGAAGAAGTTAAACTAGGAGGCTGTTTCCTTTCCAGCAAGGCCAGGCTGATTCCGAGTCTAGCATAAAGAATGAATGCCTAAGTGATTGTTTTCACAATGCTTTCCAAAACTCAAATGAAAATGTACTGTCTTTTATCATCCTCAGTTGTGATTGGACTTTTCTGTGTTTGCACAGTGGTTGATACATGTATGTACTCAAATGTTTAATGAAAGAATGCTGTGAATTTGGTTGGTAGGGTGAAACATTAATGCATTTCATTGAATAAATGATTATTAGAAACAAACCCTGCATAGCTGTGCCATTTTCGTATTTCATCCCTGTTGCTCATCCTTCATTTTATTGTATGCTTTTAGTCAGAACGCTGAATACTGAATGAAGCAAATCATCCAAATTCCTGTGAAGAAATAAAAAGGCTTTTATTTTTAAGTGCTTTTCCATTGCCACTTCTTAAACCTGACCATTATTAACTTGCTCAAAAACAGCTACATATCACTGTTGCCAGAGAAGGACATAAAAGTGATGGTTAACAGTCAGGGCTTGGTTTCTATTCCAGTTCTACAGCTTAGCATAACTCTAGCAAGGTCCTTAACATTCTGCTTTTACTTTCTCCTAAAATAAGGGTGCCAAACAGGGTTATAATAAGAAGAAATAATCTTCAGAGAGCTTAGATAAGTTTCTGACACCCAGTAAGCATTCTAAAAGAGATGTTGACAACATATCCTTTCAGCAAACCTTTATTGAACAGCTGCTGTCGACAAGAGAGCATGCTAAGTGCTGTGAGTTCAGACATATATTATTTCCTCCTCTCTACTTTCAAGGAGTTTAGTCTGATGGATGAGGCAGATAAGTAGGAAGAATTACTATTCTTCTATTGAGTAGCTCAAGCATTATATATTATCTACTTCTAAGAAGTGGCATAACATGTAGTAAATTACTGTGACTTTATGAAGCATAGGTATTATCCCCATTTTACAAATAAGGAAAGCAAGGCTTCAAGAAGTTACATAATTTACCCAAGATCACACAGCTAAGTGGAAATTCCAGGATTTTATTCCAAATCTGCTTGACTCCAGAGTTTTCCTTAACTGTTGTTTACAGTGTTTATAAGTGCTTTGGCAAGGTTATAGAAGACATGCATAAATGCCTTTAGTAATAGCCTTTATGAACCTGATTATCTTCTGGTGTTTTATTGTGTCTACAGGCTCAAGTTACTATTTTCTTTAGATACTTACAGGAAATAGAAGTAAAAATCTGCTTAGTGTCACTTATAAGATAACAGGACACTTTCTTTGTCCTAGACATGTAAAGCCAAGATTGAGACTGAGGTGCCACAAGCACACAATACTTTTCCTCGCCACTCTTGCTCGCCTCGTGCCAATGAAATGTACTGATGAGCGAGCCTGGGCAATAAAGAGGCCAGGCTGCCTTCCTGACAGGCCTCTGCCCCAGTTATTCCTTTGAGTTCACTCCACCAAAGTCCAGGGACATTCAGAATGAAGGAGTTCCAAAACGGCCCTTTGAGACGTTAAAACTGTACAATGTTATTTGGAGGTATCCTTACTTACAAGTGCTTAAACTCATCCTGTGATTATGGCTTAAAGTACACCAATTATTGGACCTATTTTAGGATCTCCAAACACACATCCAAAACTTCTTGTGCTTTTTTGTGTGAGTGAAATTAACATTTTCCTCTTTAAATGTTATTTGAATGTCTAGTTCTTGACTCATTTGAGAATAGAGGTTTTCTAGAAAATTAGAAGCATATCAATATGTACATATGATGTATTATAAGTGATTAGTAATAGAGGTGGAATTGAGAGGATAAGACCTCTCTGACAGTTATTTTGAAAATTAGAGTGTAGGACTGAACCACAGTCACATTGTGAAGAGGAGAGCTCTCATTGCCTCATTCATACTCCAGGATGCCAAGGACAGAGCAAAGTGTTATTCCACCAGGATTAGACTGTGCCTGATACGCTTTCCCCACACATACTCTCCTTTCTCTTTGGAACCCTTAAGGCCTCCTATACTTTTCCTCCTCTTCTTGTGTATTTTCTCAAGAACTTTCTCTTTGAAAGGCAATAGTTGGTAATGGTGCTTCACAGGAGAAGGGAACTGACATTTCACATTATATTCCAAGCAATTTACGTTTCTTAATCTCATTTAATTCTTACAGCATCCTAACTGGGTAGGTGAATTATCCCCACATTTATAGATACAGAAACCATGGTTAGAGGGAGTTAAATAATTTACCAAGCGGACTTAAAGCTAGTAAGTGGCAAAATGGGAGATTAGCTCTAGTTCTCCCTAACTTCATAGTTTATACTCTGCCCTGAAGCTGTAGTATTGAGGATTGTAACTATTGTCAGTGTTAGTGCTTGCTACCAGCTCTTATATCAGCCAGCTAAGAGAATGCTTCAGCATAAGGTATTAGCTGAAAAGTCTCAAGGTGTGAACAGAGTGAATGAGTGTGTATCACAGGTGGCAAGCATAAGTAAGCCCTGCAGGCCGAATCTAGCCCTCCACCTTGCTTTATCCGACCCAGCACTTTCAGCCTGGCACTTTGTTTCTACCCAGCTTGCTTAACTGTGAAGGAGTAGTTACATTTATACAGTCCTAAAATTACGTTCGGCTTTTTAAAGGCTACCTCAAGGTTGATGTAGCCCCCAGTGAAAATGAGTTTAACACCCCTATTGTATGTTAACTCATTGGATTCCCGCAACAGCCTGCTAACAGCACACATTTATTATTTCAACTATACAGGTGGGGAAACAAGGCTCACAAGCACTGATCCAAAGTCATACAGCTAGTCAGCATGGCACTGGAGACTTGATCCAGTCCCCTGGGGACACTTTTTAAAAGGTCACTCGCAAATCAATGATGTGCACTAGGTGGATACAGAGCCAATTCCTGCAACTAAGGCCATGTTATTCAATCAAGAGTGTACTGTAACAGAAAATAGTGTGGCTATAACCGACAAAATAATAGGAATTTGTTTCTTCAGTAAGAGCATGAGTTATGTAAAGGCTTAGCACTTAGACCAAAAAGTTGCTGAATTCTGTAATTTTCATGCATATTGAAGTCATATGAATATAGTAATTCCAGAGTGTGTACTATATATTCAAAGCTATAGATTCATTATGACTAATAGGAGAAGTCCATTAGCTGTTTTGAAATATAATGCCTGTACATTCCATAAATGAGTAAATACTGGTGATAGGTGGCCTGTGGCTGGGCAATATAGCAATCACATGTTAATGAGCCAGTCAGATAGGTGTCTCCCTAAATCAGGATTTTGGGGACAACACTTAAGAGAGCTGTTACTTAGGAAACACTATATTCAGTTGCCTTAAAGGGTTGTAGTTTTTCCTACCCTGGGATAATGGCTGTAGAACAGCCAGTCACTTGGTTGTGTTTAGGTAAATATCTTAGAGTTTTACTTATTTGGTTCTTTTCTTATAGACCATATAAGACAAGTAACTTTTTTTTTTTTTTTTTTTTTTTTTTTAAGATTTTATTCATTATTTTTAGAGCAAGGGGAAGGGAGGGAGGAGGAAAGGGAGAGAAAAATCAATGTATGGTTGCCTTTCCCCTGCCTCCAGCTGTGGACCTGGCTGGAGACCTGGCTTGCAGCCTGAGTATGTGCCCTGGCTTGGAATTCAAACCAAAAACCCTTGGGTTTGCAGGCCAGTGCTCAATCCACTGAGCCACAACAGCCAGGACACAAATAACTCTTGGTCATGGAGTAATTAAAATTCTAAGATTATCAAATACAAGTTGGTTGTCCATGCCAGTGGATTTTCTTTCAGCCTTAAAAATGCATTATTTAAAGTCTTTTTCTATTATTCATTCTTTTTGGAAAGAAAACTTGATTCATTTATACATTCGTTCAAGAACTATTTCTTGAATGCTTAAATTAATATATTTAGTCATGATGTTAAGTGCTAGGGAAATATCACAAGGTAGATGCCATCTCATCCCTCACAAAGGCAGTAGTAATATTATTAACTTACCGTATTATAAAATTTGGTACAGAGAAATTCATTATAGTTCAAGATCATAGATGAAAGTAACATTTATTTCCATTCCAATAGATTTCGGTTTTGGAAATTTCTTTAAGAATGGTGAACTGCTGGCAACATGGTGTGGCAGCCCCCCTTACGCAGCCCCAGAAGTCTTCGAAGGGCAGCAGTATGAAGGACCACAGCTGGATATTTGGGTATTTCTTTGCTTTGCTGTGTTAATGCATCTATAATGATAATTCCTGGTATTCTTGGCCCATTTTGGAAGCTCTTGGTATCTAACCATATAGGCAGTAGTTCATACTTTGCCTGTCCACTGGACTATAATTAGTCGAGCATCTTGAATTGGGTTCTTAGAAAGAATTTCTAGGGACAGATGTTATCATTCTAATATCAGTAATTTAAAGTTAAGTAGTAATCAAAATTATTAAATTCAAATCTTTTGATATTTATTATGGGATACTTTATTGTAGTAATCAGGGTTTCTTTTTCTTTTTCTTTTTTTTCCAAATTCACAAAAATAGTAAATTCAAACAGGAATTTTTTTATCTGTAAGATTTTAACAATCCTGGAATATCTGAGAAAACAAAGTGTTTAAAGTTCTTGGTAGAAAAATGACCTCATTGTTTTCTTCCTGCCCTAGAGCATGGGAGTTGTTCTTTATGTCCTTGTCTGTGGAGCTCTGCCTTTTGATGGACCAACTCTTCCTATTTTGAGGCAAAGAGTTTTGGAAGGAAGATTCCGGATTCCATATTTCATGTCAGAAGGTATCTACCTGTTTATCTTACTAATTGTGCTATACAGAATTTGTGCTCCAAATGAAATGCCTAGGCAAAGCTCTGTTTCTAAGAGTTTGAGTACTAAATAAAGTGACTGAGTTACTTTAAAGCCATAGAAATAAGCAGCCCCCTCCATGTAGGTGAGAAAAGTTCCAGCCTTCCTAACTGAAAACAGAAAGTTCCCCAGATTAAGAATAGCAAGTCTTCCCATTTACCCTCAATATATAAACACCGCATGCTTATTTTAGTCTTAGAGGAGCTCTTTGTAGATACATATTCACAACCATTTTACTCTTAAGTTTTAAATGGATTTTCCCATATCTTTTGGCAGTAAGTTGCAAAATTAATTTTTTTTTATTAAATTTAAAAACAAACTGGCAAAGCTATTAAATCAGATGAACTGCTATAATTCCTACCAGTCCTATATTGGGTTGTAACATAGACAGCAGTTACGTTTACTCCTTATGTTAATTTTTGGTTATCACGCTTAACTCTTTTGCTCCTAGTAACAGTAGAAATAATACTCCAGTAGTTAAGGTCGTAGACATTGGAGCCAGACTGCCAGGTTTCAATCTTGACTTCACCATTTAACTGGCAGCCTGACCTTCGCAAGTTATATCTCCTCTCTGCTTCAATTGCCTCAGTCTAGAAAATGGAAATAACCACAGTTCCTAATAGGGTGTTATGAGGATTAATTAAATTAATCTCTATAAAACACTTGACATGGTGTCTGGCACAGAGCAAGTGACCTAAGGTTAGCTTGTATGGGGTGGTAACAAGCATGATGTCAGCTCAGAGGATAAGCTAGTGCCC
Source organism: Noctilio leporinus (assembly GCA_004026585.1). Lineage (NCBI taxonomy): Eukaryota > Metazoa > Chordata > Mammalia > Chiroptera > Noctilionidae > Noctilio > Noctilio leporinus. The sequence continues at coordinate 116,732 of PVIW01003012.1, read as the reverse complement.
GAAGCTGCAGCAGTGCAGTTTTCTTAGTATAATCAGAAGTAAATAATGTTTCCCATACATTTTTCTCAGCTGCACTGATAAGGAGAAAGCAGCAGTCCAATAGAAAGCTTTTGCCTCATTTACATAACCTTAGTATATCAGCCTTAAACATTACTGAGGATCCATTTATTATTCGCTTATTCTAGGAAGAAGGCATGTTTTTTCCTTTAGTGGAAATCTAAGTATTTAGATAGTTTCAATTGACAAATTCAGTAGAAAGTTCCCTTTAGCACAGAGCTAGATAGACCTACAGCCTCCTGATTTTCTTAAGTGTTTATTCACGGTGATGGTTAATTTCATGTGTCAACATTCACCATGTGTACTTGACAAATATTAAGTAACCTTCATGTTTCATTTATTCATTGACCTGCTTTCCAGTGAGCATTGTGGAAGATATAAATATTAATGCCATTGTACAAAGTCACATGAATCAAGCAAACACCCTGAAGTACAAGGTGATTTACATGACTTTTGTTAACATTGTGTTTTCCATAGATTGTGAGCACCTTATTCGAAGAATGTTGGTCCTAGATCCGTCCAAACGGCTAACCATAGCTCAAATCAAGGAGCATAAATGGATGCTCATAGAAGTTCCTGTACAGAGACCTATTCTTTACTCACAAGGGCAAGAAAATGAGCCATCCATTGGGGAGTTTAATGAACAGGTTCTGCGACTGATGCATAGCCTTGGAATAGATCAGCAAAAAACCATTGAGGTAAAGTGATCAGATATTTGACTGAAAATATTTTAGGATTCTATTGTACTAAATAACATGAAATTTCATGCTCATAATATCTGTCATCCTGGTCTTTTAGCATGGCCATCCTCAACACCTAGGCATACAGGGTGCGTGCAATCAATTGGCCAAATTTTAGTGAACAACATACCGCAAAAGTGTTATATTTTGAAATTAATTTATTCTTATATGTAAATATATAAACATAGCCATTATTTTTTAAATTGTTCAAAAAAGTCTCCATTGGCTGCAATAATAGACTCGATTCCACTTCAGAATCCTGAGCACACTTTTATTAACTTTTCTTTATGTATGAACATCATAATGTTTTCAGTTTTAGATTTAACAGCCTCTTTATTGGAATGAAGTTGTTTATTAACTTCTCTCTCACAAATGCTAAATACATCATAGCCTAAAGGATTTGCATCTAGTGAACTAAGCAGCCAGATTTCCTTTAACCAGGATTCAAGAACATTGACACTGAGAAATTCTTGCACCTTTTTGGTGTTATGAGCTGGTGCACCATCTTGTTGAAAGATAAAATAACATCCATTTGCAACTTGCTTCATCCACAGTACAACTACTTCTCTCAAAAGGTCAACGTAAACATCCTAGATCTTCTTTGATGATCTCCTGGATTCTGTGTACAACACCTGGACTTGGGTGATCCTTGCGTACCTTATGCATTTTCCTTGTTGGTGCAGCACCATCACGATCAGCATTATACACCTTCTTCATGTTGTAAACTGTACCCAAAGGGATGTTATTGAAGTCCGCAATTTCTTTAGCAGTTCACCCTGCATGCAGTCCAGAAATTATGGTTGCTCTAACATCATATTCCTTGGACATGATGGTTGCTCTCAGACTTTAATACTTTATATCTGAAACAATGGCGTTATATCATAAACTTAGAAACATAGTTTTTCAAAATTAAGCACATGAGATAAGGAGATGCAAAATTATTGCCAATTGATTGCACTCATCCTGTACTGTTCAATTTTCCCCGAAGATTACATCAGACATTTTTTTTAATGCTTTTATCCAATGTGTAAATTCCTGCCTTTGCTCAATCTGTCAAAAAATTCGAGAGGGTTTATATAGGACTGAGAAAAAATAAAGATGGAAGCTAAACGAAGACAAAATAGCAAGTTTCTTCTAAAATGAAACAAAGTTTCATATAGGAAATAAACTAGATTGTATGGAACATAAATGTGCAGCTGTGGAACAAGGCTGAGGGCTGAGTAGAAGACAAGAATGGTAGGCCTCAGTTTTAGGAAAGCCACTTACTTGGATTTAGCTTGTGAAGTGGAGAAACTGAGAAGTCAGAAACAGGTAGATTCCTAATATGGAAGTAGTATGGGCCATAGAACTGAGAAGGTCTTGAACCTGGGGAATTTCTCATTCTTTCCTTCTTTAATAGCATACTCTTAAAATGTACATATTTTTAATACTTCTGCAACAGTAAAAAAATAAAAAAGAAAGAAAGAAAGAAACAACAGTACATTTAAGGAGGAACCATAACAATAAAGAATATTAAATGTTCCCCTGTGAATATTAAGTTGCTCCAAACTGTGCTGCCTTTTCCTTTCTTGTAGCTGTAAGTGAAACCGGACTGACTTTCCGCTTTGCTCATCATACACTCAGTGATGTTTTTCTGTACTTATCCATGAAGTACATGCAGAATGGCAGCTGTTGAGTGCAGGTCTACTGGCTGGGGGATGTTGCTGAGAGTGCTGTGCCTCTAAGGTACACTGCTCAATACCGGTGCAGACTGTCAGGTAGTATTAGAAGCCAAGGGAGCAGTTGTTTCTCTATTTCATTAGTACCCTGGGAAATCTGGCCAATGAGGGGTGTGAAAAATTGGGAGGCAACTTTATTTTCAAGGTTTCAAGAGTGCAAGACTGCAAAACAAGAGGAAAAAATTACCTAAGAACGGAGACACAGTGTCTCTTAATCTAGCATCCAAATGTCATTCTTCAGCCCAAAATAATCACCAGAAAGTTCCCCAAAGACTTTAATCATTCACTTCAGAGTTTACAGTGGTTTGGACTTGTGTTAAAACTATAGAATTAGAGCCTCTGGGCCCAGGTTGCTAACTGACCTTACACCGTAGTTACAACTATGAGCTGGGACCTTATGACAGCATTGGGGAATGTCTACTTGAGACAATGATGGCATTTTCTTTTTATGCAGAAAAATAAATGGATCCTGTTAATGGCAAAGAGCCAGTCAAATCATTTAAAGGTATCATGCTTAATATAATTAATACTAGAAACTTGAAATGATCTGTCATTCTAAACTCAGGAACACCTTTCATTTTGAGGCATATTTTGTTACTCTGCTTTTAAGAACGCATGATTTCTTCCTTTTTTTTTTTAGAAACATATATAGATCATTAGATTAGTTTTTATGGTTCTTGGCCTTCAGCATTTGTTTTCTCTTTTCAGTCTTTGCAGAACAAGAGCTACAATCACTTTGCTGCCATTTATTACTTGTTGGTGGAGCGCCTGAAATCACATAGGAGCAGTTTTCCTGTGGAGCAGAGGCTCGATGCCCGCCAGCGGCGGCCCAGCACCATCGCTGAACAAACAGTTGCCAAGGTAACACCCCATTAGCCAATAGTCTTATCTGTGCATGTGCCTATTCACATTTCGTTGACACATTTTTTCATCTTTAGTACAAAGGGTTAGAATTTCACCCTCTGTGCTGTTTTTCCATAAAGTTTCTGCTGTCATTCAGTAGATTTTTCAAATTTTAGTAACTTATTTTTTTGCAATTACACTTGACATACAATGTTATATTAGTTTCAGGTGTACAACCCAGGATTAAACATTTACGTAACTTACAAAGGATCACCCTGGTAAATCTAGTGCCCATTTGACACCATACATAGTTATTACAGTATTAGTGACTTTATTCTCTATGCTGTATTTGACCTACCTATGACTATTCTGTAACTACCAATTCGTAGTTCTTAATCCCTGCACCTTTTTTGCTCCTCCCCGTTCCCATGTAGCAATTGTCAAAATCATCTTTATATCTATGAACCTGTTTGTGTTCTGCTAGTTCATGTATTTTGCTTTTTTTTTAGATTCCATATATAAGTGAAATCATATGGCATTTGTCTTTCTCTGATTTATTTCACTCAGCATAATACCTTCTGGGTTCATCCATGTTGCAGATTTTATTCTTTTCGTTATTCTATCTTGGTATTGTTGTAATTTTTCAATTGCAGTTTACATTCAATATTATTTTGTATTAGTTTCAGGTATACAGCATAGTGATTAGACAATCATATACTTTACACAGTGGTCCCCCTGATATTTCCAGTAGCCACCTGGGACCATACATAGTTGTTACATATTACTTATGATATTTCCTGTGCTTTATATTCCCATAACTGTTTTAACTACAAATTTGTACGTAATCCCTTCATCTTTTTCACCCAATTGCTCCCCTGCAATCATTAGTCTGCTCTTTATATATCTATGTATGTTTCAGTTTTGTTTGTTCATACATTTTTTCTTAGATTCCGCATATAACTGAAATCATATGGTATTTGTCTTTCTCTGACTGAATTATTTTACTTAGCATAATGCCCTCTATGTCCATCGATACTATCGCAAATGGTAAGATTTTATTCTTTTTTGTGGCCATGTAATATTTCATTATATATATACACGTACAACCATTTTTTTATCCACTCATCCATTGATGGGCACTTGAGTTGCTTCCATAGTTTGGTTATTGTACATAATACTGAAATTAACATAAGGGTGCATATGTTCTTTTGAATAAGTGTTTTGCATTTCTTAGATATATACCTAGAAGTGGAATTGCTGGGTATAAGGTAGTTCCATTTTTAATTTTTTTAAGAACCTCTATACTGTTTTCCATAGTGGCTATACCAAACTGCATTCCCACCAACAGTGCCCAGGGGTGCTTTTTTCTCTACATCCTTGCCAGCTCTCGTTTATTGATTTATTGATGATAGCTGCTCTGACAGGTGTGTTATCTCATTGTGGTTTTAATTTGCAATTCTCTGGTGATAAGTGATGTTGAGCATCTTTTCATATGTCAGTGGGCCATCTATCTTCATATGTCTATTATACACTTTGGAGTAGTGTCTGTTCAGAACTTCTGCCCATTTTTAAATTAAATTATTCATGTGGTTTTTATTTTGTTTTGTTTTTGATGTTGAGTTATGTGAGTTCTTTATAAATTGTCAGATATATTCAGTGGGTTGCTTTCATTTTGTTGATGATTTCCTTTACTATAAAAAACTTTAGTTTGATGGAGTCCCATATGTGTATAGTTTTGTTTGTTTGCCTTGCCCAAGGAAATATATCAGAAAAAAAGCATTGCTAAGAGAAATTACTTTTTGAGGAGTTTTATGATTTTGAGTCTTTAACTCATTTTGAGTTTATTCTTGTATATGGTGTAAGAAGGTAGTAATTTTTTTTTGCATACAACTCATAACTTCCCCAAAACCAGTTATTGAAAAGACTGTCTTTACCCTTCTGTATGTTCTTGCCTCCTTTGTCATGTGTTAATTGACCATATTGGCATGGGTTTATTGCTGGGTGCTGTATTCTGTTCCAATGATCTATGTATGTGTCTGTTTTCATGCCACCACCATGCTGTTTTATTAATCAGTTTTTAGTATAGTTTGATATGAGGTAGCATAATAACTAATTTGTTCTTCTTTCTCAAGATTGCTGTGGCTATTAGGATCTTGTGTGGTTCCATGTAAGTTTTTGGATTATTCATTCTAGTTCTGTGGAAAACACTATTGGTATTTTGATGGGAATTGCACTGAATCTATAGATTATTTTGGTTAATATGGACATTTTAATGATGTTAACTCTTCCTGCCCATGTGCCTGGTATATATTTCCATTTATTTGCATCTTCAGTGTCCTATAATTTTCCAACTACAGATCTTTTACCTTTTAGTTAAATTTATTTCTAGGTGTTTTTTGATGCAATTGTAAAAGGGATTATTTCCCTTTGTGATAGTTCATTATTGATGTATAACAATATACATCAATATTTATTTGTATCCTGCTACTTTAATGAATTCATGTATCAGTTCCAGTTGTTTGTGTGTGTGTGTGTGTGTGTGTGTGTGTGTGTGTAATCTTTATGATTCTCTATATACAGTGTCAAGTCATCTGCAAATAATGACAACTTTCTGTCTTTTTTTTTCTTAAATATATTTTATTTTGCTATTACAGTTGTCCCAATTTTCTCCTCTTTGCCCCCCTCCACCCAGTACCTGATTTTCTCCCGCAGTGCCCCCCCTAGTTCATGTCCACGTGTTATGCATGTAAGTCTTTGGCTTCTCCATTTGTTTTATTCTTTTTTTTTTTTTAATTAAGACCTTTATTAACAAGTTCTTGCAGTTTGCTGACTTTTTTTTAATCAAGTTACAAACTTTTATTACAAATTAAAAATGAGGTGCTTAAAAATCTCACCTTGACCATATATGAAACAATTTAAAAACCTTTAAGATGTATTGAGAAAAAACAGGCTTATTTTTTTAAACAAACACGTTTGTCATTACCAAAAAGAGACGTCTTTAGATAGAAATAATAAAAACCCCATGCTGCATAGATAATGCAGATAGTTCTAGTCATCTGGTCAACAGGCAAAAAGCAAGCACTGAAGGGCTTCAGCTCCAATCTTTTGTTCATTTCTTATTGCTGGAATTTCATATTCATTTCTTCTTGTTAGATGACTAAACCGGATGATGCGTAGAGGTGGTAAGCCAGCCCTGGCCTGCTCAGCCTCCGGAGCGGACGAATTTTCAGCTGGTGGATCGGCTGCTTATGTCTCTTTGCCATCTTGTGGTTTAGGGTTTTCCGGGCGTCTGTGTCGGTAATTGAAGTTGTGGTGGTACTGACGTTGAGGTGGCTGCTGACCTTGGGTCTCATCTCCTTGATTTTCCTTGTCTTCTTCGTTGCCGTCCTCTCTAGGCTGTATTTGGGAGGAGGGCCCCTGCGAAATCATGGTCTGTAGCCCGGATACATATTCTGTCTCACTGGTCTACCTTGTTCTCCTGCACCCTGGCTGTCAGCACCCTCCATCACTTCTCCTTGCACAGGAGGGTTGGAATATTGTGGTCGACGCCCATAGGGTCTCTGCATGTAGTAAGGTGGGAACCGACGCCTGCGATAGGCCGGCGCTGTTGGGCCTGGCCTTCAGGAGCGCTCTCAGATCCCGCCTTCTTTTCCCCACTCTCACTGTGCTGGCAGTTCTGCTGGTAATTGCGTGGAGGACCCCTGCGACGTGGATAGCGTCTATAATGGTTATTGCCTGCTGCATATTTACTGCCTTGCACTGGAACTCCACCAGGCCCTGTAACATTTGCTGCCTCCGCACCCTTTTCTCCTTATACAATATCAAACTCCAGTCTCTCCATCTCCTACACTGCAGGTACTTCCTGGGGTTATTCTTCTTTATGGCAGCTGGTATACAAATACATTTTCCTTGGTGTCATTCCTGTTGATGAAACCATATGCATTTCTTACATTGAACCATTTTACTGTTCCCAGGATAACCTAATTGTCCCCGCCTGCAGGCGCCACCACTGAGGCCTCCCTGTCTGCCTCTCCCTGCAATGGGCCTGGGGTGCAGAGCTTGATGTCTGAGCACTGAGGGCAGGGCGGGGTTGCTGCTGGGTCTCCGCCTCCTGCTCACTGTTGGGTGATGGTGACTGGGGCCACTGCGCCTGTGGGCTCCTCCCGGCTGTGGTGGTAACTAGGCTGGGGGCTGCGGTGGCTGCAGGACTGGGGCTGCTTGGGGGTGTTTGCTGCTCCCGCTAGGGATGGAACTCCTTTATCCTTCTTAACGTCCCCCTGTCTATTCTGTAACCACCAATGTGTACTTTTTAAATTTTTTTCTTTCACATCCAGACAATTCACCATTTAATTACTGCCTTCTGTCAGCTTTTCAAATCACATTAATTAAGAGTTTTCTTTTCATTATTTCAAAATGCCTACATTAATTCATTTGTTTAAAGAATTACTCTTTTAAGTTATATGAATAGCAATATTACCAAATACATACAAAATACATTTACACATGTACATATTTTTGCACATATTTAAAGTGCATACTGGATTTTGAAGAGTTAATACAAAAAAATTTAAAATATGCCAATAGCTTATATAATTACTACATGTTAAGTTACAGTATTTTAGATATATTGTAGCAAATTAATCAGTTTTTTCTTCTTTAATACTTACTTTACTCTGGAATGCTATTTTTGTGAAATATATCACAGACATGGTATATTGCAGACCTCACTTTTGTGAAAGTTGTCCTAGAGACAGTGCCAAACACAGTAAAAAAATGAATTTGGTTTTTTAGTCAGATCCTACCCCCTCAATAATACAATGCAACTTTGTTTTTTGTTGTTTTTTGGTTTTGTTTTTGTTTTGTTTTTGCAACTTTGTTTTAAGCTACGGAACTACAACTTCTCTTTTGGGAATTTTCCATCTTAAATAGTAGGTTGATTGATTGATTGATTGATTGATTGGCTGTGCACAGGTCTTGCTTCTTTCGATATCCTCTGTTTTTCCTCTACATGTGTTTTACAAGTTGAAGCCTTCAGAAATAATAGCACTTGCAGTGCTCAGCTGGTCCCAAGAGTAGAAATTATGTCTATTAAGTTGAGGTAAAAAATAAAAATCCCTAGGATTTAAATAATTTTGTAGAATAGTATTCTAGGTAGTCTTTGAACTTGTGGTTGACTTCCTATGTGGTCCTAAATTAACCCCTGAGCTATTTAAGAGTCTCTTGAGGTAGAGATTAGGTATGTTCACCTTTCAATAATAAAGTTTACTATAGCATTAATTCCTTTTCCCAAGCATCCCCAGTTTAGGGGCCTTCATAACTGGAAATATGTATTTCATGATCTATTTGAAAGGAATCTCATCTAATTTACAAGCCAATATGAGACTATATATTACCTATGTAAACAAATCATATAGTTTAGTAGTTTGCAACTTCTGTCCCAAATTGGTCATCATTCTCAGCATCTTTTCTAACCTAAAGATGGACTGATTCCTCAACACACCAATGACCAGTTGGTTGCTATCTAAAACATAAATTGCTAACAGAATCTATATATTACATACCCACAAACACATATTTTGTAACAGTGAATAAAAAAGATGGCATGTATTCTATGTAATATACACATTTTCTTTTTCCTTCTTCCTTAACTGCATTCGATTTTTCTGAGTTATTGCAAGTAACAGGATTTTCCCATATTGTGACATAATTCCAATCTAAGAAAACTGAACCTGCAGTTCAGTTTTGTAATTTTTTAATTTTGTAATTTTTTGAACTGAACTGCAGTTCAGTTCAGTAATGCAGATACAAGTAATATACAAAATTATACCTTATTTAGTAAAGTCTATCTATAATAAGATCATTTTAAAGCATTCATAAGTTAAAGTTGGTTCTTATCCATTCAGCTACCCTATGTCTTTTGATTGGTGCATTTAATCCATTTACCTTTAAGGTTATTATTGATAGGTACTTATTCATATCTGTTTTTCCCTTTGTACCTATGTTCCTGTCTGTCTCTCTGTTTCTTCATCTTAAAACAGACCCTTTAGCATCTCTTGCAATTCTGTTTGGTGATGTAGTCTTTTAGACTTCTTTTGTCTGGGAAGCTCCTTATTTCACCTTCCATTTTAAATAAGAGCCTTGTTGGGTAGATATTCTTGGTTGCAGGCCTTTGTTTTTTATTGCTTGAAATATTTTTTGCCATTCCCTTTTGGCTTGTATGTCTGTTGAGAAATCAGCTGATAACCTTATCAGAGCCCCCTTGTATGTCATTAGCCATTTCTCTCTTGCTGCTTTTAGGATTCTCTCCTTGTCTTTGAAATTTGCAATTTTAATGATGACATGTATTGGAGTGGGCCTGTTTGGGTTCATCTTCATTGGGACCCTCTGTGTTTGCTGCACTTGCATGATATTTTCTCTCCTTAAGTTTGGGAAGTTTTCTGTCATTATTTTTTCAAACAGGTTTTCTACCCTTTGCTCCTCTTCTTCTTCTGGTCTTCCTATGATACAGATGTTATTACATTTCATCTTGTTCTGCAGATCTCTTAAAACCTCTTCATTATTTTTCAGTCTTTTTTCATTTTGTTGTACTGCCTGGGAACTTTTTTCTTCATTGACCTCCAGCTCGCTGATCCAGTCCTCTGCTTTCTCTAGCCTGCTTTTGATTCCTTCTACTGTGTTCTTTGATTCAGACACTGTATTCTTTTTTTTTTTTTTTTAAGATTTTATTTATTAATTTTTAGAGAAGGGAAGGAAGAGAGGCAGAGAGGGAGAGAGATATCAATGTATGGTTGCTTTTCACCTGCCTCCAGCTACGGACCTGGCTGGAGACCTGGCTTGCAACCTGGTTATGTGCCCTTACTGGTAATCGAACAGGTGACCTTTGGGTTCATAGGCCGGCACCTATCCACTGAGCCACCAGCCAGGGCAGAAACTGTATTCTTCATTTCCTCCTGGCTCTTATTAATGGTTTCTATGTCCTTTTTAATGCTGATGTAGTTCTAAGTTCCTTGTAGCTTTCCTGGAGTTCTTTGTAGTTCCCCTGGAGTTGTTTATAGTTTCCTTGAACTTGCTGAGCTCATTGAGCTTCTTTATCATCATTATTTTGAATCCCATGCCTGATAGAGTGCCTGCCTCTATTTCATTTTGCACTCTTCCTGGGGATTCCTCCTTTCCATTTGTTGAGGGATTATTTCTTTGTCTCCCCATTTCAGGTGACCCTTGTTTGTTTCTGCTTCTTGGATTGGTCTGCTTTGACTTACTGTCTTAGTGGTGTGACCTTCTGTGGTGTAGAGGTGCACTTTTTTTTTTTACTTCCTGGCTCCATGCTTGGTGACTTCAGCTTGTGTCCCAGTCTGGGCCTAGTCAGGGATTTGGAGACTACCAGAGATCCACTGTCTTTGTTTCCTTTAATTGTTAATCCAATCAGTCTACGATCAGTGGCCAGTTTTAGGCACCTCTGGGTGGGGAAGATTAATTAAATTGTTAATCGAATCAACCTGTGATCTGAGGTCAGGTTTAGGCACTGCTGGGTGGGGTGGATTACTTCCTGTGGGTGGGGCTGTAGCTTCCCCTCAGGCTCCCGCCCTTTGGAGAAGAGTGGTCTGCTGGCTGTATGGGGGATGGGTCAGTACTGGACTCTTGGGCTGCTCCCTCAACTCTCCCCTGAGTTTACTTAGTCAAGCTGGCTAAACCTGGGCTTTTTGCATTTCACAGCTGGGTGCTGTTTTACTTTCAGCTGTGTTGCTGTAGGCTGGGAAGCTCAGTTGGGAGTTTAGATCCCACCCTTCTGAGGTGGAGCTCCGGGTGCTGAGGTGTTTCTTAGCTGAGATATTTCCCTTCAGCTGCAGCCAGTGTGAGCCCCTCCAGCCTCTCACATCTCTGCACTTCCTCCAGGTCACGTTGTGATGAAGCAGCTCTTTTGTTCTGTCCATGGTAATAAGACTTCTCTCCAGTTGGTGTTCTGTTGGTTATTCCCGATGATTTCTCCCCAGTTAAGGTGTAATTCCAGCTTGGTGTTGAGAGGAGACTGGTGTAGCTTTGGTTACTCCTCTGTCTTGGTTCCCCCACAAGTTGAATTTGATTATCAGAGGCCAGTACTATGCAAACGCATGTCATTGTTTTCTTAAACCCTGTCAGTGCCCTCTCATATAATTCCGGGGAAGAAGGAAGCTCCCCCAACCCAAGGGGGCAGCAGGGCCTCGTTTTCCCTTTGCTTCTCTAGTGTCTAGCAGATCTGCCCTCCATCTCCCAAAAGCTTCCTACTTCTTGCTTTTCAATTTGGATGCCTTTTATTTCTTCTTGTGTGAATGCTGTGGGTAGGACTTCCAGGACTATGTTGAATAGGAGTGGTAAAAGTGAACACCCCTGTCTCATTCCTGATCTTAAAGGAAACACATTTTAGTTTTCTTTGTTGGGTAGGATGGATTTGTCATATGTGGTCTTTACTACATTGAGATATATTCCCTGTATTCCCACTCACTTTGCTGACAGTTTTCACAATAAATGGACACTATATTTTGTGAAGTGCTTTTTCTGCATCTATTTATATTATTGTATGATTTTTGTTCTTCATTTTGTTTATGTAGTGTATCATATTAATTGAGTTGTGGGTATTATATCAGCCTTGCATCCCAGGAATAAATCCCACTGGATTATGGTAGATCATCTTTTTAATATATTCCTGAATTCGGTTTGCTAGTATTTTATTGAGTATTTTGGCATTTATGGTCATCAGGGATATTTGCCTATAATTTTCTTTTTTATAATATCTTTGTGTCTGGTTTTTGAATTATGATAATGCAGGTCACATGGAAAGTACTTGTATGTCTTTTCTCCTCTTGGACTTCTTGGAATAGTTTGAAAAGAATAGGTGTTAGTTCTTTGAGTGTTTGGTAAAATTCACCTGTGAAGCCATCCAGCCCAGGACTTTCTTTGCTGGGAGGTTTTGATTACTGCTTCCATTTCATGAGTCAGTTCGGGTGTTCTGATTCTTCTTGATTCAGTTTTGGAAGACTGTGTATTTCCTGGAATTAATCCATTTTACCCAGGTTGTCCAATTTGTTGACATATAGCTGTTTATAAAATTTTCTTACAATCCTTTGTATTTTTTTAAATTTAATTTTATTGTTTTTATTACATCCATATCCCTGTCCCCTTCCCCACCCACCCAGTCTCCCCAAAGTCATTCCCACTTGGTGTCCATGTCCATTGCTCTTCCATACTAGTTCCTTGACTAAACTCCCCTTTTTTGCCTCCACCTCTCCCCTCCCACCTCCTCTTTCCACTCTGCCCAATGGAGATCTACTCACTGTATTCATGTATCTGGTTCTGTTTTGTTCATTATTGTCCTGAAATGGGTGAGATCATATGGTATTTGTCTTTCACTGACTGGCTTATTTCACTAAGCATAACACTTTCCAGTTCCATCCACTGATGGGCACTTAGGCTGTTTCCAGCACTTGGCTATTGTAAATAGCACGATATGAACATAGGGATACATAGGTTATTATGAATTGGTGTTTCAGGGTTTTTCGGGTATAGCCCAAGTAGTGGAATTGCTGGATCAAAAGGCAGTTCCATTTTTAGTTTTTTAAGGAAACCCCATACTGTTTTCCATAGTGGCTGCACCAGCCTGCATTCCCAACAACAGTGCACTAGGGTTCCCTTTTCCCCACATCCTTACCAACACTTGCTGTTTGTTGATTTATTGATGAATAGCCATTCTGACAGGTGTGAGGTTGAACCTCATTGTGGTTTTAATTTGTATCTCTCTGATGGCTATTGATGTTGAGCATTCTTTCATATGCTTTTGGGCCCTTTGTATGTCTCCCTCAGTGAGTTGTCTGTTCAGGTCCTTTGTCGATTTTTTAATTGGGCTGTCTGTCTCCTTGGTGTTGAGTCACATTAGTTCTTTATATATTTTGGAGATCAGACCCTTGTCTGAGGTATCATTGGCAAATGTTTTCCCATACAGTTGGTTCCCTTTGAATTTTGCTGGTGTTTTCTTTAGCTGAACAGAAACTTTTCAGTTTGATATAGTCCCATTTGTTTATTTGTTCTTTGATTTCCTTCGCCTTTGGAGAAGTATCAGTAAACATATTTCTGCATAGGATATCTAAAATTTTACTGCCTATATTCTCCTCCAGGACCTTTATGGAGAAACACTGCTTATATTTAAATCCTTTATCCATGTTAAGTTTATTCTGGTGTATGGTGTAAGTGGGTAGTCTAGATTTATATTTTTGCATGTTGCTATCCAGTTCTCTCAACACCACTTGTTGAAGAGATTTTTTTTACTCCCATTTTATGTTCCTTTCCCCTTTGTCAAATATGAATTGACCATAGGTTTAATTCTGGGCTCTCTATTCTGTTCCATTGACCTAGATATCTATTCTTATGCCAGTACCAGACTGTTTTTATGACAGTAGCCTTATAGTATAGTTTGATGTCCTCAAACTATTGTGATTCCTCCTACCTTGTTCTTCTTTCTCAAGATTGCTGTGCCTACTCATGGACATTTTTGGCTCCATATAAATTTTTGAACTATTTTTTCTGTCTCTGTGAAGTATGTCATTGGTATTTTAATTGGGATTGCATTGAATCTAGATTGCTTTGGATAATATGTACATTTTAGTGATGTTAATTCTTCCCATCCATGAACATGGTATATGCTTCCATTTATTTGTATCTTCCTTAATTTCTTTCTTCAATGTTCTGTAGTTTTCTGAGTACAGGTGTTTTACCTCCTTGGTTAAGTTGATTCCTAAGTACTTTATTTTTCTTGTTGCTATGGTAAATGGAATTAGTTTTCTCACTTCTATCTCTGATGTTTCATTATTGGTATACAAAAATGCTTTTGATTTCTGGATATTGACTTTATACCCAGCTATTTTGCTAAATTTGCTTATTAGGTCAAGTAAGTTTTTGGTGGAGCCTATCGGGTTTTGTATGTACACTGTCATGTCATCTGCAAACAATGACAGTTTGACTTTCTCCTTCCAATTTGGATACCTTTGATTCCTTTTTCTTTTCTGATAGCTATGGCTAAAACTTCCAAAATGATGTTGAACAGAAGTGGAGAAAGTGGACAGCCTTGTCTTGTTCCTGATCTTAGGGGGAAAGCCTTTAGTTTTTGCCCATTGAGTATATTGTTGGCTTCAGGTCTCATATATGGCCTTTATGATGTTGAGATATGCTCCCTCTATTTCCATTTTGCTGAGGGTTTTTATCATAAATGGTTGCTGTACTTTATCAAATGCTTTTACAGCATCTATTGATATGATCATATGGTTTTTGTCTTTAATTTTGTTGATGTGGTGTATTACATTTATTGGTTTGCAAATGTTGTACCATCCTTGCATCCCTGGGATGAAACCCATTTGATCATGGTGTATGATCTTTCTAATGTATTGCTGGATCTGGTTGGCCAATATTTTGTTGAGAATCTTAGCATCTATGTTCATCAGAGATGTTGGCCTATCGTTTTCTTTCTTGGTTGTGTCTTGACCTGGTTTTGGGATTAGAATAATATTGGCCTCATAAAAAGAGTTTGGAAGTCTTCCCTCTTCTTGGATTTTTTGGAATAGGTTGGGAAGGATAGAAGTTAGTTCTTCTCTAAATGTTTGATAGAATTTGCCTGTGTAGCCATCTGGTCCAAGGCTCTTGTGCTTTGGGATATTTTTTATTCCTTCTTCAGTTTCACTGGTTGTCATTGGCCTATTCAGGATTTCTGCTTCTTCTGTATTCAGTTTTGGTAGATTATACATTTCCAGAAATTTGTACATTTGACCCAGGTTGTCGTATTTCCTGTCATCTAGAATGTTTGTAGTATTTTCTTACAATCCTTTGTATTTCTGAAGTATCAGTTGTGATTTCTCCTCTGTCAATTCTGATTCTGTTTATTTGGGTCCTCTCTCTCTTTTTCTTGATGAGTCTGGTTAAAGGCTTGTCAATTTTGTTTATTTTTTCAAAGAACCAGCTCCTGGACTTGCTGATTCTTCAAATTGTAGATTTAGTCTCTAAGTTATTTAATTCTGCTCTGATCTTGATGATTTCCTTTTTTCTACTTGCTCTAGGCTTTATTCATTGTTGCTTCTCTAGTTTTTGCATCTTTATGATTAGGTTGCTTGTATAAGCTTCTTCTGACCTTTTTAGGTAGGCCTGTATTGCTATGAATTTCCCTCTGAGGACTGCCTTTGATGTGGCCCATAGGTTTTGAACTATTGTGCATTCATTGTTATTTATTTCCAGAAACTTTTTGATTTCATCTTTGATCTCATTGTTAACCCATTCATTACTTAAAAGCATGTTATCCAATCTCCATGACTTAGAGAGTTTTTGGTTTTTTCCCTTGAGGTTGGTTTCTTGTTTCAAGCCATTGTGATCTGAGAAAATGCTTGGTATGATTTCAATTTTCCTATATTTGTGGAGGCTTGTCTTGTGACCTATCATGTGGTCTATCATAGAGAATGTTGCATGTGTATTTGAAAAGAATGTGTATTTTGTTTCTTTGGGATGAAGGGTTCTGTATATATCAGTTAAGTCCATTTCCCCTAGAGTGTTGTTCAGTGCTACAGCGTCCTTAGTGATTTTTGTTTGGAAGATCTGTCCGTTGTTGGTAGTGGGGTATAAAATCCCCTACTATTAGGGTGTTGCTGTCTATGTCCTTCTTGAAGTCCTCCAAGATTTTCCTTATATATTTCGGAGCTCCTACGTTGGGTGCATATATGTTTACCAGAGTTATTTCTTCTTGATGGATTGTTCCCTTAACTATTATGAAATGTCCTTTATCTCTTTTTATGGCCTTCATCCTAAAATCTATTTTGTCTGAAAGAAGTATTGCTACTTCAGCCTTTTTTTCATGTCATATCATGCTTGATATATATTTTTCCATCCTTTCAATCTGTGTCAATCTTTTGTTCTGAGGTGGGTCTCTTGAAGACAGCCTATATGTGGGTCATGTTTTCTTATCCATTCAGCTACCCTATATCTTTTGATTTATGCATTCAACCCATTTACATTTAAGGTTATTATTGATTGATATATGTATTTATTGCCATTTTCCCCCTTTGTACCTGTGTTCCTCTCTGTTTCTGTTTCTTCATTTTTTTATTTTATTTTTTTTAAGGAGCCCCTTTAGCATTTCTTGCAATGCAGGTTTGGTAGAGATGGATTCTTTTAATCTTCTTTTGTCTGTGAAACTGCTTATTTCTTCTTCCATTTTGAATGAGAGCCTTACTGGGTAGAGTATTCTTGGTTGCAGGCTTTTGTTTTCCATTACTTGAAATATTTTTTGCCATTCCCTTTTGGCTTGTATTGTTTCTGTTGAATAATCATTTGATAACCTTAACGGAGCCCCCTTATATGTTATTTGTTGTTTCTTTCTTGCTGCTTTTAGGATTCTCTCCTTGTCTTTGAAATTTGCCATTTTAATTATAATGTATCTTGAAGTGGATTCATCTTCATTGGGACCCTCTGTGCTTCCTGAACTTGGGTAAAGTTTTCACTCACTATGTTAGGGAAATTTTCTATCATTACTTTTTTGAATAGGTTTTCCATTCCTTGTTTCTCTTCTCCTTCTGGTATCTCTATGATACGGATATTATTGCATTTCATGTTGTTCTGCCGTCCTCTTAAAACCTCTTCATTCTTGTTCAGCCTTTTTTCATTCTGTTGCACTGTCTTGAAATATTTTTCTATGTTGTCCTCCAGCTCGCTGATCCGATTATCTACTTCCTCTAGCCTACTGCTGATTCCTTCTATTGTATTCCTCAATTCAGAAATTGTATTCTTCATTTCCTCCTGGCTCTTACTGATAGTTTCTAAGTCCTTTTCAATACTTGTGTAGTTCTCAGTAAGTTCCTTTTAGCTTCCTTGGAGTTCTTTGTAGTTCCCCTGGAGTTGTTTATAGTTTTCTTTGAGCTGGCTGAGCTCATTGAGCTTCTCTGTCATCATTATTTTGAATTCCATGTCCGATAGTTTGTTTGCCTCTGTTTCATTTAATGATCTTTCTGGGGATTCCTCCTTTCCTTTTGGTGATGGACTAATTCTTTTTTCCCCATTTTTGGTGTCTGTTGTTGCTTGTTTTTGTCTTAGATTAATCTGCTTTGATTGTTTTCCTTTGTGGAGCACCCTTCTTTGTTAGGAGATTTGTGGGGTTTAGTGTTGCAGTCTCCTAGATTTCCTCAACTTGTTGCTGTTGGGGTAGCCTTTCTGTCATTAACTTGGACTGTCTGGTTGTATTTTGGATTTGTCGTATGTGTTGCTCCTTTCCCTCCAGTTGGCTGATTGAGAGATACTCCTTCCATTCTGTCTCATACACTGTTTTTGAGCTGCTCCTAAAACAGAACCACCAGTCCAGGCAAAATAACCACACCTTCAGAGATATCTTTCTCCTTCAATCCCCCTTTGAACTGTCTATGAACCTAACTATATACCGATATCCTCCAAGGTAATCCCCACTTTTAATCACACCCTCAGCTGCAACTGAACTAGTCTTAGTAGGGATGTAGATAGGATAAGACTGTTATAAGAGAGGAAAAATGATTAAGTTGACTAAAGTATAGATAATTTTGAAGGGTGCAAAGGAGTAGCAAAGATAGTGGGGATACGGGAGAAAAAACAACTTAACTCTTCTATAGAAATGGGGAGGGGCAAAATCAGAATGCCTCAAATGCAAGTGAACAATATAAGCCTATGTATGTAGTTGCTGCATCTACCTCCCTGTCCACCCTTAATGAGCCCTGATTGGTCCAGGTGGAGCCACGACCAGTGTGCCTTTAGCAGAAAAAAAGAATGTGTGGTCCCTAGTACCCATCAAGAAAAGTGGGGGGTGTTTAATTGGCTGGCGAGGGAAGGAATACTTAGATTGAGGACTGGGAATAAGTTGTAGCAGGAGAGTGAGTAGACTTTAAAACAAGAGTTGGAGGGACTTGGGTAATTAGATGGATTGAGATAAGGGATGAGTAAAAATGTGGGAATTGGGATATACTGTGATATAAACAGTATTTACCTAAAATGTACTAATTGTGAGGGTTGGAAGTAACTTTTGAAAAGGATATGTTAGGGATTACTAGTTCATGTAGCTCTCCGTCTAACTCAGGTGCTTGAGATTAGCAGCGATCCATTTCCTGAGTCTGCCTCTTTTTCTTGATCAAGTCTCTACAGTCTACAGTCAGGCTGTGTGGTCTTGGAGTGGCAGGGCCTATGGCTGTCACAGTCAGGGCTGATTCTGAGTGTCAGCCCTCCAGCAGGCTAAGCCTCCAGTAGCCTAGCTGGGTTTCTGCACTGCCAGCATTTTGGGGCCCTATCTTCTCCCACTGGTTCTGTATGAACTGCAGAGTGCTTATGTGATGTCTATGGCTGCTCCTCCCGTTCCAGCTCCTCGAGATTTCTGCCTGCGATGGGCACCTGGCTCCAACAGGGTGTGGTCTGCAAATTTCATTTGCTCATGTGATGGCTAGCCCTCCCCTTCCAACCCCTGTCTGCAAAGAGTGCCTGGCTCCCTGGGGGCCCCGCAGGTTGTTTTCGGGCCATGGCTAGCCCTCCATGCAGTCCAGCTCTTTGAGGAGGTTTTCACTGCTGCCACCCGGCTCTCCAGGGGGTCCCGCAGCAGTGCAGTCTGCCAGCGATGGCTCCCCATCCCCTTCCAGCTCTTTGAGGAGGTTTTTTGTCACCTGCAATGGGCACGCCAGTTGCACCAGCAGCAAGTTCCTTTTGCACAGTTTTGAGTGTTTGTGGGAGCCTGTGCAATGGTGTGGGTGCACAGGGTTGGGCCTCCCTTCTTGCTGGGGCCCCGAGTTGCCCTCTCCCCAAGTGGCACAGTTTTCAGCTCTCTTGCTACCCTGACCAGTGCACTTACCCGCTTCCCCGCTCCTGCTCCCTACAGGTCTCTCCTCCTCCACCTCTGGCCCAGTGAGGAGCTTCCTCTCTCTCAGACTCCAGAACTTGGCTCTCACACAGTCCCTGCCCTGCAGGAGTTCAATTCCTCATTCCCTCCAGAGTTTGCACTCACTGTCTACACTTCACTGCTCAGATTTCTATTCATGGGGGAGCCTGAAGCTGTCTGCAGTCAGAGCAGCCCCTCTGGGCAGAGTTGCTACTGCCCAGATCCGACCTCGGCCCGCTGGATGGCGGGTTCCAAACTGTCTCACCTGCTCTCCTGTAGGTCTCTGCAGCCTCTGCAGAGTCCAGATGCTTACCGCCCCAATTCTTAGGGACCTGCAGACATCTCATGCTCCCTGCCCTATCCTCCAGCTGCTCTGGCACCTGAGAACGCTATCAGCACTGCCCTCTACTCTGTTGCCATCTTTCAAGCCTATCCTTTGTATTTCTGTGATGTCAGTTGTTATTTCTCATCTTTCATTTCTAATTTTATTTGGGTCCTTTTGTTTTCTCCATGAGTCTGGTTAAAGGTTTATCACTCTTGTTTATCTTTTCAAAGAATAAGCTGTTGGTTTCATTGATCCTTTGTATTATATTTTCAGTCTCTGTGTCATGTATTTGTACTCTGATCTTTATTCCTTCTTCATATTCACTTTGGTCTTTTTGTTTGTTGTTCTCTTTTAAGTTCCTTTAGGTGTGAGGTTAGAATGTTTATTTAAAATTTTTCTTGTTTCTTGAAGTAGGCCTAAATTTGCTATGAATTTTCCTGTTAGGACTGTTTTTGCTGTGTCCCATAAATTTTAAGTTGCTATGTTTTTATTTTCATTTGTCTCAAGGTATCTTGATTTCTTTGATTTCATTGTTTAGTAACATTATGTAGTCTCCATGGGTTGGTGGGGGTTTTTTAAGATTTTATTATTTTTAGAGAGAGAGGGGAAGGGAGAGAGGGAGAGAGACATCAATGTATGGTTGCTTTTCATCTGCCTCCAGCTACGGACCTGGCTGGAGACCTGTCTGGTAATCTGGTTATGTGCCCTGGCTGGTAATCAAATCAGCGACCTTTGGGTTTGCAGGCTGGCACTTTATCCACTGTGCCACCAGCCAGGACTTGTTTGTGTATTGTTCCACAGGTTTTTTTCTTGTAATTTCTAGTTTCATACCGTTGCGGTTAGAACAGATGCCTGATTTCATTTCAGTCTTCTTAAATTTATTGAGATTTGTTTTGTCACCTAACATGTGGTCTGTCCTGAAAAATGTCCATGTGCATTTGAAAAGAATATATATTCTGCTGCTTTGATGTAAAATGTTCTGAGAACATCAACTAAATCTGCCTGGTCTAATGTGTCACCAGCTAGGGCAAAACAAAGTGAATATTGAAAGGAGTATACAGGGTGCGCACGATAAAGTGGCAAAATTTTAGTAAAATAAACAACATACCACAAAAATGTTATATTTTGAAATAAATTTATTTGTATATGTAAATACATAAACAGTCATTATCTTTTAAGTTGTTCAAAAAAGTCTCCATTTGCTGCAATAATAGACTCAATTCAACTTTAGAATCTTGAACACACTTTAATGAACTTTTCTTTATCCATGGACATCATCATGTTTTCAATCTTAGCTTTAACAACCTCTTTATTGGAATGAGGTTGTTTATTCACTTCTCTCTCACAAATGCTGCATACATAATAGCCTAAAGGATTTGCATGTGGTGAACTAGGTGGCCAGGTTTCCTTTAACCAGAATTCAGGAACATTGATGCTGAGAAATTCTTGCACCTTTTTGGCATCATGTGTATAAATGTCATCCATTTGCGACTTGCTTCGTCCATGGTACAACTACATTTGTCTCAAAACACCAAGGTAAACATCAGCAGTCCCCTTCGAGCCTTGTGGAAACATATTTGAGGTCATGATATCTCCTTTGTTGCTGACAACACCTAATAACATCACTGTAGCAGGAAAGTTCATTTTCATGACAATTGGGACT
Organism: Noctilio leporinus; assembly: GCA_004026585.1. Taxonomy (NCBI): domain Eukaryota; kingdom Metazoa; phylum Chordata; class Mammalia; order Chiroptera; family Noctilionidae; genus Noctilio; species Noctilio leporinus. The sequence goes on along the minus strand of PVIW01003012.1, from coordinate 95,500 downwards.
TCATTAAGATTCTTACAGAGCCACTTATTGTTTCTTCTATTGACTCTTTGGTCCTGCTGAAACTTCTTTGCATTGGAGAAGAAAATCAGAGGATTTTTTCTTTGGGAGTTTTCAGTTTTGTTAGCAGTTTCCTTGCTTTTTCAAAACACCTTTCCTTTGTCTGCCGTGCCATAAACTGACCTCTTCTAAGATCTGTACCTGATATCTTCAGCAATAATCTTGCAAACTATTGCATCCGACATCTGTAGTTCTCTTGCTATGGAGTACATTGACTTTCCTGGATCTTCATTGATAATCTCCTGGATTCTGTGTACAATATCTGGACTTGTGTGATCCTTGCATACCTTAATGCGTTTTCCTTGTTGGTGTGGTGCCATCAGGATCAGTACACCATCTTCATGTTGTAAACTATACATACAGGGATGTTATTGAAGTCCGCAGTTTCCTTAGCAGTTCACACTGCAGGCACAGTCCAGAAATTATGGTTGCTCTAACGTTGTATTCCTTTGACATGATGGTTGCTCTCAGATTTTAATACTTTATATCTGAAACAATGATGTTAAATCATAACCTTAGAAATGCAGTTTTTCAAAATTAATAAGATGCATGTGAAATAAGGAGATGCAAAGTTATTGCCACTTTATTGCATACACCCTATATTTACTTCAGTTTTATTCTTTATTATTACATCCCCCCCTTTTTTCTTTTTTTCTCCTATGAAGTCACGTTAACATTTCTTTTAATACTAGTTGGGTGGTAATGAACTACTTCAGACTTTTCTTGTCTGGAAAGCTCTTTATTTTTCCTTCATTTTTAAATGGTAGCCTTGCTGGTTGTAGGTCCTTGCTTTTCACCACTTAGAATATTTCATGCCAATCCCTCCTGCTTTTCTGTTGAGAAATCAGCTGATGGTTTTATGGGGAGCTCACTTGTAGGTAACTGTGTTTCTCTTGCTGCTTTTAAGAGTCCCTTTTTGTCATTAACCTTGCTGTTTTAATTATGATATATCTTAATGTGGGCTTTTTTGGATTTATCTTGTTTGAGACTGTACATGGGTATGTATATTTTTAATATAATACTGTTTCTTTAACTCCAAAAACATTTCAGCATTCAGTATGTACAAAAAACAACAAAATGTTTCAAATTGTGTTTAGTAGAGAGGTTCTTGAACTTTCATTGATGCAGTGACTCTTCACCTTGCTAACAATGAAAAGATAAACAGTTTGTTTAAAACCAAACAGTTTAAAAGTACTGCACTTAACTTTAAAAAGATCCAAACACTTCTCATGCCAACTGACCCCACTTTTCCACAGCTCTGAATGGCAGAATGCTCTGTCACTACAGTACAAAAACAAGACAGCCTGAAGCTAAATTGATGCTCACTGCTGTGTCCACAGGACCAGCCTCACAGTGCGTTCCTTGAGCTATGGCCTCTCCAAAAGACATCTTCCCCATATCCTCAGTGCCAGGCAAAGAGCATCACAGCTTGTCTTGATTGTTTTGTTCTTATAAACTACATATGTATGTACAGTTGATAACTCGGGATTTCGAGCCAATAACCATTAAGTTAACACACTTTACAGATTAAAAAAGAAAATGCCAGGAACATCTTTAAATGCCTTGTCATATCAACAGCAAAGTGCACAGAGTGAAAAGATGAGAGCCTTTTCATTTTTAAAATGTTTGGAAATATATACACTTTTAATACAGTTTCAGGGTGCACTGAACACCCTTGGCCACTTCATGTAAACCACTGACAATTTCCAGAACACTCTGAAAGACTACATGTCATTATGATCCAATTGTGTAATTAATCCTAATGAGGGCAACAGACACCTCTCAAATAAGAGCTGTGTCTATTATAGCACTCCCCTACTCTAATGTATTCACAAGGAGACAGATAAAGTTTTTTATTTCTTCTTCTCCTCCTCTTGTCTTTGTTTTCCTCTTCCTCCATTTCTGGGCAACTTGCACAGGGTCCTGTACACCATCAAACTTTGCTTTAGACTTACAGTTGACGACATCCTTCTCCTACTTTTCCTTCAGCTTCATGGCCTTACTGTTACAAGGCTGCTTTTCCCTGCCACTTGTTATTCTACATCTTGCCCAGCTTCTTTGTCACATCTCCAGTAGAGATGCTAGGGTTTGTGGATTTGATCTTGGGGCAGAATTCTGAACAGACAGAAAGAATCCAGATGTCACCTGTTAGGGCCTTCTTGCCTCCCTTAGCTGGTCCATATTCCTTCATTTCCCAATCACAGCTTACTTTATCTGCCTTTGCCATCTCATCAAATTTAGATTTCTCTTTCACCAGCATTGCTTTCCACCCCTCAGAGCACTTCTTGAAAAATTCTGCAAAACTAACAAGAACCCTTAGTTTTTTGTTATATGTTTCTCTCAGCATGTCTGCACAAAGAAGGCGTAAGCAGACGTCTTGCCCTTTGGCTTCTTAGGGTCACCTGCAGCCATCCTGACTGTATTGTTTGCTAGTCTGGGCAGTGCAGGGCACAACACGAGGCTTGGCGCTCCCCATTCTTGCGCTTGCTGCCTCCATGAGAGCAGCTTCTCGAGTGCCTTTTTCTTTTACCAGACCAGGGAATTTTTCAGTCATTATTTCTTCAAATAGGTTCTCGATCTCTTGCTCTTTCTCCTCTCCTTCTGGTATCCCTATGATATGAATGTCGTTATGCTTCATGGTGTCCCAAAAGTCCCTTATACTTTACTCGTTTTTTAATTCTTTTTTCCTTTTGCTGTCCTGATTATTTTCTGCTGCCTTGTCATTCAGATTATCGATTCAGTCCTGTGCTTCATCTAACCTTCTGTTGATTGCTTTTTGTGTATTCTTCATTTGAGATACTGTATTTTTCATTATGGCTGGTTCTTTTTCATGTTTTTATGTCTTTTTTAATACTAAACATCTCTTTGTTTATGTTTCCTCTGAGTTCATCCATTTCCCCTAAGTTCCGTGAGCATCCTTATAACCATTGGTTTAAACTTTATCTAGTAGCTTGCTTGTCTCCATTCCATTTAATTACTTTTCTGGGGATTTCTCCTATTCTTTCATTTGGGGCATATTTCTTAGCCATCCATTTTTGGCTGCCTCTCTATGTTTGTTTCCGAGTATTAGGTACATCTACTTTGTCTCCCATTCTTGCTAGGTGACCTTAATGTAGTAGGTGTCCTGTGGGGCTTGGTGGCATAGTCTCCTAGATCACCGGAGCTGGGTGCTCCAGGAATGTTCTTGTGTGGGTTATGTGAGCCCTCCTGCTATTGGCCTATTCGTGGTAGGTGGAAGACTATGAGGGTTGACCCTGACCCCAGTGTATGAGCTACTTTGCAATAGCCAGCCTAAACCTCATAAAATGGAATTCACCCCAGCAGAGTCTAGTGCCTACTAAGATCTCCCTTTGGGTGTGCCATTTGTAGAATTAATTGGTGATGCTCTGATGCAATCTGAAACTTACCACCAGCTGTGTTAGTTCTGTGGCCTCCTGTGGGGTGGTGGGGGGACTCTGGTACAAAGCCATGTCAGGCACTGCCTGTGACCAACCCTGAGCTACCCCATAGGAGCTAAAAAGTGATCCACAGTTTTGGGCTGCCTCTGCTGAGCCTGTCAGTGTGCCCCTTCATATTTTTAAGGATTTACTTTATTTCAAATATTATTTTCTTTAAGAGAGTTTTCATTGTTTTATTATTAACTTATGTTGAGAATTAATGTAACTAGCTTGCCATTCAATTCCATTTAATAGGTTTTATTGCATATTTACCCTGTGTAAACGTCTGTAAATAGGTACTGTAGAGGTTAGGATATATAAAATATGGTCATTGCCCTCAAAGACATTATAATATGAAAACAAAATAAGACATAAATAACCATGATTCAGAGGAGAGAAAGATAAATGCTGTAGAACTAAGGGCAAAGGGGAGAGATCTGAATGGGAAATGTTTCATGGGGGAGATGGCATTTAAGGAGATCTTCAGAGTGTAGGATTTTGTTAGGGAGAGGCAGTAAAGTCATTACACTAGACAGAAGAAGCAGGTGAGCACTACTCAAGAGAGCAAATGTAGGACTTACTCAGAAGAATCTACTTAAAGTATACGGAAATGAAAATGTTGGAGTGGTAAATAAAAGTCATATCCTGAAGAGCTTTGAATGTCAAGGTAAAGAGATTAGTTACAGTTCAGGAAATAATAAGGTGTTCAGTATAAAAGTAACATAATTATATCCATGCTTTAAACTAATTAATCTGGTAACAATGGGAAGGATAGATTGGATAGGGAAGAGATGAAATTGGGAGGAAGCAGTTAAGAAATTTTAATAGTAGTTGAGATGGGAAATTCTAAAGGTTTGAACAATATGGTTCTGGTGGAAATAGAAAGGAAGGGACAAGTGTAAGGATCATTTTAGAGGTTGACTTGGTTTGAACTTAGCAATGGTTTGGAGAGGCAGCTCAGCATGATTGTTAAAAGCAGGTTCTTTAGCCAATTTATTAAAAACTCTAGAGCAAATTCCAGACTCTGCCATTTCTCTCTATATGACCTTAAAAAGTTGTCATTCTATGCCTCAGTTTTCCAAGCCTTAAAATAGAGATAATTGTAGGAGTTTTTGATGTTTAAATTAGTTAATTGTATGGCCCTGGCTGGTGGCTCAGTGGATAGGCACCAGCCTGCGAACCTACAAGTCACTGGTTTGATTCCCAGCCAGGGCACATAACCAGGTTGCAAGCCAGGTCTCCAGCCAGGTCTGTAGCTGGAGGCGGGTGAAAGGCAACCAAGCATTGATGTTTCTCTCCCTTTCTTCCTCCCTCCCTGCCCTTCCTTTTAAAATAATGAATAAAATCTTCAAAAATAAATAATAAAATAACACAATAATAAATTAGTTGATTATGTAGCACTTACAACAGTGTTATGTTAGTGCCATGTAGGTGTTTGTTAAATAAAGTAATAAATGTTGAAGAGGAAGGGGACAATGATGAATTAAAGAAGGTTCCATTCTTGAGCCAAAAGCTGACAGATTAGTGGGGCATTGAGTCAGTTGCTTCAGAAGGAAATGATCTGGATCCTAGGAGAAAGGCTGAGGCTAAAGAGAATTAGGGCATCATCCATCTGTGTTGAGGCTGAGAAATGGTTTGTTCATATGATCTTTTAGGATTTCCATATACTTCCATGAGTACATTGTTCAAATGGCATGGAAGAGCCGAAGAGTATTTCTTTTATTTATTTATTTTTTCTTTTAATTTTATTGTTGTTGTATTACATCCATCCCTTTTTTTCTCCCCTCTGTCTCTTTTATTTTTTTTAAGTATATTTTATTGATTATATTGTTCCATTTGTCCTAATTTTTTTTCCTTTTGCTCCCTTCCACCTAGCATCTCCCTCTCCCTCCAGCAATCCCACCCCCTTTAGTTTATGTCCATGGGTCATGCATGTGAGTTCTTTGGCTTTACCATTTCCCTTAACATCCCCCTGTCTATTCTCTACACACTCACTATGCTTCTTAATCACTGCACCATTTCCCCCATTTTTCCCCACTTCCTTCCCCCTTCCTCCTCCCAGCTGATGCCCTTCAAAATGTTTCTCATACCTATGATTCTGTTCCCACTCTGGTTGTCTGCTTAGTTTGTTTTTGTTTTTATTTTTTAGATTCTATTGTTGATAATTGAGTTTTTTGTCATTTTAATGTTCATAGTTTTGATGTTCTTTTTCCTAAGTCCTTTTAACATTTCATATAATAATGGCTTAAGGATGATGAACTCCTTTAACACTTTATCTGCCTTCCATTCTAAATAATAGCTTTGCTGGATAGTCTTGGTTGAAGGTCCTTACTTTTCATCACTTTGAATATTTGTTGCCAGTCCCTTCTTGCCTGCAAAGTTTCATTTGATAAATCAGATGATAGTCTTAAAGAAACCCCTTTGTAAGTAAGTCTTCTTCAATATACTTATTTTACAATGAGAAAACTGAAACCCAGAGGGGGAAATGATTCACCCAGGGTCACACAATGAGTTTACACAGAACTTTCTCTTGCTGCTTTTAAAATTTGCTCTTTATCTTTAACCTTTAGCATTTAATTATGCATCTTGGTGTGATCCTTTTTGGGTCTAGCTTATTTGGGACTCTTGTATGTCTATTTCCTTTGCCAAATTTGGTAAATTTTCCTTCATTATTTTTTCACGTAGGTTTTCAGTTTCTTGCTCTTCCTCTTTTCCTTCTGGCACCACTATGATTCAGATGGTGGCAGGTTTAAGGTTGTCCTAGAAGTTCCTAAGTGTCTCCTCGTTTTCTTCAATTCATGTTTCCTCATTCTGTACCAGTTGACTGTTTATTTCTTCCTTATGTTCTAATTTGTTGATGTGAAGCCTGGTTTACTTCCCTTCACTGTGGTTTTATGTGGATTTTCCTTCATTTCACTTAGCTTAGCCTTCATTTCTTCCTTATGCATTTGTCGTACTTAATCTCGTCTAAGTCTGTGAGCATCGTTATCACTAGTGTTTTGAATTGTACGTCTGTTAGCTGGCTATCTCCTTGTTGCTCAGTTTTCCCACTAGAATCTTGATTTGCCCCCCACCTTGGGCCATACTTCTCTGTCTCCTCAACTTTACAGCTTTCTGTGTTTGCCTTTGTGTCTTAGGTAGAGCTATCGGCACCTGTTATGTTGTAAGGGGCAGAGCCTTAATATATTTCAGTACAGGGTGACCCATTTCACCCTCTATGTGCTGTATGTGGGGGAGGAGTCTGAGAGGGAACAGTGCTGCTTGCCCAGCACTTGCCCCTTTTCCAGGCACTTCTCCCACTTCCTGTCACTGACTCTGTTGAGGACTCTGCCCAAACCCCCATTGGTTTTCACAGTCAGAAGCAATGTGACTCTATTTTCCCCAGCTAGAACTACGAGCTACACAGTCTTGTCTTGGGCTGGGTCGCTTCCCAGGTTTCTCACCCTTCATTTAAAATGTGTGACTGTGCTTTTCACCCCTGCTCTGCTGCTGCAGCCACTCCACTCACCACGCTGCACCCTCTCCACCCCAGTTCCACCCCTCCTGGCTGGCTGGCTGAGTAATTCTTCTTTATTTCTTCATTTGTTGAACGTCCATGTAGTTCGATTTTATGGAACTTCTGATTATTATTATTGTTTTATGGAACATACTGATATTATGGAACTGAGGTGGTTGTAAATTCCTTTTTAGTTGTGAGGGAGACACAGCATGTCTGCTTATGCCTTCATCTTGGCTAGAAATCCCAAGACTATTACCTGTTTAGCAGTTCTTCAAATTTATTTATAGGATTATAATCGTACTTTGCATTGCCTTCTGTAGAATATGTGGAAAAGCTAACCAAGGAAATTAAATTCTTCTTGATTTTAATAGGCAAATGGTATACTTTGTTATACTTACTTTAGTATATAAAATAATGTGAATATTGATACTAATGTGAGTTAAAAAGTGTGTTGACAAAGTTCTAGATATTTGGGCTAGAGTATCTCTGAGCACTCAGAATCCTTCAAAGATAAATGGTATTATTTTAAAGACAGAAGGGGAAGGTGACATGCATAAAACAAAAAGAACTCCTAGGATGTTTGGTAATGAAAAAAAAAATTACCAAACACAAGAAGCTACATTACATCTGAACACCAAGCCAAATTAAATACAATTTGACATCTCCCACGGTATTTGCTTCAAGTTCAGATATGAAAGTTGTCTTAGAAAGCTACTTACCACTTACTGACTTTAAATGTATGTAATTCAAGCAGACATCTTTAGTACCCCTTCATGAACTTCCAAACATTCTAATAGTGTTGAACTTGTTTAAAAAATAACTTCTCCCTGGCTGGTAGCCCAGTGGATAAGGCGCCGGCCTGCGAACCCAACAGTTGCAGGTTCAATTCCCCAGCCAGGGCACATAACCAGGTTGCAAACCAAGTCTCCAGTCAGGTCTGTAGCTGGAGGCAGGTGAACCGCAACCATACATTGATGTCTCTCTCCCTCTCTGCCTCTCTCCCTTCCCCTCTTTCTAAAAATAATGAAATAAAATCTTTAAAAAATAAAATAAAATAAAATAACTTCTCCATTTTTATGAAATATAAGTATGCTTAAAGTTTTAGTAAACCCTCCCTTTAATTCTTTGATGTTAATATTTTCTTTTGGGAAGTGGCAAATCACTTATTAGCAATAAGAATCACACAGAACTTGGGTTCCTTCTTGACCAGAGTGAGTTTAGAGAGTCAGTATCACCGAGCTCCAGTTTTCTTAAGTGTAAAATGGGGCTAGCAATACCAATTTCATAAGTTTGCTACAAAGATAAAAAACAGTTCAGTTCAATTCAGCAAATAGAACATTATTTGCTAGCCACTGTGATCAGTTACCCTAGAAAACAGTCCTGCACTTAAGGAGTTGATAGTCTAGTGATATTATGTAGAAAACAGTGAGACTTCCATCTTAGATTAGTTTAGAGTACTTATATTTGCAGGAAATGTTACATCTGACTATAGATGACTATTTTTTTCTCTCTTTTTTTAAAAATTTTATTGTTGTTGTATTACATCCATCCCCTTTTTGCTCCCCTCTGTCCCCCTCCCCCCCCACCCCTTCCACCCAAAGTCAATCCCACCTGTTTTCCATGTCTATAGATGACTATTTAGGGAAAAAGGTGCTATGACTTTTTCTAACTACTTTTTTTTTTTTTTTTTTAAGATTTTATTCACTAGAGAGAAGGGCAGGGAGAGAGGCAGAGAGGGAGAGTATGGTTGCCTTTCACCTCCCTCCAGTTACAGACCTGACTGGAGACCTGGCGTGCAACCTGGTTATGTGCCCTGACTGGGAATCAAACCAGTGACCCTTTGATTCACAGGCTGGTGCCTATCCACTGAGCTAGGGCTTAACTACTAGTTCTTAATAGTTCTTCCTCTCCAAGTTTCCATCAGCTGTAAGCAGACAAGGATGAAACACTCATCCCAATTCTTTAATGACTGATGAGAGGTTGCTTTCCCCACCTGTAAGAAAAAGCACCATATTAGTTGACCAGGGCTGACATAATAAAGGACCACAGACTGGGTGACTTAAACAACAAAGGTTTATTTTCTAACAGTTCTAGAGGCTAAAGTCCAAGATCAACATGCCATCAGTGTTGGTTTCTGGTGAGGACTTTCTTCCTGGTTTATACACAGAAACCTACTCGCTGGACCGTCACTTGGCCCTTCTTCAGCATGTAGGGTGGGGGGAGATCTCTGATATCTTGTCCTCTTCTTAGAGGGACACCAGTCCTGTAGGACCCCACCCTGATGACATAATAACCTTAAATATCTCCTTAAAGGCCCTGTCTCCAAATGCAATCACACTGGGGATTAGGGCTTTAACATACAGCTTACAGTTGTATGTGAAACAGTTTATTCTTGTGTTATTATGTATGTATGTATGTATGTATGTATGTATGTATAACACTGTGAACCTGCTTTTTCTCATCCTGTATGGATTTGGGCCAGGGGAGTACAGTTCTGCCAATAACAAGCATATTTTTACTGGAGCAATAAAGATTTTCCCATAGGAGAGAACATTAATTTAATTTTGCAGTTCTAGAAAGAACAAAGTTAAGAGATTCAAACCAGTAAACATATGGTTTTAAAAGTCATTACAGCCCTGGCTGGTGTGGCTCAGTGGATTGAGCACAGGCCTGAGAACCCAAGTGTCACTGGGTCGATCCCCAGCTAGAGCACACACCCAGGTTGTAAGCCAGGTCTCCAGCCAGGTCCATAGCTGGAGGCAGGTGAAAGGCAACCATATGTTGATGTTTCTCTCCCATTCTTCCTCCCCACCTTCCCTCCTCTCTAAAAATGATGAATAAACTCTTTTTTTTTTTTAAGTCATTACAGTTAGATAGAGATGACCATTGTCTATTACCAAAGAAACTGTTAATAGCTGCTCCCTTGGGATATTAATCAACCATCTGTTATTATGTATGACATGTTTTTAGTCAGCTCTGTAGTGCTTAGCATGCAATTTGAATATTTATAACTTACCTAGTTTCAAAAAGACTTTGTTGGTCCTCTTAGTGATTGCAAGAATCCTAAAAACCTACCATGAAGTAACTCAGTAAAATGTGTTATTCCTTTGTCCTTACAAAGTTCATGGTAAATTGTTGTCAGAGTTCAGGTTGGACGTGAAAGTTGTCAAGGAAAATGTGTTCTGCTTGGTCTGGCACAGCACAGCCCTGCTGTGCAGAAGCCACAGCCACTAAGAGGCAGGGACTAAACACAGCATAGTGAGCATGTCTCACCTCCATTGCCGCATCCTCAGGTAATGCTTTGACCTAATGATGTGGACTACTTTCATATAGGGGCAGTGTAGTAATTTTGAGAAATAAAAAACAAAGTTCAACTTTATCCTTTGACTGAAAAACTGATGATGAGGGTGAGAATAATATGCCAAAAATACCTTGTTAGGAAATTTAAACTCTACAATGTGCTATGGTGGCTTAAAAAAAATTAATTTAAATGACATAATTGAAAGGGAAAAAGGTGTTTAGTCTCAAAACTTGGCCCCAAGATATAAGCCTGATGAATGATGATATAAGAAAAGCTATTTCTTGCCCTGGCTAGTAGCACAGTGGATAAGGCGCCAGCCTGTGAACCCAAAGGTCGCTGGTTCAATTCCCAATCAGAGCACATAACCAGGTTGCAAGCCAGCTCCGCAGCTGGAGGCAGGTGAAAGGCACCATACATTGACATCTCTCTCCACCTCTGCCTCTCTCCTTCCCCTCTCTCTAAAAATAATAAATAAAATCTTTTTAAAAAAAGAAAAGAAAAGCTATTTCTTTATTCTCAGAATAGTATGCAGTGCATTTTTTTCTGTTTTTACCATCCATATAATCAACACTTTGCTATTGCTATTTTATTCTTTATTTCATGCTTCTACCCAATGATGTTGGAAGATACCAAATATAAAGTATTATTCTAAATATATTCAAAGTATATTCAACTATAAAGTGCATTTCTAACGTATCTCCCCATGTGGAAAACCATCAACCTGAAATTTTAACTGGGAACAATTAGCTAGTGTCTGAGAACAATTAGCTAGTGTCTGAGAACAAGTAGGTATTCACTTTGCAATCTAATTCCAACATTACATTCTTGTGATCATTTTTAAGACTTTAGAAAGAAAAAGGAGGAATTAACATCACTGAGTGAAGGATTTTAAATGTTACCTTTTACACTAGCTTCACTGTGAAGTAGGTACTGTGCCCCTTTTTATGGGCAAAGAAAAGATTAAGAAGGATTAAGTAACCTAATGAAGTTTACGCAATTATTAAGTAATGGAGCCAGGAATTAAACCCAGGTCTTGGGAAAGGAGAAGTTATCATACAATGTGTTCCCCTTCCCCTTGTTTGAATTTAAAATTTGCCATCTTATACCCATTGAAGTCATTATGGCAGAAAGAATATAGGCCATTCCTCTGCTTTTTAGAAACTAGTGTGATTGTTCCCTCAAATATTTTCCAATGTCTCTTGTGTTCAGGATGCATCTAATAAATTATTCTCCTAGTTTTGAAGAGATGGGGAGGAAAGGATTATCCAACAGTTTCATCTTGAAAATTGTTCCTTGTCCACTGTCAGAAAGGAAGACTTATTTAAATAATTTTTGTAATGCTTGTTTACAACATTACATTAGCATTCTTAACATAGGAGACATGAAAAATGGACCTAACCATCAGGAGCTTTCTATAGTAGGTTGACTTCAGGAACATGGAACATAAACTACTCGGCAATGAACATCTCTCTTTCCACTGGGCCAGCAAACTGCGTTCAGGCTGTATGTCTCCTTGAAAGAAGGACGTCATTCTTGTTGCCTTCAAGTAAACTCTGCTTCTTTTTTCTTCTTCTTCACACATATCTTTGCCAAGAAATATATACTATCTTATCCCCACATGCTACTCTCTCTCTCTCTCTCTCTCTCTCTCTCTTTCTCTCTCTCTCTCTCTCTCATTGACAGACAGATGGATAGCACTTACTGCACTGTACTTTTGTATTCTAGTTAGTTGTGGGTGTGTCTCTATCCCTGGTTCAGTTTTGAGCTCCTAGATGCAGGAACTTTTCTTTCTACCTTTCCAGGGTAGTATACTTAAGATTATAGACAATATATGTTTGTTGAATTGAAAAAAAAGAGCCATCTTAGATTTCTTACAAGGACTAGCCTTCTTATCATCTCTGGGAAAATTATGTACCTCATTATGGAACAGGAATGAAATTCTGTACAACCTGTCTTAGAATAATTAATTGCTGAGACTGCTTCAAATCAATAATCTGTATCATATGTGTATTTCATCAAACCTTTTCCGGAGTTTCCAACAAATAAAGATTTATCCTTTAATTGTACCTGGAAGAATTATTTTATTCCAAGAAATTTGTCTATTTATACAGAAAATATTAATATTCCCAAACTATCTTTTCTTCCATATTTGCAGGCACAAACTGTGGGTTTCCCAGTGACCACGCCTTCACCGAATATGCGACTGATGCGATCTGCCCTCCTCCCACAGGCATCCAACGTGGAGGCCTTTTCCTTTCCAGCATCCGGCTGTCAGGCGGAAGCAGCATTTATGGAAGAAGAGTGTGTTGACACTCCAAAGGTATGACGAATGTGTTTGAGAGACTGAGTTTGTAGGTTGGCTGGAGATTTCCATTTGGTCCACAGGTGTTGGACCAAACAGCTTAGACTGTTGAACCTTATCATTTCCTCAAGTCACTCAGGAGTGTTGTTTTGTGCAGAAGAACCAGAGAAAGGTATTCAGAGCTCAACTCGGCTCTCATCACAGTGTTAGCATTACAACTGTTCATACCTCATATGTATTTTCCAAAGTCCTCCCTTCTCTTTCTTCAGTCTTACTCTTCTCTTCAAGTTTCGTGATCCCACGTACATTGTGGATTTTTTAAAAAAACAAATTATAATTCTGAAAACAAAACTGTAAGTATGGTGCTAAATCAGGCTCTGTGTGTGTTGATTGCCTTTCTTCCACCACATGTGTTGCAGCTACACAAGGGTGAACTGTTTTTATGGTCAGTTAAATTTTTTTTTTTTTTTTTGGTGCAATTTGGACATGCTTAAAGGAAATAAGTTTATCCTGGTTCACTACATAAAGGTGGCTTTTAAGATGTGGAAGGTGACAGCTTCTCTCATTTAATGGATATTTACTTCTACTATGTGTTTTATATACTTAGCCTCATGTGATATACAAAGGATCATATAAATGGGTAGGTCTTGGAGTATAGTCAAAATAGACTTTGTTCTTTACTAGCTGTGTGAACTTGGACAAGGTGACTAACTTCCTTGAATCTATTTTCTTTTATATAATATGAGACTGTTGTGAGGATTAAGTAAGATAATGTGTGTGAAGTTCTGACCAAATTGTAGGTACTTAATAAATATTGGGCTGTTTTTTTAGTTGTTTAAGTCATTAAAAGGTGAGTCCGATGTGTATTCTGCCTCAACGTCTAACAGAAAAGACATGATGCATAACTAAAGACATTGTACCAGATACTGAATAAATTGATGAACTATAATTGGTCATTTTTTTTCACCCCTCCACCAACTGCCTCTTCTTTGGCAGCCATCATCTTGTTTTCTGTATTTATGAGTTGGTTTTGTTTTGTTTCTAAACTTGTTTTTGAGTTTTTTAGATTCCACATGTAAGTGAATTATATGTTGTCTTTCTCTGTCTGACTTATTTCACTTAGCATAATACCCTCTAGGTCCATCCTTATTGTCACAAATGGTAAGATATTCCTTTTATTGCTGAATAATATTCCATTTTCTATATATACCACATTTTCTTTATTCATTCATCTATCGATGGACACTTAGGTTGCTACTATGCCCTGGCTATTGTAAACACTGCAGTGAACATAGGGGTGTATATGCCTTTTTTGAATTAGTGTTTTGGGTTTCTTGGGCAATATACTCAGAAGTGGTATTGCTGAGTTTCCATAGTACCTCCACTAGTTTACACTCCCACCAGTACTTGTTATCTCTTGATTTTTTTGAAGATAGCTATTCTGATAGGTGTGAGGCAATATCTCACTATAGTTTTGATTTGTATTTCCGTGATGATTAGTGATGTTGAGCATCTTTTCATATGTCTTGGCCATCTGTGTGTCCTCTTTGGAGAAGTGTTTCCTCAGGTCCTTTGCCCATTTCTTACTGGATTTTTTTTTCTTTTTCTATTAAATTGTTTGAGTTCCTTTATATTTTGGATAGTAACCCTTTATCTAATGTATCATTGACGAATATCTTTTCCCGTTCAGTATAGGCTGTCTTTTGTTATTCTGAAATTTGAATTTGATGTAGCCCCATTTTCTTCCTTTGTTATTGTTGCTGTTGCTGCCCTTGCCTAAGGAGACAGAGCCAAAAAGATACTTCTGAGACCCATGTCAGAGTTGACTGCCTATACTTTCCTCTAGAAGTCTTATAGTTTCAGATCTAACATTTAAATCTTTAACCTATTTGGAGTTTATATTTGTACATGTGTAAAAAAGTGGTCCACTTTTATTTTTTGTATCTGTCCAGTTTTTCTAACACCACTATTGAAAAGACGGTCTTTACCCCATTGTGTACCCTTACCTCCTTTGTCATAGGTTAATTGACCTTAATGGTCAATTTATTTATTTATTGGAGGATTTATTTCTGGGCTATCAATTCTGTTCCATTGATCTATATACGTTTTTATGCCAGTACCATGCTATATAGATTATTGTAGCTTTGTAATTTTGTATTTTATAATTAGGGAGTATGATACCTCCCACTTTGTTCTTTCTCAAGGTCTCTTTGGCTATATAGAGTCTTTTAGGGTTAGCTGTTCTAATTCGGAGAAGAATGCCATTGGTGTTTAAATAGGGATTGCATTGAATCTGTATATTCCTTTAGGTCATAAGGACATTTTAACAATACTAGTTCTTCATATGCATAAGCATGGTATGTATGTCATTTAGTTGTAGCCTCTTCAATTTTTTTTGTTCAGTAAAAATTTTAATTGACTTTTAGAGAGAAAGGAAAGGGGAAGCGAGAGAAAGATGGAGACGTTGATTTGCTGTTTCACTTATCTGTACATTCATTGGTTGATTCTTGTATATGCCCTGACTGGGAATCAAACCCACAACCTTGTTATATCAAGATAATGTTCTAACCAACTAAGCTACCTTGCCGAGCAATTTCTTTCTTCAGTGGCTTACAGTTTGCAGAGTAAAGGTCTTTCACCTCTTTGGTTAAATTTACTCCTCGGTATTTTATGCATTTTCATGCCATTGTAAA
The DNA here is from genome assembly GCA_004026585.1 of Noctilio leporinus. NCBI lineage: Eukaryota > Metazoa > Chordata > Mammalia > Chiroptera > Noctilionidae > Noctilio > Noctilio leporinus. The sequence goes on along the minus strand of PVIW01003012.1, from coordinate 80,211 downwards.
AGGGATTATTTTCTTAATTTCTTCTAATCATTCATTATTGGTTTATAGAATAATTGACCCTTTAAGAAATATAAATCAAAGTGCTGGGAGACTAGAAGGAGGCAGGGGGCAGTTGATTTTAGCTGGTTTGAACAGGAAAGTCTTCAGGTAACTGTCAACTGGCAAGTGAGAAGTTACAGAACCTGGGTGGTTGGAAACTAGGGTGTGATATGTAGGTAGAGGGGAAGCCTGAGCAACAGCAAACATCAGGAGAGTCTAGGTCCATCTACAGTCGGAACAGTAGCTCAGTATGTCTGAGGAAAGGGGTGTGGACTGTAGCTTTTTCTCTAGGCTAGGATTCTCAGTGTAGGAATGTGTTCAGTATCATCAAAGGAGTTTTTTTCAAAGTCCAGGAAATAATTGAAATTTTTTAACCAAAAAATCACTATGATCCATGTTGTGCTTCAGAAATTAATGAGGAAGGGTCCATAGAATGCATTGGTTAGGGAGGATAACGAAGGTTACAACATGTGTCCAGTGGGGAAAACGATGAGGGCCTGAATTAAGATAGTGCTTATGGAACTGAAGAGAAGGGGATGATGTAAATGAGGTTATGCAGATAAAATTGGTAGAATATTAGGATCCAGAGAGAAATACAAACTGATGAAAGTATTTTGAGCCTACAACATAGGGAGGGTGAGTACCACTATCAGAAATAGGAGGCTCTGGACATAAAACTGGTCCAGAAGCTAAACAATGAGTCTAGCTTGATGCTAGGCTCCCACAAGCAGGTGTTGAGCCGAATTGCTGAACAGGAAGAGTCGAGCCCATGCCCAGAGAACACCACTTCCTGTGGATAGTCTCACCTCTCCTCTGCTGGCAGTTGCCTAACATGTTTGATCAGCTTATAAACTGCTACCACATCCTCAGCCAGAAATTTAGACATAAATTGGGACAACATAATAATTTATTTTTAAGATACAAATCCCTTGAAAATGATTTAATTGCCCTCTGCTAAAATCTAAAATCTTGTCTTGAGGGCATCAGGCCTGAAATACAGTTGGATGCTGTGATATGTTATATAGGACAAGCTATTTTTAAAGCTTGTGATTGTTACCGTAACTAGGAAACAGAAAGGAAATGGATGATTTTGTGAAAGATATAGATAGTAGCTAGATGGTGCATTTGAGTTTGTAGAAGAAGCAAAGCCACTTGAGAAATGGCCACACACACTAGCTGAGCTGCTTTGGCACTTAGCCAGGAGGTAGGCATCCGCTGGTCTTACTTGGGGAGTGTTTTTGCTTATGTCAGCAAAAAAGCTTATCCTGTTCCCTCTCTTTCTTGGGGCCCATCAATAAATGCACACACATACCAGCCTGTTAGAGGTACAGTTCCTTTCTTGTTCATATTGCTTCACCTGTGTTTACCACTAGAACACCCATTTGCTGTCTTCCTAACAGTTAGAAAATGCTTCCTAACTGCACATAGTGCTCATTCATTTCTATCATCAATTGGTGGCAGATATTGTGCATCTCAGAGATTTCCCTTCTCCTTCCCACCCTGAAGTCTTCAACTTATAACTGTCGGTAAAATCCTGTAGGGGGTTTGTGTTGAAATGTTGGTTTGGGGTTCCTCCAAAAAAATAGCACCTTTCTAAGAGTCACCCAACTCAGCAGTAACTGAGACACCACCCCACCCCACCCCACCCCCCTGAGGAAATGAAGAGACTATGTGGAGGGCAGATGCACAAGCCCTCTAGTGTAAGTCTTTGTCTTTTGAGAGTTTCTTTGGGAATTGGGAGGGTTTTTTTTTAAGATTGTATTTATGTATGTATGTATGTATGTATTGAGGAGAAGAAAGAGAAGGAGAAAGGAGAGAAAAGTATTAATGTGAGAGAGAAACATTGATTGGTTTCATCTTGAACACACCCTGGCCAAGGTCTGAACACACACCCCAGGCATGTGCTCTGACTGGGAATTGAACTGGTGACCTTTTGCACTTTTGGGGATGACACCCAACCAAGCCACATCAGTCAGGGCAGGAATCATGACTATTTTATACACACACATTTCAGTCACTTTTAACATTTTATTAGATATTATAATTGGATTTTCCAAGTTATACCCTTCATAGCTAGATAGCAGAAGGGAGCTGTGAAAATTAAATACAAAAGGTGTTTCGTATGTTCAATAACTTATGTTAGTACAGAGGTAGTACAGCACATAAAATGTCTGAAAAGAGTAAATACAACAAGCTCTTAATAATGTTAACCTCTAAGTTTTTATAAAGGCGTGAAATTGCACATTTACTTCTAAATTTGAATTTTTTAAATTTATGATTGGAAAAAATAAAACCAATCAGACTCATGCATGGAAAATTAAGAGAGGGATTAAAAAATTTTAACTTTATCCATAATTCTGCTACTCCAGGAATAGGCCTATTTTGGCTTAGTCAGGGTAGGCTCAATAGGTAGACTTTTTAAAATAAAATTATATTCTATGTCAATTTGTATCTTGCTTTACATAATATAACATCATGAGCATTTTCCCATATCATGAAATCTTTGAAAGCATGAGTTATATTTAATTTTCTAATATGTTGTATTAGATGTACCCTTATTTAAACTTTGTACTCTCCTATTTTTGGACATCAGGATTTTTTTTCATTGTCCTAAATGCTTCAGGTGAAAAGTCTTATGTCTAAGTCTGACAGTACCTCTGATTATTTCCTTTGGAGAAATTTCTAGTACTTGGGTTATCTAGGTCTTTCCTTCTTCAACTAGTTGTTTATTTTAACTTGCCTCAAGATGGTGAAAATGCTGTCATTTTATTCTCATGCCTTAAAATATTTTATTGTTATAAAGCATTCTCTTTAGTCAAGAAATAATAGATACAATATTGAGTACCTAAGCGTTATTTTATATACATTTTAGTTAATCCTTCCAAACAACTTTGCTTCAGTTTTACAAATGAAAAAAAAAAAATTGAACTTCATAGAAGTGAAGCAACTTGCTAGTAAGGAATAGAGCTGGGCTTTGCGCCTGCAGCACCTCCTCAATATTTACCAAACTTGCTAGGCACTTAGGGCACTAATTAAATAAGCCACATTCCCCACCCCCAGTCTCAACTGGCTAGTATTGTGGATTGGTCTACTTAGGCTGCCATAACAAAACACCACAGACTGGGTGACTTAAACAACAAAAATGTGTTTTCTCACAGTCTAAGATCAAATTTTGGCCACTTTGATACCTGGTGAGGGCTCTTTTCCTGGCTTACAGAGGATAACCTTCTCATTATGTCCTTCCATGGCCTTTCATCTATCCTTGGGTTGGGAGAGCCAGCTTTCTTCACCCTCTTCTTATAAGGACACTAGTCCTACCAGACCAGGTGCCCACCCTTATGATCTCATTTAACTACACGTCCATAGGGACCCCATCTCCAAGTGCAGCCACCCTCAGGATTAGGGGAAGACACAAACATTTGGTCCCTAATAGTCTACCAGTCTCCTGTGCTACAGTCCTGAATTTGTGGTAGGCTCAGGGATTGCTGTCAGTTAGTGGTGGAGTCTCTCTGAGTTTGACTTCTACATGTATAGGAAGTCTCTTACTAGAAGTGAAGTGATTGATTGAACTTTCAGGAAAGACAAAAACAATGTATTGGAAAAACATACATTTCACCAAAGTTGTTTGTTTTTAATTACTGAAATTTATAGGTAGCATACATTATGTCCTAGAGCAAAGGATTGTATTTTTCTAGCAGCTAAGATAGATCAGCCCAAAATTCTATAGCTGGATTTAGGCTCTTGTTCTATCAAGTTCCAGGCAGTTAATTGACAAGGAAGAGTGGCAGGATTAGCACCTGGTGCAGGAAATGAACTCATATAGCAGAAGGTGTTCACACCAATGAGCAGGACTCCACATGCCTTCTGATTTAATCATCAACCCTCATCAGATAAGTGATCATTGCTTTCTGCTTGTCCCAGGATAAAACCGAAGTTAGCAGGCCTTAAAAGACATAATTCCTCTTATAGTTTAGATGAAAAGGTAAATTTATAAGCAGATAATTTGAGGGGAAAAATTGTTAGTTTAAACTGATTGAAGACTGAAAGGTTTTTTGAATACCCAGAAAAAGGTAATGTTTACGTATAAAAGAAAGGACATGGTTGAAAAAGGCAATGTTTATGTATAAAAGAAAGGACATGATATGTACTGAAAGACATATCTGGTAAAATTCTAAAGTTCTGTAGACTGTAAGTGTAAAGGTAGATACTTAACAATGGTGTTTTCTTATTTTATTCATTTCTAAATCATCCTTGGCTACTCTTAGAAAACTCAATTTAGTAGACAGTTAAGGAACCTAGAAGTATTAATATAAGTTCCCAAACAGCTAGCTGTTCTTTCCTAAAAGAAAATTGTTAAGTATAGTCAAAACAGGAAAACTTATCTGGGGAAGGGCCAAAGGGAGAGGAGGAGCTGTTAGCCAGATTTCAGGGGGCTTTTGCTGGTTCCATGGGGAAAATTGCCTTTGTGTGGAAAGAAAGCATTTGCCCCTCTTCCTTTTAAATGACCAGCTTCCCTTTAAAACACTGGATGCATTAGCCATCTAATCCAAGGAGTGACTGACTACAGCCCCCAAACAGTTTTTATGGAATTACCACCCCCTCCCCCAAGCAAACAAAGATCTGAGTCACCCAAGTCTCCCTCTCCAAATAAAGGGCCTTGCAGCGCCTTCAGGTTGGTGGCCGTAAGAGGAAAGTTCCCTGCGTCTGGCACAGGGAGCCCCACGTCACCTCTCACACACATGTGCTCCTCCTGCTTCCAAAGGAAACAATAGCTCTCCCTACCCAGCGTATTCCAGGTGAAAGTGCTGCTCAGAACTCAGCCCCTGATGACTGGCTGTTCCTGAGCAGCTATTCATAGGAGAAAAAAAAAAAGATTGATTTCCACAGGGGAATAGTTAAAGTAATGAGGTAAATAATTGCTTCCTCACTGGGGCTTTTACCAGCTACCAGCCAGAGGAAGGGGCCGCCACAATTCCCTGTTGTGCAGCCCTTCAGCAGTTTGCTGGGCAAGCTGCCTAGGAAGGTGAGTTCTCCCTCGGGAGCTGGGCTGTGCTCCCCTGGGGAGTAGAAAGTGGAGGTGCTGCTGGCGGAGAGAGGGTTCGGTGCGCAGCACGCGGCCACTTCTGCAGGCGCTTGGGCCTGGGCCGCATTTGTGATTCTGTAATGTCAGGCTCTGGCTGTCTGCTGGTTGAATTTTTTTCAGTTCTTTTTGTGGTATCAGTCTATCTTGGAAGAATTATTTTTTCCATTCCTTAGGCACGTAGAACCAGTTGAAGACTAAGCTAAATGGGCAGATACTTAAATTATAAACAGAAAAGTCTGTCTAGAACCTGCAGTATGTTCTGTGGGTGACAATTAGAAGAAGGCTGGTGACTGTTCTCCCCTTAGCTCTGAGCTATATGCAGTTTTAAAAATCTTCACCCTTCTTCATTTCCCTTATTTTTGAAAAATAACTGATAGGCCTCAACCTAATATACCCTCAATTCATCTGAAAACCACTGAAGAGATTGTTTATTATCATAATGATGACTCAGAGAATCTTGGGCAACAGAGCCAGTTGGGTCATAAGGGGCTGCTTTGTGCTGCAGTTGTCTTTCATGCGGTCATCAGTATCAAATAATTTCTAATTTGACACAAGTGTTGACATTTTTTCCCTCGTGGATTTTTCTAATGCCTCATCAGAGCAGCAACTGATAGCTTCTTCTCACACTGGCGTTTAGGTCAATGGCTGTCTGCTGGACCCTGTGCCTCCCATCCTGGTGCGGAAGGGGTGCCAGTCGCTGCCCAGCAACATGATGGAGACCTCCATCGATGAAGGGCTGGAGACAGAGGGAGAGACTGAGGAAGACCCCAGTCAGGCCTTTGACGCGTTCCAGTCCACACGCAGTGGGCAGAGGCGGCACACGCTGTCAGAAGTGACCAATCAGCTATTCATGCTGCCTGGTTCAGGTACGAGATCTGTTCAGCTCCAGGTTTTCACAGCATCAAGTCACTGTCTGATTGCTAAGAAGTACACAGTAATGATACCAATCAATTCCTAGAATGTAGTCCATAATGGAGAATTTCCCCAGTGGAAATCAGTCTGTTTTTCCTTTATGGACATTCAGCCAGCTGAAGGACTGGGCCTGCCCAGCAGCTGCAGAGAGTTAAGTGAATCATCTGAGCTGGCTCCCCTGACTCCTAGACTTCACTTGAATGCTGTGTGGCTCATCAGGGACCCGGGCACCATTACAGTGGCAAAGCTCTCCACTAAATTCAAAGCTGGTTAAATTGATATGTAAAAAGGTTCTGAAAAGATGTGTTGGTTGGAGATGAAGGACATTGTATCTCTGAGGACTCAAGCTGGCTAAGCTTTGTATCTTTTTCCAAGATGATGCCATACGCTGTTCGTCATATCAGTTTGTTTTCTCTTAAAGGAAAAATTTTCTCCATGAGTGACAACCCCTCCCTGGACAGTGTGGACTCTGAGTATGATATGGGGTCTGTTCAGAGGGACCTGAACTTTCTGGAGGACAACCCTTCCCTAAAGGACATCATGTTAGCCAACCAGCCTTCACCTCGCATGACATCTCCCTTCATAAGCCCAAGACCGGCCAACCCAGCCATGCAGGCTCTGAGCTCCCAGAAAAGAGAGGCCCACAACAGGTCGCCGGTGAGCTTCAGAGAGGGCCGCAGGGCTTCGGATACCTCCCTCACCCAAGGTAACTATGGTCCCTTCTGGCTTTTAAAATGCTTACCAGGTAGTTTGAGGGGGTTTGTTGCCATGTTGATGTCATACCTATGGTCACTAAAAGGCGTTGTATTTTATTTAAACTGTTTGGTCACTGTACTTTCTTCCAGGAATTGTAGCATTTAGACAACACCTTCAGAATCTGGCTAGAACCAAAGGAATCCTGGAATTGAACAAAGTACAGCTACTGTATGAACAAATAGGATCCGAAGCGGACCCAAACTTGGCATCAGCTGCACCTCAGCTCCAAGACCTGGCCAGCAGCTGTCCTCAGGTGAGTGCACTGGGCCCTTCCACAGCAGCTCTGTGAGTATGAGGAATGAGTCTGTCCTGAAGATGCGTTATTTCATTTAGAGTTTACTCATGTCTTGGAACAAACAGGTTCTTTTGGGAAACTTTCCTTGTTGCTGCCGCCTGCCACTGACAGGTTAGACCTGTCCACACTGGCCCAGCTGATCAGAACCACATGGAGCCCTTGGCACAGTCAAGCTGTATTTGGTTCACAGGGCAGGTTTTATGTGAATTACCTTCTACAGTCTTCTTTAGACTCCCCAGCCCCCCAGGCACATAACACAAAAATTAAGAGTAATATACTTTAGGCAGATGACAAGGTTATCGGCACTATTTTTGATGTGCTATCACTTTATTAAATACTATAAATGGATTATTTATGCTAAAGATACAAAAATACTGAAATTTATCCAATAAGTTTTCTTTTGAGCGTTACTTTTAGTGCATCAAGGATATATATTACAGCATTTGAGGCCCACAAGCAGGTAATGGCCTCCTGGTGACAAAGCCTTTGTTCCACTCCTAACCAGATAATCATTCGCTACACAGAATCCATGTATAGATTTTCTACAAAATGATTAGCTGTCAGCTTACTAGTTGTTGTGTAAGAAGCTCTGAGAATTATGCCTTAAAGAGTTGGAGTTCCTCTTAAGACTTTAGTCAAGTTGCTTAAACTAAAAACTAAAACCTTCTCCCCCGTGAAGATTTGAAAATGTATTCACCCCCTTGATCCTCAGGAGGAAGTTTCTCCACAGCCGAAAAGTGTTTCCGCTGCCCCGTCCAGCGTGCATCCTCAGCTGGCCCAGCGGCAGAGCCTGGAAGCTCAGTACCTGCAGCACAGACTCCAGGTGGGGCCCTCCCCTGTTCCTCCAGCTCACTCTGCTTATCCAGAACCAGCCTTTCTGCACAGCAGAGACCTGTTTTGCTTGTTTGGGTTTTTTTCAGGGTAGGAGTTGGATTCTTTATGGACACATAGGTTTGATGTTGCACTTCTAGTTTCTAGAAACATGTTCACACTTAGCATTAAGCTCTGTGTTAGTGGTGGGTTGATCCTCAGGCCCCAGGAAAGGATCACACCACAGAGTGGTGGGAAAGGGAAATAGCTTCTTTGCCTCATGATGAATCACACACAAGTGGAAATCTGAAGTCTTCAGATTTTTAATACCAGCTCTCTGCACTGGTGCCTATTCATTCAGCAGGTGCTGCAGCCTTTGTTATCAATATTTAACCCTACTTTTCTAATTATTTTAAAAATCTCCATGAACCTTACAGTCCTAGGAGACTTTTAGAAATTAAAAACTGAAGTAAGTTAGAGCAGACCAGCTGACCCAAAGCTGTTAGCCCCAAAGCCCTACCAGGGTCTCAGTGAGCAGGTGTCTGTAGTCCCCTTACCTCTCACATGGATTGTGGAGAACACACTGGGCTCCAACCTCTAGGCAAGGGGACAGTCCACTGACTACATCCTAGAAGGTAATACACTGTCATGCTTATATGTTTTCCACTCTTCCAGAAGCCCAGCCTTCTGTCAAAAGCCCAGAACACCTGTCAGCTTTACTGTAAAGAGCCACCACGGAGCCTTGAACAGCAGCTGCAAGAACACAGGTGAGAGAGGGTCTTTGGACAGAGAAGTCACTTTCTCTGATGGAAGACGTAAGGATGCTGGGTGTGTGTCCCTTCCCCCTATTTGCTGCTGCTAGGTAAATAGGTTTTCAGTGCATCAGCCAGTCTTCAAGACATGGTCACTAACGTGTCCATGGAGTATAGGCCTGTCACGGATGAGCAGCCCTCAATGTGCTTTGTTTTCCTTTTCTTCTCACATTTCCCCTTTGAGTTAAGAGTAGACGTAAGCCGCCAGCATCCATGGCCTAGTGCCAGTTGAGCGGATTGTACTGTGGAAAAGTCCTCTGAACCCCCTTGCAGTAATTCTTGCCCCAAGCCTTACTGCCCCGTTAGCTAGACACTCGTGGAGGCCAAGCTGTTCCCCCCACCACCCCATCGAAACCCCCCAGATATGAAATCAAACTTCTTGCTTCAGAGGGAGAAAAACTTGAGTCTTAGAGAAAATGAGTTAACTATTCACTCCCACACTGATGGACCCGTCAGAATTGGGGGACAAAAACATAAGATTAGGTTGAAGGCAGCCAACAGGAGTTGTTCCTACACCCACTTTTTTTTTTCTACCACAGGAAGAGAAGTGAGAAGACTGAAGCTAGTGACTGATACTGGCTTCACATTAAAGTTGCCATCACTGAAGATTTAAAATTCTTTCTTTTGGTTTTGCCCATGTAGACTCCAACAGAAGCGACTCTTCCTCCAGAAACAGTCTCAGCTGCAGGCGTACTTTAATCAGATGCAGATAGCTGAGAGCTCGTACCCACAGCCGGGCCAGCAGCTGCCCCTTGCCCACCAGGAGGCACCATCGCCACCACAGCAACCCGCACCCTTCAGCCTGGCCCCGCCCCTGGGCCCCGTCCTGGAGCCTGCTTCTGAGCAAATGCAGTACAGCCCCTTCCTCAGCCAGTACCAGGAGCTGCAGCTGCAGCCCCTGCCCTCCTCGCCAGGCGCTCGGGCAAACCTGCAGCATCAGCCGCCGCCCCCGCCACCCCCGCCGCCTCCGCCGCCACCACAACAGCCAGGAGCTGCCCCAGCGCCCATACAGTTCTCCTATCAGACTTGTGAGCTGCCGGCCACCACCTCCCCTGAGCCAGACTATCCTGCTGCTTGTCCGTACCCCATGGACGGAGCCCAGCAGAGCGGTGCAGCCGCGCCAGACTGTCCCAGCAGCTCAGGGCTGCAGGAGGCAGCCTCCAGCTACGACCCTCTAGCCCTCTCTGAGTTCCCGGGACTCTTTGATTGTGAAATGCTGGAGGCCGTAGACCCACAGCACAGTGGCTACGTCCTGGTGAATTAACCTCAGCATAGGAAGCGCAGCAGGTCAAGTGTAGGAAGAGTATTTTTATTTTTATTCCAGCCTTTTACATTTAAAGCTTATTTTCTTGCCCTCTCCCTAGGGGGAAAAATCAAGTTGCCCAACTGGAACCAGAGGGCCTGGCCAGGCTGATGTTGCTCCTCCCTGGCTCTGTCCCACCACAGTTTTCTGTGGCAGGTGCCGGAACATAGTTGTAGGCTGAAGCTCATGCCCGCAGGTCAAGTGGAGCAAGCTCTCAAATGAGACACCGACAGGTTCTTTTATAAGAAGACATCCAGAACGACATCTATATGGAGGAAAACTGAGTGCCATGACATGTGCGGGAAAAAGAAGCGATATTTTTTCACTGAAGTCAAGGAACATGTCGCTTAAAGGCGAGTCAAGGACACATAATGAAGTTTGATGCGCAGGAAGTTGTACTTGTCATTAAAACATAAGTTCTAAGCTGCTGATGCAAGTTGTCCCCAAGAGCAGCAGAAGGGCAGTGAGCTTTGCTTCAGAGGTCACTAAATATCGACTGGTACTAACCCCTGAGACTGGCGGTCGCCTCCCCATGGGAGCAGACAGCACACCTCTTCAGAAGACACCCTGGTTACAGGCTCAGTGGTGCGCGGCTCCACAGACGTCACCTGTAGAACCGAAAGGAGACCCCACCCTCTGTAGTGGAAACTGGGGACAAGAAACTCCAGAAACCATCAAGAGCACCTGCCCTGGGCCAGGGGAAGGCAGGCTCTTCCTACAAAGTCTGTCGTGGAGACTTCAGGTTCAGGGCAGCCTGTCATTAGAGGACCTAGTGGCTCTTTTAAAATGTAATAACTACTTTGACTTCACACTATATGTTGCTAGTAGTTTATTGAGCTTTGTATATTTGGACAGTTTCATATAGGGCTTAGAAATTTTAAGAACAAGAAAAATGAACTTTTATCTCCCATGTGAAGTGGTAGTGCTGTGCCTTTTTCCCCAGATCATGCTTTAATTCTTTCTTTTCTGTAGAAACCAACAATTTTCCATTTATGTCAATGCTAAATCCAAAGTCACTTCAGAGTTGGTTTTCCACCATGTGGGAATCGCATTCTTAATTTACATAAAGTTTTGACTTGTAATTAAATGTTCAAGTATTACAGCAATATTCAAAAACCACAGACGTGTTAACCACTTAAGCAAATCATCTGCCAAACTCACAATATCACTAGTAAAACTTCACCATTACAATTCATTCATCAAAGTAAGTAAAAAACAGATGCTACAACTAGTTACCTGTGTACCTACAAGTAAGAAGTAACCTGTCATTTGGACAATAACATACAAGTATTACAAATTCAGTATTATTTACAAAGACTATCATTTCTGTCCTTTAGAATGGCTTGTCCTGTCAGCAGATGAACGCATTAAGCACAAGCATCTTCCTTAAAGCACAAAGAAGAGAGATAGATACTACAGTGATGCTGCATCTAGGAACACCTTTAAGTTGCCTTTCCTCTTTGCAGTAAGTGTCCAAGTGAGGTGAAAAGCATGGCGGGTCTCTATCTGTTCCGCCCCCGCCCTGCCCCCACCAGTGCCAGTAAGTGAGCAGCCCTTGTTCCTGGCTCCACCTGGTGCCGAAACACCAAGGGATCAGTCTGCATGGGGCTGGACTCTGGGTTAGCAAGAGAGGGTGCTGTGGAGGACTGTCGTTTTTTGTGAGTTAAAAGCGCAGTGACAATCCAGGAAGAATGAATGATGTTCCTTCTATGGATTGTTTATGCCTTCTCGTGCTAAAGGTTGATGATTTTGTGAAATAGATACCATTCATTTAAGAGATCCTTCCATTAAGATCTCTAATCTGTGTTGTCTTTGCTAAATATGCTAGTTCTAAAACAGAGCTTGATTTGTTTAGACTGAAGGATGTCTTTCCAAAAGTGCTGTGATATTTATGAAATTTAAATGCCTTCCGTACTGCAAATAGGGGCCACTCACTTCATAGTCACAGGAATGGCACAGTTACAGATGGGCACAAGGATCTGCCCCCAACAAGGCCGTACACCTTGCAGCCCAGGAAACTGGCTTAGGAGGGGCAGTGGACAGGCTACTGGGACTTGAGAGGACCTGGACACAGACATGGCTGAGGGACAGGCTAGTGGCACAGACATACACCTGGGGAAGAGGGTGACCTGTCCGGCTGGACCTGTCTTGCAAGCTCCAATTTGCCTTTCTCATTTATTTCCAGCAGAAATCAATAAATTCCATAACCATCTGTGTTTACTGAAATGTGAGCTGGTGAGAGGAGACTGGTTCTGTTGGTCATTCAGGTGGTGTTTTCCCAGCCCTGTCTGATCATCTGTGTTGCTCTGTCCCCTAGTTAGTGACCTGTATAAGCATCCAAGTAGTTTTCTCTTCACAAACACTAAAGCAACACTAAGAAGGCTTGATACCACTGTTTGAGAGGCTTCATTGAAATGACTTTCCAGTCTGTTTCACATTAGCAGTGTGTACACTACTGTATGATAATCATTAGCTTTATTATCTTGTAAACCAGGATCCTCTGAAGAGACTTCAGTGAAATGAACATGAGGTAAAAATTTCATCATTTGGCAAAAAGTGCAATTATGTGTGGTACTTTATTTTTTTGTTTGTGCTCTTTTTTTTTTAATCCAGGAGTATTAGTCTCTGCTTCGGGAATAGTGCACTAGTTCTGCAATTTCCAGGTGGGCAAGTGTGTCTCTAGTTTTATGTGCAACTGATATGCTGGTCCCTGTAAGGCAAATAGAGTGAGTTAACACAGTAGAAAGAGGGTGGATGCTCCATTTTAAAACTCCTGGTGAGCTGCACTGACAACCGCTAGCCACCCCTCGCCACTTCGGCCCTCTCAGGCCTGCACTGCCCTCTTGCTCCCTTGGGAGGAGAGAAGGGGGCAGAAGATTCTCCAGCCACCCTCAAATAATCACTAAATGAGAAACACCTGGGTCCCACAAAGGAGGACCAGGAAATGGGACTTGTTCTGTATCAGACTGCCTCCTGGGAAAGAAAAAGTTAGGCTGATGTGGCTCAGTGGGTTGAGCACCAACCTGCGCACCAAAGGGTCGCAGATTCAATTCCCAGTCAGGGCACAGGCCTGGGCTGCAGGCCAGGTCCCCAGGTCGGGGCACACAGGAGATAACCAGGCACTGATGTTTCTCTCCCTCTCTTTCTCCCTTTCCTTCCCTCTAAATGAATAAATATTTGAAAAAAAAAAACAAAAAGGTTAGAATCCCTTTCTTCCTCAGAAATAAAGAGCTCCTAAATTTTAGCTGGGTGCTGAGTTGGTGAGGTGAGACTGGCAGGAGCTCAGAGGCCCCAGTGTACTGAGGGGCCCTGTGCACTTATGGGGAGGGAGGGTCTGCTGTGGGAGTGTTGCCCTCCAGCCAGCTGAGGGCCTGTCCCACTCTGCCCCCCACCAACACACACCCTGATTAGTACCTGAGAGGGGGCACCCATACAGAAAAGAACTCTACTTATTTGCTAAGGTTGGAAGAAGGGTGTTTTTGTTTTTTTTTTTTTTCAGCAAAAGTGACTGAATGGCCAACCAGAAAGTGAAGAGGTAAAAAGCAGCAGCCCCTATTCTAGTTGGCCAGGGGTCTGGGTATGTGGTGACTAGAGCGGCCCCTGTAGGAACAGGCAGCCAAATGAACAGGATGGAGTGAGTGGCTTCCTGTGTGGGGCCTCCAATCCCGCATCAAGCCCTAGTCAAGTCCTTAAGCACCGGGGTCAGAATTCTCCGGATTACACTTAAAAACCTGTGTCTACTGACAGTTATACTTCATAAGCTCCCACTGCTTTAAAGAAAAGTCATACTCCAGATAACTTTTTCACATTGCTCCTCCTCTAGCAATAATACATAGTGTCATTTCAACACGCTGGTCCCCGGGAGTAGCTGGTGGCCCCTGAGCAGGCTGCATCCATCTGTGCCCTAAACCGCACTACCTCCCCTGCCTCCCCCAAAGCCACCCAGCCACTCAGTGTCTTTGTGCCTAGATGTCAAAGGTAAAAACTGGACAACAGTAAGTTGGAGTCATTGTGTAGGCAGGGATATTTGATCATTTTGTTGCTTCTGGAAATTTTGAAAGATCTTCAGATGTAGGGAAGACAAGAGCACTATCACCTGCCTCTGTTTCTAAACTGGTCCCCCCACCTCTGATTTTTTTGAATTTATGTATCCCTTCTGACAGGTTCAGGAGTACAGGTCTCCCTGGCCTGTGGCCCCAGGGATCGACTGGTTTCAGATCTCACTCTTCTTCTCAGCCTGAGCTCCTGGAAGGAGCAGGATGAACCAGGGCAGACCTTCCAAGGCTCCTTTTGGCCCCGGGGTCCCTGGTCCTAACAGTGCTCCTCACACACTTGTTCTATCATTTTTTCCCCATTAAGGTAGCCTGGCTGACTGCATAGGATTACAGCCACCCTGGTTGTAGCACCATCTTACGTCCACATCGTGTGGGCAGATTTCAACACAGTTCACAGAACTGGGCCCCTAAGATCGCACAATTGAGAAATAGGCAGCAACACTGCCTGGGGACTGAGCCAGTGACAGTTCTGATGCTTCCTGCCCAAATACTCAGCTAGCCTGTCCCAAAGGAGCAGTTGCTTATATTGGTACATTAATTTACCAAGCACTTTCACAATAATCTCTTCATCATCACAGTTCTCTGAAATTAGTTGGGCAGATACAGTCCTCATTTTTTATAGCTGAGGAAAGCACAGCTCTTGGCAGTTTGTGTGACATGTCTTATGGCACAGAGCTCACGAGGGGAGTAGCCAGGGTAAGCTCTGGGGTCTCTGGCTTCTCGCTGCGTATTCTTTCCCATCATCAGTAGCAGGTGATTCTTTTCATGAGCAAACAGCTGTATATGTATACGAAGCCCCATTGTGGTTAAGCACTAGGTGAATGTGACAATGTCCTCTCAACCTTATTCAAGCTGCCAGGCTTGGGGGGAGAAGTGCCCTCCAAGTGACAACTGCAGGTGGCCCCCCATGAACAAAGCTGAGGGGGACACTGTCCCCATAGATTGCCATCCACCCCATGCCAGTTAATTATGGAAGTTTAGGTTCACGCTACAGATATCTAGTTTTTCCAAGTTACACAACACAGTCATTTCCTACAGAAGTATATGCTAGAAGAACACCCTCTCCCTTGATTGCCAAAGGGCCAGATTCCCAGCTTCCAGCCCACCACGAAAGGCAACACTAAACCCCATGAAAGGGGGTTGCTCAGAGAAGAGCCCAGACTCAGCCTGGTCCTGAGGATGGGGGTCACATTTTACATTAAAGACCCATCAGGTAAAAGTACAGATTTGACACTTTTATGGTTTAAAAAAAAAAAAAAAAACCTACTGAAGTATGTTACTTCTTAACCCATTTACCCAGAGGCAAAATGGGTAGATGGAAGGAACTTTAAACATAGGATAGCACCTGGGAAAATATGGTCCCAGATTGCAGTAACATTACATTAGCAAATACAGATCACTGGGACCTGCCACTGGCTGAGGCCGGTCCATTCAAATTCACTCAATGGAGCAAATTCGAGTAGTGATGCCGGCCAGCTGCTAATGGTAAAAGAAATCTGCCTCCACCAAGATCTCTGAAGGGAAAAGATTTGCTTCCCTTTTGGGACCACAGTTTGAGAAATAAAAGTGATAAGAGGTTATTTGCACTTTGTAGAAAGGGCAAGATGATTTGCTTATTTCTTAAGGGAGAAGAAGGGTGGTTTCTGCGGGATGTCTGGTCTGTAAAAGTTACTTTTGATCAAGTTAATCGTAGTTATTTTTTTCTGTGTGCTTTTTTTTTGTTAATGACTAAGGAATAAATGATGAGTTCAATAGCTTTGGTATTTTAAGTGCAAATCATAATAGTTCCAATGTGAAAAAAATCTAAATGTAACCTGTCACTCAATGTTAGAAAATAGCCTAAAACGCAGTTTAATAAATGATCTTTGTATCAAACATTAATTTAACTGGGGCAATTTTCTGCAAGAAAAATATACTGTTTTTATGTTTCCAACACTCTTGAATTAAAATAAAAGCATAATATTTTCTAAGAGCCTGGGTGATGTGAATGTCAGGCAATGATAGGGCCTCTACCTCACTGGGCCTGGGTGGATTTTTTATAAGTATGGAAGGTGCTGTGTTCCCTGAGCTCTGGTGCTCAGTTCAGACTGCAGAAAAGGGCAGTGGATACATGTTCTCATTGACGTCAGCAGGGTAAATAATACCTGGCTCTGAAGAGCACACATTAGCTGCTACAGGCCGCTGACGGAAGCGCAGCTGACCGCAGCCCTGCACACGGCCAGGGTGGGCTGGGCGTGGCCGGGTCCCCTAGGCTTTCACAGGTGGTCTGGCCAGGGCCTCATGGCAGGAGGGGCCAGGCCTGTCGGGCCCTCCAAAGACAAGCAAGATGCAGAACAGGGCTGAGAATGAAGGACCAGTGAAACACTGCTCCTTATTCACGATGACGCATCTCCGGGGCCTGCAAAAGGCTTCAACTCGCCCACACACTGTGGACCCCCACACAGGGACCCAGACCTCAGTGCCCTCAGGTGCTAGAAGAATCGATTTGCTAAGGTATGAGGCCCCTTCTCTACATTCAGGCAGGACTTGCTTTAGTGCCAGACCCTGAGTGAAAGGGCAGTTTTAAGTCCTACTTTCTGGCAGCAAATGCAAGTGAGATTTGGTTTCACTCAAACCATTCCAGCTGAGCCCATGCTACAGAACTGAGTCCCCGAACAGGGATCCCCTCTTGCTGCAGGGTGGGCGCGGCGGGAATGGGAAGGCAAGTAAGGGTAGGGAAAGAGCCCGAGCCTCTGCAGTGACCTGTTGTCCTAGCACCACTTGCAGGCCCTCAGCTCTGCCCCCGAATGGCTATTACCCCCATTTGGTTACCCAAGAATTCAGTAAAACTGAAATTAATTCAGTTGTGCTTTTTTTAAAGTAAAGTACTCCATTTCAGAAATGATGTTTTGCAGACTTTCCCCTTTCCCACCAAATTTCTCCATCGTTCTTACGTTGCAAAAAACAACCCTAGTGTCCAGGGTACAGAAGAAAATAACAGATCTGCCAGCAGACTGGCCAGGACTTGAAGCAGACAGTTGGCCCTGACCTCTCCCTTCCTTCCCCCAGCCCTATTTCAGTTCTGTGACCGTCAGGGGCCAAAGGCGCGGTGCAGGGTCGGGGTGGGGGCTGGGCAACATGTCTACAGCTGGCAGCTCCCACACTTGACATTCCCCTGAGCCCCCCGCCCCCATCACCCTAGCCAGAGCCCTGCCCAGCAGGCAGTGACAGTGCCCCCAGCTTCTGCTGCTGGCCATCTGCTCCTTTCCACCGACTAGGACTAGTTCGTGAGTGGAGGTTCCACAGACCCTGCAGCTGCTAATGAAAGCTTGGGCCCCCCTTCCCAAGAAACACAAGCACAGACACAGAAGTTGAGAGGTATCTGCAGGGGAGGAGCTGGTTCCTGCGTGCCTAAAGCCCATCAACGGACCGAGTTAAGGTGTCTCTAACCCCTGACTTTGAAGAGCTTTAGTGTCTCCAACTGCAACCCCCCTTGTGCTTTTCACTTACTGGATTCCTGCAGGGCCTCGCTCTGCCTGCAGGTCCAGGACACCATGGTAGGAAGTTCTGGGCTTTGTGCACTAAATAGTGGGTGCCACAAGACTACGAAACAAACCCCCTGCACTAACTACAGCTGCTCTGCCCTTCTCATTTTAGTCCCAGCCAACGATGTCACTTTACAGAAATGACAGGCTGAGCAGCGCCAAAGGGACAGGATATTGTGCTTGGCTCAAACTTGGCAATGCCCTTAGGAGACAGATGTGGGTCTTACATGCAGTGAAGGTGTTCAACCCTCACCTCAGACACTAGTCCTCAGGCTATCCATCCCCACCTGGGATAAAGCTACCACCACAAATCTCTGAGGCCAAACCTGAAAGCCAGGTCACATGGGCGTTGGGGGGGTTGTTGGAGGGTTTGTTGGGGTGGGGGTTGCTAAGTGCCTCCAGCCATTCAACTGTAACTCCTGCTGTGATGTCCCAACCCACCACGCAGAATTCTTCCAGACCTGTTGTTGCTGCCAATACCCCTAGGAGGTATTGATACTTCCTTTTTTTTTTTTTTTTTTTTTTGTAGCAAAGGTATTACCTTTTATTTTTATTTTTTAATTTAATTTTATTGTTGTAGATACGTTCTTTAGTCTAAGTTTCTAGGGGACTTTCCTAAGTATGAGTGACTCAGAGCTGAGTCTGAAGCCTGGGGAGACAGGTACAGGGCTGAGCCACCATGCCAGAAGCCCAGGCCAGGAGAGGGAGGGGTCTTGGCGCCATGGGAAGCAGACCCCCAGGGGCTGGCTGGGCCCAGAAGAAATGAGGTATTAGGGATTCAGTCTCTGAAAGGGAGAACTGAGTCACTCTACCCACCAGGCAGGCTTTGAGAGTTTCTGACTCAGTCTTTCTAATTCCCCAGAGAAAAGGAGGGAAGGATGGGGTCAGAGATGCCCAACATGAGACCTGGTGAGAATTCTGACCCTCAGGAGTGAGCCCGCTGCTGTGTCAGGGCCACCAGCACATCTGAGGAGCGGGATGCAGCTGCACCGAGCAAGAGCCCCCAAGGCCTTTCCCAGGAGCAGAGCCTGCGAAGGACCCTGAGTTCACAGTCCCAGCAAACTCTTGAGTCTGGGACCCACTAAAACTGCCCTCTGGTTACTAGGGAAGCCTAATGTCTAGCAGGGTCCCTGTGCCAGCCTAGTGAGAGCCAAAGGACAGACAGGTTGGAGGGGCCCCAAGAATATAAGGGTGAGGCAAGAAGGGCCTGTCCAGGAACAAGGCTGAGAGAACAGGGCCTGGCTTTCCCCAGCCCACCTCCTCCTGGAGCAGCACCCTGGCCAGAAGTCCCTCTAGGCAGGGTGGAGCCTACCCATTCGTTGCCAAGGACAGGCCAGGAGACAGAAAAGAACCTCTGAGTGCTCAGACCCTGGTACCTCTCCCAGCTTTGCCACTAACCTAGGAAAAATCATTGCATAGGCTCACTAATCCACCAGCACTTTGAAACACAGGCTGACTGACTTAAAACTCCAAGGTTTATGATGAGGTTCAAACACAGCCTGGAATAATCCTGCCTTCTAACAGGAAAGCCCCCAGAAGACTTCCCAGCTTCCTTTGATAGCCTGTCACAGTAGCTCACTTCCACCTGCCTTGCTTTCATTTAACTCTTAACTATCTCAACACAGGACACAGAAAATGGATGCTCGGTGTCTGCAGAATCTCTTCACTCACTGAAGAATGGCTGTCCTGCCCTGGCCAGAGCACCAGCCCTTCTTCCAAAGGTTGGGGGTTCGATTCCCAGGCTGAGCACGTACATAAGTTATACAGACAGGAGGCAACCAATCAATGTTTCTCTTTCTCTTTCTTTCTTTCTTTCTTTCTTTCTTTCTTTCTTTCTTTCTTTCTTTCTTTCTTTCTTTCCTTCTCTCTCTCTCTCTCTCCCCCCGCCCTCCCCCTTTCCTCTCTAAAATCAATAAACACATAAAAAAGAAAAGAAAAAGAGAACAATTGTCCTATTCTGAGTACCAGCTCCAGGTTAAGAACCCAGAACTTCGCCCAAGATTTCTTCATTTTCGATGATTTCTTGGCAGCCGTGGGTACCACAGACACGAAAGCATGGTGAGAATCCACATCCCACCTAAAAACAGGCCTTTTTCATCTGTCTTCCCCTTTAGGCCACATTCCTGGGTGGAGAAGGGATAGAGGGCCCGGGGTCTTTCTCTGCAGAGACAGCTACTTGGTCCCCCAGGCTTCCCGGTGGAAAAGTTGCCAAGAGGAGGCTGGAACCTGAGGGCCTGAGGACGCTGCTCCAGCTGCCCGCGCCCGCCCCCTGCTGACCTCCCTGGGCTTTGATCTGTTGCCATCCTCAGTTCACTTGGACTCTGGCCTCCTGTCCAGTCTTTCTGGAATCAAGAGAACTAATCCTCTGGCTTTGCCACAGCCAAGCTCCTTAGAATTGCCCTGGAGACCCTCAGGCAACACCCAGGCCCCTGACTCTGCTCTTGCAGGAGCCAAGCACAAGACCACCCAGGAAGCTGGTTCTAAAAGAAGCCAAGATTCCTAAGCTAAAGAACCACCCCCACCTCTGGCTAGATGGAACAGTGGTTCACCAGCAAGTTTGAATTTGAGGGGCAGCCGAGACAGATGGCAGAAGGCAGAGGACAGATCCTAGAGGCCCCAAAGATTCTGAGTTTGGGGAAATGAGAAAACTGAAAAATCCTAAGTACAACAAGGGAAGAAAGAGTAAGGTTTGCAGAAGGTGAGGTCTCAGTGGAGACTCTGGGTGCAGGCTGGGCTCTGGCCAGTGTCTGCGCAACACAGACTGTCCACGCAGACTGGAGACGAAGAAGAGGGTGGATTTGGTCATGGGAGCCTGCTACCATTGTTTACAGAGCTTCCCCTGATCTCAGTCTCACCCTGGCTGGGGGCTCACTTGGTTAGAGCATCGTCCCAATATGCCAAGGCTGCGTGTTCCATCCCGGGTCAGGGCACACAGCACGAGGGGCAACCAGTGAACACATTAAGTAAATGGAACAAATCAATGTGCCCCCCAAGCCCCCTTCCTCTCTCTAAAATCAGTGAAAACAGATTTTTTTAATCATAACCTTCAGTCTCCAAACCTGGGCTCAGCATGGAGACTAAATGTCCCTCACAGCTGCTCCTTCCTGCAATAACAAGACTGACATCACTGTTGTCAGGGAAATGGTGTTTTGATTAAAATCATGTGACAGCTACTTCGTGATTCAATAAACAAACCCTCTATTAACCCCTGCCTAACAGAGGCCCATCAGCAGCTCTGTCATCAGAGGCTGTCCACCTGGCTAGGAGTGGAGACCACCCATCCGCTGCCAGGAAGGAGCTGAGGTGCCCGAGTTGACAAGGATATGTGAAGTGGCCACCACGTCCCAGATACAGAAGAGACCGCTCTGCAGACACAGAGGGCCAGTCTGTGGGAGACCAAGAAGGCACCTTTTGCCAACAGGAACTGGCTTCCACCCATGGGGGCCATTGGCTCTTGGACCGAGAGGCAGGCCCGAGCTCTGGGAAGGTGAATGGCTCCCACGCGGCCTGAAGCCGCTTAAGGTCAGTTTCCCAGGGCTCTGAGCACCCAAGGTTTTCACTCTGACCCCATCTGGACAGTTGGGCAAGCTTGCTGTGCACCACAGACGGTGAGACAGGGGTTAAAAACAGTATCTGGTTTGCAATTGGATGACTCCCTGGATCACTCATTGGGCTGCTGGCCCCTGACACCCAGGGCTCTGCCGGGCAACAGCCAATATTCTTTGCATTTGCCCCTTGGGACAGTTTCCTTAAGTGAAACAAATGCAGGGAAGCTCCCTGCATCACCAGGCAGGGGATTTTTCTGGGTTAAATGAACTGCAGACTCATAGGCCCAGCATTGGGGGCTGGACTGCAGGACGGCCCTGAAGGGAGGGTCTGCATGCTGCACCTGTAAAACCACCTGAAAAGCAGGGCTGACACCACCAACCATTGAGTTGTGAGAATTAACTGAGGTTTTGCCAAATGCTTGAAGGTGCCTGCACATTACCTGAGGCTCAGGGCTCAAGGAATGGCAGCTAACGCTGTTTCCCGGGCCTGGGGTCGGGACAAGACCACCTGCAGACTGGGCAAGTCTGCCGTGGAGGGGTTGCCTCAACCATCCCCTGCTCAGATCAGGGGCACACGCACAATTAACAGCATGACCCTGAACTTGCAGGAAAACATAACTAATTTCTCTCCGAGAAGTCTGAGGTTTAGACCTAAAAACACAACTATTACTCCTGCACCTTCAGCCAAGGTGTCCTCCCTAAGGCCAAATTCTGTGAAATGAACAAAGGACTCGAAAGGCTGACCCCCTCGGGAGCAGGCTGGGCTGTGAGCAGCTGTCACCTCAGTACTTCCTCTGCAGCAGGATCACTGCAGCAACAGCCCAGAGCTGCCCGACTGCGCCCCACCTGGCATCCCAGGTCCCAGGACCACCGTATGCAGCACTGCAGGAAAGGAACATTCGAACATGAAAACTGGCAGTTCAGGGCCGGGACAACAAGAAGTTCCCATTGCCTCAGTTTCATAAAATGAAGGAAAAGCCTGTCCTGGCCAGGTAGCTGTTGATCACAGCATTGTCCTGATACACCAGGGTTGTGAGTGTGACCCTCAGTCAGGGCCGTGTACAACCACCAATGAATGCATCAGTAAGTAGAACAAATTGATGCTCCTCTCTCCTCTCCTCTCCTCTCTCTCTCAAAATCAATTTTCAAAAAAATGAAGGAAGGGCCATGGAGGTTTGGAAGACAAGCTTTTTGACATTAAAATCTTCCCTGAGCAAACCCGAGGTCAAAAAATTAGCGTGAGAATGCCAATTACCTTGCACATAAAGTAAGTGCAGTCTGACTCAGAACATGGCTGCCAAGCTCTTGGTGTGGTTTTCTGAATGTATCTATAAGTCTTAAGTTGCTCTCCTAACAAACAGCGGCAGGACAAATGGCCAGCCCCAACTTTGCTTAAACTTGAACTTTTGCACACCTCCAGAGTCGCATTAAATGGGGCTTATAAAACATTTGGACTATTCCACAGTAAAATTGACAGGAACGTTTTTTTCCTCAAATGGAAATAACTACTTTAGAGGAACTGTTGCAACTAAGAACTGTCTATTCTGTGAGGTAAGTGTCAACAGCCATCTCCATAAGCAACTCTACCAAACCACCCCGCCAGCCTCTCCCTGGGCCTCACTGGCTCTGAGCAGGGGGAAGGGGAGAGACCTCAAACCATGAGCGTGACAGAGCTTTGGCGAGTCCATTCCACCCCAGAGAGCATCCCAGAATAAAATGTAAGAAATAGGACAACAGGCCTTAAAATTGCAGGGTGGAAACAGTCGGTTTACAGTTGCTGAGTATGCAAAAATTTATGACGTTATTTTAAATTATTTGAGGCCCTGGCTGGTGGCACAGTGGATAAGGTGCCAGCCTGTGAACCCAAAGGTCACTGGTTAGATTCCCAGTCAGGGCACATAACCAGGTTGTAAGCCAGGTCTCCAGCCAGGTCCATAGCTGGAGGCAGGTGAGAGGCAACCATGCATTGATGTCTCTCTTCCTCTCTGCCCCTCTTCCTTCCCCTCTTTCTGGAAATAATAAATAAAATTTTTTAAATAAATTATTGTACTATTTTCCATATAAACAACTGTAAACCTACTTTTGCCCCACCCTGTATGCTCTCTTGGCTCTAAAAACCTGTCTCTCAGGAACAGAGTTCAATGTGCAGCTTCTCTGCCCAGCCTGCCGGCACCAGGCCCTGCTGCCTGTCATCTGCCCCGGGGGTCCGTGGTGCTTACCTTCCCGGAGTCCTCTCCAGGCCCTCTGAGTCTCAGGAAGCGGTTCTTGTTAGCCCCAGGGGCTCTGGGCTCTTCGCTGCCCTTCACTGGGAAATCTGGCTTCCTCAGCCTTTGGGCCACCACTGGAGATAGACAGCAGCACTCTAACTGTCCCTGACCAGGGCAGGTCCCTCCTATGCCCACCTGTGCTTTCAGCCAGGATACCCTCCAGGGTCCCAGCACTGTGCTGGGGAAGCAGCGGGCCCCTGGGCAGAGAAGGCAGGTTGACCCCAGGGCCTTACTGAAGGTGCTTTTTCCTGAAGAGCCAGGGCAGTGCCACTCCCTCTGGTCTACAGTACCAGCTGGACACTTCCCCACATCTTAGTCATCAACAGCCTACAGAGCCCCAACCAGAAAAAGAAGACCTGGCTCCATTCAGGACCGATAGTATCAGATTAAAAAAAGAGCAACTCTGGAAAAAGAAATGACTTGGCCTTTCTGCCTAATGAGTAATTAAACTCTCTTCCTCCTCCAGAAGATTTCCATCTCAACTGCACATTATGGAATTTCCTGGACACAGCAGGCTTGCGGGGAAAAGAGGGACTGCTCTAGGTACAAAAAAGGACTGGAGACACGCGAGGGAACAGGAAAGAGAGGAACAAGGAACCGGGTGGGTACAGGAATAGCAGAATCAGAGGGAAACGATTACGTAACATCAGACCACAATCACTTCATGTGTTAAGCCAAGGGAAACAAGGTAACAGCTCCTTCTCTCCAGTTCTCCAGTGTTATATCCAAGCAGTGGAGAAATAAGAGGCTTTAAGAGTATCAAAATGGGAGTGGGGCGGGGAGGGGGGCGGTCAGAGGAATTTAAGTAAAAAGCAAAAGGGCAGGACAAGGACCCAACTTATTTTGGCGACCCTGACCTGTCGTCTCCATGGGGATGGCACCAACATGATTTCTACAGAGAAGTGCCAGACTGGTGACTCAGTGACAACATAGTGATTAACAAAACTCCAACAAGCAAGCACTGCTGCAGCTTAGCCATTGGATCAAGAATGACATTCTTCTTCCCCTTGGAGGTCTATGCGTAATCTTAAATGCTTGGATGGGACAGCTCAAAGGTTAGGGTGCTATCAGTTTTGAGTCAGGACAAGTTGTCCAGCAAAGACCCTCAGGGCCATGCATCACAGCGATCAAGCTGTGCTATTTCCACGAGCTAAGGGCTGACTATGACTTCAATAAGGCCTCATTAGAAACCAGCCATTAACCTATTTACCCTTATTAAACACGATGCATCTTCAACTTCATACCCCCTTGGCAGCACAAAGAAATAAGATCTGGTCTCTCAAATCTGTGACGAGTAAACCCCACATAAATTATACAAAGAAACACTGAGATGAATTCCATTGTTAATAAGACATTTTTATTGACATAGGTTTGTATGCTTGTCTTTGCTTCCCTTTCCTATCAACCAAACAAGGATAAAACGTGACAGTAATCTACATTGCAGGCAATTGTACCAAGCCAAATGAACTTCCGCCTGAGAGGGGTACTGGAGAAGGGTCAAATAAACATGTTTCTTAAGAGCATTAAAATCCTCTCATTTTGTCAATGGGAGACTGAGATGTAGTCTGGCACCTTTGATGACATGTCCCACGAACGCAACACATCAAAGGACAAACTACAGAAATTCATTGAACACATTTTTATTGAGCACCCATGTACACCAGACACTGATCCAGGTGCTGGTGATGCAGCAGAATCCAAACCAGACAAAAATCTCCGCCCGCGCATAGCTTCTGGAGCTTACATTCCAGTGAAAACAGATAACCCGTGGAGAAAATGACCAAGATACGATCCAAAAAACAATTCTGAGCAGTAACAAAGGGGACTGCCTACTATTTAAGTCAGAAGGAAGCAATGAGGCAGGTCCCTAAGAAGTCATCTAAATCAGCAGGGCCCTGCTGAGCTCCCGGATCCATGTCTGAAAAAGCCAAGGGCTCCCCTGTGCCACAGCCCCAGGGCACCCAGGTCAATGCACAGGGCTCCCAGAGGGGGCACTAGGCATTTAAAGTCTACCCCAAACCAAGGGCATTTCCAATCAAAGAGTCAAGTAATGGTTGTACAAATGTGTTTCAAAAATCATGACAAATCTCTGAAACATAAAATTCAATAACCTACAGGTAAACAAAATAAAAAGAACCATGAAACTAAAATTACAATATTCATAGCATAAAAGTTCAAGACATAAAATGAGAATGTATAAAAGATTTTTGCTTAGGAAAATATTTCATTCTTAGCCCCAAAAGTAATAAAATAGAAAGTTACTATAGGCAATGTAACAATTTTAAATGCAGAGAATTTCTGATTTAAAATATTCTGTTTCTCTACAGTAAGACAAACTTGAAAGTAATTGCTCAAACTTGGCTTTAATATATGGTTTAATGTACAAAGTTTATTAGGCATCTTTGGGACTTCAAAAAACAGAACAAGGCTCACTGTGTTTAAAAGAGGTTATGATGAATAAAAGAAACAATTCCAAAACCAAAATGGAAACAAGCAAAATACATAGCAAGATGCACTGAGGAAAATAAGCTACAATAAAACCTCACTAATTAAAATTCATTAGGGACAAGGGGTGTCTGAGTAGGTGACAATGTAAATAAATTTAAATGGAAAAATACTTACATTCTCCATGAAATACAAACATATATATTTTAAGAATAAAGATTAAATTGAATACATCTAAAAAACAGTGTGATCTCATAAAAATCCTCATGAAAGCTATTTCAATGTAATTGAAAGAGTGATTAGCAATTGGAGTATCAACAAGTAAAAGTGTTTTTTTAAAGGGGCTTTGAAATTGTTTAAGTAGTTCAGACCCAAAAGGCTTCCTTACATACTATTAATTTGCTCCAGGAAACCCTTCGTTGGGCTTAATTCATTATCTTAAGTTCCAAGAGGAATTAATGAGGTTCTACTGTAAAAGCAGAAAAACAAAGATTTCAAATGATAAGATTCCAGCATCACCCATACCAAAAAGAGAGTAACTAAACTTCAGTTTGGAAAAGCACTGCTGCACAATGTAGCAAGAACCAGATGTTAACACAGCTGGAAGCAGAATGATGTTAAAAGCAGGAAAACCTCTCAGTATTATACCAGTGACTCTTTTACTCATTGGAAAATACAAAACTGCAGTCTTACAATAACACACAACTATATCTTATTAGGAGGCACTAAATTTTAAGTTTCTCAGCAGAAAGGGGGTTGGGGGAGACAGCAAGTGCATGGGAGAGAGGGAGAGAGGAACATTTTTGAATGCAGTCACAGTGGTATAATCGGTGAAATTCAATTAGGTTTTAACATTGCACATTAGTAGCAAGACACATCTGCACTTTAGGTTTCTGAGTGACATGATTACAGTCAAAATCAGGCAAAAAACCAAAACCACCAACACATGAACTCTGAGCTTCCACATTCTCCTTTCATGGAAGACCATCATTATTCGGGAAAATGTGGCTTTTGCTACAGTTAAATCTCGATGTGTCTCCCAAACAAAGGGTTTGTAAAATGAGTTATTCTAAACCGTGCACACTTAACTTTGGAATGATGGAGAGACACACAGATATTAAGTGAGCACCAAGAGAATCATGCCACTCCATGCCTGCGTCCCAACCCATCTGGGCTTGGTCAGGAACATGAAGTGGCCAGAGCCCGATGGAACAGCGAGGATGCAGGAGCCCAGATGGTCTCTAGGAGACAATCAAGAAATGACTGTACCGAGTGTCAGGAGTTGGTCACAAACAAAAAGAATGGTTTGTAATTATTCCAGCAAGAAAGACAAGTAAAAATCCCATTTCATCCCTAGAAACAATCAAGTCACTGAAATTTGATTTCTTGTAAGTTGTTGCCTTTTGCTTAGATGAGGTCTTGAAGGTTTTCCACTTTTCTCCACCCAGTTTAAGATTATATTGACTAGAAACCTGTGATAAGAATTTAGTAAAGTCTTTTCCCTCCTGTTCCTCATCATGCCAACGCAAGCACTGGAAAATTCCAAACAAAATCAAGTTAGTGGCACAGAAAGTTCATGAACTATCTATGTGACTATTAAGCACAACAACAATGATCCACAAGCTTGAAACTATGAACTTCTCACTGTGGTCCATTTCTTTTCTCTGTCAAGCTAACCAAAAGTTAACCTTTAAAATGTGAATAAAATCCAAATGAAAAACTACACTTCCCAGTAAGAATCACATTCCTGCCCAGCCTAGATGTGGAACTGGGAAAACAGCCTGCTCAATGGTGGGCCAAGGTGAGGCCCCAACATTCCAGGAGCTCAGCACACACCCTCCCTTTCTCCAACATGTACATTGCCTTGGCCACTGAACACCACTCATACCCTGTCACCAAGCAAAAGCTGCAAGGCAGAAAACAGAAGTACTTACCACTGATGGCTTCCTGTGCAAAGTATTTGACATCCATGTCTTCATCTTGGCCTAACTTCTGCAGTACTGGCTTAACATCCTCCTGCAAAGCACTGAAATCAAAAAGTATTATCTGTGAAAGGTTGTCTTGTGGATCAAAAAAATACTCTATAGTATGTATGCTCTAAGATAATTTTTAAAGTAAAGAAAAGAGAAGTACTAAAATAAGATCTAAAGTTCTCAGCAGAGCTTCAGAGTTTAAGTATAAAATGTGTTAAAATATAAAACAGTAGACACCCTCAAAAATGGCTATGTTACTTTATTATTTTCTTTAAACAAACCTATACCTTAAGTAAACTGAAAAATCACTGAATTTATTTTTAACTATTATTCCCCACTATAAGGTAAAAAATTAAAATCTACTTTCAAAATAAGAATAATATACACCAACAGCTGTAAGAGGGAACAGGGATTGAGGACTGGGTGGAAAAGGTAAGGGGATTAAGCAAAGAAAAAAAAATTCACAGACACAGAAAAAAAGAATAATATCTTAGTGTGTATGTAAATATATGTGTGTGTCTGTGGTGTGTGTGTGTGTGTGTATATATATATATATATACATATATATATATATATATACGTAAAACACAATTCCTATTAAAATACCAATGGCATATTTCACAGATCTAGAACAAGTATTTCAAAAATTTCTATGTAACCAAAAAAGACCCAGAATACCCTCAGCAATCTTGACAAAGAAGAAAGGTGGAAGGATCACAATACTGGACATCAAACTATATTATAAGGCCACTATAAACAAAACAACCTTGTACTGGCATAAGAACAGACACATAGATCAATGGAACAGAATAGAGAGCCTAGGAATAAACTCATGTCTTTATGGTCAGTATTTGATAAAGAGGGCATGAACATACAATGGAGTAAAAAAAGTCTCTTCAATAAATGGTACTGGGAAAACTGAACTGGTACATGCAAACAATCAAATTAGACTACCACCTTACACCATACCCAGAATAAACTCAAGATGGATAAAGGACTTAAACATTAAGCCGTACCACCATAAAAGTCCTAAAGGAAAACAAAGGAAGTAAAATGTCAGATATCCCACACAGCAATATTTTCAGTGATACTTCTCCAAGGGCAAAGGAAATAAAGGAATAAATAAATGAGTGGAACTACATCAAACTGAAAAGTTACTGCTCAGCTAAAGAAAACATCAGCAAAATGAAAATGGGACTGTATGGGAGAATATATTTGCCAAGGGCATATCATATAAGGGTTTAATCTCCAAAATACATAAAGAACTCACAGAACTCAACACCAGGAAGACAAACAATCCAAGTAAAAAATGGACAAAGGGCCCTGGCTGGTTGCACAGTGGATAAGGTGCCAGTCTCAGAAACCAAACGTAGCTGGTTCGATTCCCAACCAGGGAACATAACCATGTTGCAAACCAGGTCTCCAGCCAGGTCTGAAGCTGGAGGCAGGTAAAAGGCAACCATACACTGACATATCTCTCCCTCTCTGCCTCGCTCCCTTCCCCTCCAAAAATAATAAATAAAATCTTAAAAAAAAAAAAATGGACAAAGGCCTAAATAGACAATTCTCCAAGGAGGACATACAACAAAGGGTCCATAGGCTTATGAAGGATGCTCAACATCACTAGCCATCAGAAACATGCAACTTAAAACCACAATGAGATACCACATCGCACTGGTAAGAATGACCATCATTAACAAATCAACAGACAAATGCTGGTGAGGATATGGAGAAAAGAGAACCCTAGTGCATTATTAGTGGGAACACAGACTAGTGCAGCCACTGTGGAGAACTATATGGAATTTCCTTAAAAAACAAAAAATGGAACTGCTTTTTGACCCACCAATTCCACTGCTGGCAACAGACCCTAAGAATCCCAAAACACCAATTGAAAAGAATTCATGCACTGCTATATTCACAGCAGCATTATATTCAATAGCCAAGTGCTGGAAACAGCCTAAGTGCCCATCAGTATATGAGTGGATTAAAAACTGTGGTACACTGTTCCAATATTATACAATGGAATATTACACAGCAGAAAGAAAGAAGGAACCCCTACATTTTGTGAAGCATGGAAGGAACTGGAAAATATTATGCTAAGTAAAATAAGCCAATCAATGAAAAGACAAATACCATGTTATCTCACTTATAAGAGGAATCTAATGAACAAAATAAATTAACAAGCAAAACAGAACCAGAGACACAGAAACAAGGAACAGTCTGACAGTGTCCAGAGAGGAGAGAGGAGGGGGGTGGGGAGAGAAGGATAATGTGGAAAGAAAGGGAAGGGACTAGTCAAAGAACATGTACAAATGACCCATAGACATAGACAATGATGTGGAGACTGACTATGAGAGCGGGGGTGGACTGGGTGGAGGGGGACAAAGGGAGAAAAACTGGGACAACTGTAATAGAACAGCAATAATAAAAAATAAAACTCTTACTCAGTATCTAGAATTGGTCCAATTTTCTGTAGGGATTTGGCCACGTTGAAACGGACATTCGCTACTTGGTCTCCTGCCATTTTCAATACAATGGGCAGCATCTGCTTAGTGGTTATTTCCTGACCGCAGGCTTCAGACAGTGCCTAGGAAAAGACATAAAAGGGCACATTTAAAATACTTTTATTTTTAAATATCCCCAAATCTAAAGAGATAAATTAGTACTTAAAAGAAACTGACCAACAGGAAAATGTTTCTAGTTTGAGCACTAAATGACAGATACAAAACAGCATCAAAAAAAAAAAAAAAAAAAAGACCAGAATTCGCAACTGCCTTCACTACCACAGATTTTTTTAAAAAGATTTTTATTATTTTTCATAGAGAGGGGAGGGGAAAAAAGCAGAGAGGGAGAGAAACACCAATGTATGGTTGCCTTTCACCTGCCTCCAGCTATGGACCTGGCTGGAGACCTGGCTTGCAACCTGATTATGTTGCCCTGGCTGGGAATCGAACCAGCAATCTCTGGGTTTGCAGGCCGGCGCCTTATCCATTTTGCCAGCAGCCAGGACCCACTACCACAGATTTTAACATGAATTAAATACGTGACATTTCTCTCATCTCTTACCTATCCAGATTAACCAGTATAAAATATATTTCAGCCTTGACTGGTGTGTTCAGTGGGTTGGGTGTCATCCTACAGACCAAAAGGTAGCAGGTTTAATTTCTGGATTATAGGCCAGGTCCCTGACTGGGGGCATGTAAGAGACAGCCAATCAATGCTTCTCTCCCCTCTCTTTTTCCCTCCCTTCCCCCTCTCTAAAAATAAGTAAATAAAATCTTTTAAAAAGACATACATGTGTATTTGTGTGTGTGTGTGTGTATTCCAAATAGAAGACAATATACATTCAGAATTCAGAAACAGCCCTGAATAAATAACTGCTATAATACCTGAGCTTAGCAATAAGAGCCATGTAATACTTACATTAATGCAGAATAAAGTGGTCATTCTATGCAAATAATTAGGATCATTTGCCATTACTAACACTTTGGGAACGATGGTATTTTGGGCCCACTCTGTACCAAACTTCTGAACTAGTTTCATGAGATTGTTGGTGGCAGCTTCACGAATGGCGTACACTGCAGAAGAGGGGAGACCAGACTGTCATTCTGCTCACAGGAAAAGCATAACCTACTTTACTTACATCATCAAATGAACCAAACACAAAATTCTGCAAACTTACTCCAAATTTAGCCATACTGCATTGGCAACTGTGCTCAGCTAACAACTCATAACATCACTGATTTGGTCTTATTACAGTTTCAAAATGTGCAGTATGTCCAAGGAAAAAGCAGCTCATTATAAGCACCATTAATTAACAAATATGACTGCCTTCTATGTGCTGTTAAAGGAAGAATACATAAGATCATACACTAATATACTCCAAGAAGTGATGTGTTATAAGATTGATTATAACAAAGTATGAAACTATGCAGTAAAGATCATGACAGCTGTAAGAGTTTAGAGAAGAGAGAACAGGAAAGTCTAAAAAGGCTTCAGGAAAGAGGCCTTATGCTGGGTTTTGAAGATTAGAAAGGATTTGTGTAAAGAGAGACAGATAAGAGGGTGGTAATTCCTGGAAAGACGGGGAAAAGTTACCCAGGGTACAAAGGAGAGAACTAAAATCTGGGGAAACATGGGGGTAGACAGTTAGGGTAGACCCAAAACACAGAACATCTTGAAAGCTACACTGAGTATTGAAAAAAGAAGAAAGGAAGAAAAGGTAAGTTTTTAAAGCAAAGCTTTCACCCACTGACCAGTGTGGGATTTTCACAAGATTATTCCAGCAGTGACAAAAACAGCTGAGAGGAGAAAGAAAATGAGGAGGTAGTTTAGAGGCCACTACCACACTATAGCAAGTAAAAACGTCAGACCATCTTGCCTATTTTCCCTTAAAATTTCATGTTGAGACATGTAAAATTTCTTCTCTGAATAAATGCATGTGCTTTAACATTTAGTACCCTGCAAGATCCTTTATCAGATATCATAAATCTAGATATTAAAAGCCCAAGCTACTATCTTCTCAACAACTGGTTGCTATATATAACACTGAACACAGCCTGGCTTGGTGCTACTTCATTTCACAGGCCCAACGATTAAAACTTGGGGCTTGGATAACAAATCTAGGGTGGTGTGTATTGATTGATTCTTTCTTATTTTCCCTCCAGGAGGCCCAACCCGCCTAGGTGATGGGTATAGCTAAACCACAGTTCCAATCCTGGAAAATTTATATAAAGCTTCTAGTGAGGAAGTATCCAACTCTTTCAAGTCCACAGAGCCATTAGACAATGCCATTAGTAAAAACAGGCCAGACAGCACAACCAATCTACACATCAGCAATACACACCTAACCAAAGTCTATAGGAGACTCAACCTGTCAGTAATATCTAGAAGCACTCCCTTAGGAGTAAATTCAAGTCAACTGTTTTATCCAAAATACAAATTCTCTCCCTTCACATGCATAGTTTTTGTCTTTGGTATAACTCCCCTCTACACCACCTTCTCAAAAATGGAGCTAACCAGAACATAGGTGTATTCTTCAATTCTGTTTTTGAATTTGCTGGGTATTTCTCTTATCCTAATGCTATTACCATAGGAAGGGATCTCACCACCAGAGAAACCAGAGACAGCACACAGACACACTTATGAAGACTATTTTTCTTTCTTTCTTTTTTTTTTTTTAAGATTTTATTTATTATTTCCAGAAAGAGAGGAAGGGAGAGAGGGAGAGAGGGAGAGAAACAGAAAAGCATGTATGGTTGCCTTTCACCTGCCTCCAGCTACGGACCTGGCTGGAGACCTGGCTTGCAACCCTGATTATGTATCCTGATTGGGGAATCGAACCTGCGACCTTTGGGTTCACAGGCCGGCACCTTATCCACTATGCCACCAGCCAGGGCTGAAGACTATTTCTTATCCTTTAAAGTTAACTTGTCATGGCCTAATTTTTTTCTCTTTAAATGGAACAAGTATGGTAAATCATAGAAAAAAAATCCTCTCTTTTTAGAAAAAAGGGTTTATTTGATATATATTTAACATTAGTGTGAATGATATGCCCCAGAAGATTCTATACTTTCTCTGCACTCAACTCTACTTGGCCAGATGCCTATAAACGTTGTGAGCTCCTCTCAATCTTGTTGCCAAAAAAAGAAACCACTCCATAGTTCTGCCTGTCCATCTTCTCTTCCTGTTTTCTTCCTCTCTCCCTCTCCCCACCTCCTCTCCTTCTCTCTCCCCAACCCCTGTCAGGGTCTACCTGACTTGCAATATTCCTCTAAATGTCTAACACATTCTCTCTATATAATAACTTTGGTATTTTTTCATTTCTCCATACAAAGTAAATTCCCCTGCTAAACTCCTACCCTATAATTCATTTAAAATACATTTATTAAATTTATAACTTGTTAAATAAATTCTCCATCTAAATTCCTCCCTCATCAGTACTGTCCGTCCACTCAACCACAAGAACAGAGGTGAATGATACTTTCTTCCTTATACTTCTCTGGATTTTTCACAATATTCTTTTAGTAATTACCTAAAATGTAGAAACAAAACAAAAACTCCATGCAATTAAGTACATGGAGTTTTTTTGGAGACTCTCAAATTATTCTCCAATAATAATTGAGCAGCCCTGGCTGGTGATTTAGTGGATAGGCACCAACCTGCGAACCCAAAGGTCACTGGTTCGATTCCCAGCCAGGGGACATAACCTGGTTGCAAGCCAGGTATCCAGCCAGGTCTGTAGTTGGAGGCAGGTGCAAGGCCTTACATGGATGTTTCTCTTCCTCTCTGCCTCCTTCCCTTCCCCTCTCTCTAAAAATAATAAATAAAAATCTTTTTAAAATAAAAATAAATAAAATAATTAAGCTGACATTTCACTGGTTCAAACAATGCTTGTAATGCCCACTTAGTACACTGCTTTTAAAACAAACAAGGGTCTCTACTACTTCCAAATTGGAAGAAAAAATCATCAGGGGAAAAAAAAGGAAAGAGTAAGTTACTTCGAGCAATCCTACACAGAAAGGGTGTTGGGAATTTAATTCTTTGTGGACTATTAGGATTTTGAAAGTTCCTCTAAATAAATCTAGAAAGCCAGCTTTCAAGGAACATATAAAATCTTCTAGGGTATGTCATTCTTACTAATAACATAAACACTTTTTTCTAGAAAGAGGGGAATTTCTTTGCTATTATTTGCCATTGTTAGGTTTGATTTTTTAAATATATTTTTTAAAGATTTTATTTATTAAATCGAGAGGGAAAGGGAAAGAAGCAGAGAGGGAGAGAAACATCAATGTATGGTTGCCTTTCCCCTGCCTCCAGCTGGAGACGTGGCTGGAGACCTGGCTTGCAACCCAGTTATGTGTCCCATAACCCGGTTATGGGACTCGAACCGATGACCCTTGGGTTCAAAGGCTGGCACTCAATCCATTGGGCAACACCAGACAGATTGTTTGATTTAAAAAGAAAAATTATTAGGCCATAAAAAGGAAAAATATTAGGTTGTAAAAAGGTAACTTTAAAGGGTAAGAAAAAAGAAAGTCTTCAAAATCTACTTTGAAAACACTGAAATTATCTGTGTACATATGACTTTATGAGATTTGCACATTTTTTTCATACTGCTCCTCTTCACACTCTTAACCATATGACTGACCTCCCATATAATCCAAATATGCCCTTAACAAAACCACCTACATATCCAAGCAGACATTAATATTCCCAGTCCTCCCAAATACCCAGGTATAAGTAGCCGCAGAAGAACAAGGATACACTCATTACATAAAGTACACATTAAGATGCTATGGACTCAAATAGAATACCTACTGTATCCACCAAAATATGGAACTGAAGCTCATAGGACCTAATGTTATGAGTCCCCGGGGCCCTGTGCAATACAGGTAGGTCTCAGACTGCACTGAAGGTCCCAGCCTGGATCTGGGGCCTGATATTGGGCCTTACTGGTACAGAGGGCACCCTTCCCAGCCACCCCTTTTTGGCAGACAGCAGGAGACACATGGACCTGAGACCTTGTCAAAAAATCAAATGATGCCCTGGCTAGTAGCACAGTGGATAAGGCGCCGACCTGCAAACCCAAAGGTTGCTAGTTCGATTCCCCAGCCAGGGCACATAACCAGGTTGCAAGCCAGGTCTCCAACCAGGTCCATAGCTGGAGGAAGGTGAAAGGCAACCATCCACTGGGGGGGAAAAAAAAAATCAAATGCTAACAAATTAACATACAAAATGGTTTTCTATAGAATATCAATAGTCTTGTATATGTTGATAAGCAGTAGTACCAGTTTTCATTTGTAACAGTTTATGGCATTTGAAGGACTTTGTAAACTAAATTATAAATGCAAAGGGAAGTTAAAAGTATTAAGAAACCAATTTTCTAAATGTTCTCACAGCTCACCCTCTCTTATTGTGGCAGCAGCAGCCAAGGGTATAAACAGTAAACTTGCCTTTCACCAAAACCAGAGATCTGGGCCCACTCTGTCTTAGCTCACGGCTGACATCTCCTACTCCCAGACTCCATACTGCGACACTGTAGCTCCTTCTCTGTGTCACTCAAGCCAAGTAGCCATTTCTTCCTTACAGGCCTTTCATCTGATTCCAATCCCTGTCCAACCCAGAAGGCATTGCCAAGCAGAGGACCATGAGTTAACGAAGGAGCTTATGTATAAAAGAGACAGTCTAAGAATAATGTAACAGAATGAGTAAGAAAGAGCAAACAGTTTATTTATAGAGAAAATAAAGTTTACGATGGAAAAAATTGGTAGAAAATAGAAATGTCCAACCTGTCCTCAAAGGAAGCTAACTGGATTTTAATCAGTCTTTCTTCATCCCTACACTAGGAAGGCAAAATATCTGATCAGATTAAGATTCATTTCTAAAAAATAAATATATAAACAAAATGGAATATATGCAAAAACATGAGCATTCCACAATAATGGTCTTAACTTATTTACTTACCATGGTCCACAAGCCAAGCCATACATAAAGAATTCAGCTTTTCATCAAAGAATTCCACACCCTGTGGATACAGATGATTGTGTTAATACACATCTCCAAAGTTTAGAAATAAAGATGGTCTATTTATAGTACACCAAAGTGATCTGAAAGCTAATAAACACTTGCTTCCAGATAAGCTGAAGTCGTGAACCAGCCAGAAAAGGAATACATGGGATTTGATTTACAAACTGTAATTCTATTTTATTGGACAGAAATCATAAAGAAAGCATACATGAGATGGCCTGGGCCCTGCTAAGTGGGAAGCTGTCCAAGAGCCAGATACAGTACTGCAGATGAGCAGAGCGAAAGCAGCATGGATGGTCTGCCAAGCAATACCTACATTATTTGTAAACTGAATTACCCAGGAAAGTACCTGTCAATAACATTTTTCTTTATATGTTTTTATTTAAAAAATTTTTAAGTTACAGTTTACATTCATTATTATTTTGTATTAGTTCCAGGTGTACAGCATAGTGGTTAGATGATCATATACCTTACAAAGTGTTCCCCAATATTTCCAGTACCCACCTGGCACCATGCACAATAATTACAGTATCACTGACTAGATTTCCTTTGCTATTGACTATATTTGCCTTTCACCTGCCTCCTGGAATGTACTTTACCTCCCCATGACTGTTTTCTAACTATCAATCTGTACCTCATTGTCAATAATGTTAGTAATCCTCAAATTTTTTCCCTCTTTGGTTAAGATCATAAATCATTAAGAGTGAAGAAACTAGTATCAAGGAACAGAGCTATTCCCAAAGGAGTATTTCTAAGATGATGGGTAGAGCAGAAGCAGAATAAAGCAAGCATAAAACTGCAGATGAGTGGCCCCACTATAGAGTCACAGATGGAACCATCCAGGCTCTCCCAGTTTTGCTCTTCCTGTCAACAGGTAACCACTCCAGCACCTGGTGGGGACAACTTCTGGAGCGGATTTACAAAAGCTGTCACTGGGGGAATTCTGTACCACGTGGGAGAATGCTGAGACACATGCTTTCCTGGTGCCTCCCTTTTGAGATCTACATGTTTTCTTAGGATCCTACAAGTTCCTGAATAGTGATTATACATTTTTAATGATGAAATATAATACAAAGTTTCAGCACTCTGAAAATAATGACTTAACATAAAATGGTTTTATAATAAATTATAGATCATGAACAGGTTATAGCATACACTTAGATCACCATGTCAGCTCTCAAAGATTTCTTTTGCATTTCAGGTTACAGCTTTTTCTTGAATCTTAATCAACTTTTATTACCTGATTTTTGTGGTTTAACTTAACATTTATTCAGCATGGCCCATAAGCAAGGCCATCCATAGTCTTGAGTTTTCTAAATTGATTACCTGATACAAAAATCTTTATAGATAAAAACCTAAAGATGAAACATATAATACGAACAAAAAGTTGAAGTTGTATTAACAAAATATTCATGACCAATGCATGTCACCCCTGACTAAAAGGTATGAGTCAGCCAAAGTTGCCATCTACTTGTTTCCATATTCCTCCATAGAGCTTCCAACCTTTAACCTCCCATATCTAAGAGGAAAAGAGGTTAAAAAAAATACTACTGAAGTTCACCCTCCCTTCTGGACAGCTGTTTCAGTGTTTAGACAACCAGTTAGTGACTGCTATCTTCCATTCTGGACAGGAGATTCATGACAGTCACCTGTGAAGAACAGAAGATGACCTACAGGACTTGGGAGTGACAGAGGAAAAAAAAAAAAAAGATGACTTCTGCTGACCCTTTTTAATTTTTATTTATTTTTTTAGAGACGGAGGGGGCAGGGAAAGACAGAAACAGAAACATTGATTTGTTGATCCACTTATTTATGTATTCATTGGTTGTTTCTTACATGGCGCTGACCTGGGAATGAACCTGTAACCTTGGCATATCGGGGTGACATTCTAACTGAGCAACCTGGACAGGGCTCACCTGACCCTATTAGCTATATATATACTGATATTTATAACATCCGTTTTGAAGACCGGGATGCTTCAAATTCTATAAAATATGTGATGCCACAAACACAAGATTCATTTCATAAACTAAATATGTTAAAATTAGCAATACAAATTCAGTGGTCCAAGAAAGCAAAAATCCCGTAAGGATAAGATCTGAAAGGAATGGAAGTGGGAGTGAAAAACAGGAAAAAAGAGGAAACAAGCTGCAGTAAAGTTAGTTGTAAACTGATATGGATACTATGCACTGCCTCAAAAAATACTCAACAATCAACAAGTATTCAATGCCTGATCAATGCCAGAAACTATATAGCAAGCACTGGAAATAAAACAATGAACACAGTCCCTACCCTAAAAGAGATCATTTATCTACTTACCCAACTAGTTTTTAACGGATGGTCACAACACACTGTATAATATATGCTACCAACAGGATAAGGGTATAGCAAATTTAGAACTGTCTGGGGCATATATGGAACAAAGGAAAAGGATGTGGCCATAAAACACAGCACTGAAATTTTTAATTAATGTAATTAATTAAAGTACAATTACTTTAATTAATTAAAGTAAAAATAAGGAAACTCATAGGGTAACAGACAATTTAGTAATACAGACTTTGGCCAAAATATTAGCATTAAAAACTTCAATATTCCTTTTGTAGCCCGACTCCTCAACTCCCTTTAACCAGAATGCAGAAGCAACAGGAACCAGGGACACACTGCTCAGCATACAAGTATGCAGGGAAGCTGCTCTGAGCAAAATTCAACAGACATTAAACAACACAAAACCTATGTTATGTATCAAGAAACATTACATTCTCCCGTGGCTTTGCTTTTAGATGGTGGTGAGGTGAAACGAGGTAAGGTGTGCTTTTATAATTCCTTTCTGTTAGAAGTTAATGCACTAAGAAAATAAAAGCCATCCTATAGGCAACTAAGATCTACCATACTTAAACGTACCTAAACAAGCATAACCGTGCAAGTTAGTAACTTGTACGATTAATCGGTATGATTATTACATGGAGCCTCCAACTTGCCATGCTAAATCTGCTCTACTATTTGATCTGCCCTTCACTTCCTGGGGCACACATACTCACCAATTGGCCAGCCAGCAGTGGCATGTACTCAATGATGGCCAGCCGGACCCTCCACTTGGCATCTTCAGCCAGCTCCACTATGGCAGGAAGAAGAGACTGGGAGAGCTGGCGGATTCCAATCACTTCATTTACACAATCCAAATTGGAGATAATATTCAATCGAACTTCAGGACACTGCAAGTACATAAGCCCCAAAGAACACATATAAAAATCAAGTTCTCTTCCCAATATTTCCCTGTCATAAAGAGATAACAATTTGGATGTAATACAACAACAATAAAATTTAAAAGAGATAAAAATTGATTAACTAAAGTTTAAAATAAGGATGTACTGATTCCAGTTTAAAAAAAAAAAACACAAAAATCGTATAGTCTTAGAATACTGAGTACACAAATAATTCAAAGCATATAAATGTACTGTTCTTAATCACAACTCTCAACAGTCTGTTGGATGGTAAAGAACATAGGCTCTGAAATCAAATTAAATGCATTCAAATCCTCAACCCACCAAAAGACCTTAGGTGAGTTAATTTATCTCTGTGCCTCAGCTTCTTCATCTGTAAAATGGGGATAAGACCTACTTCATAAGACTCCCGTGAGGATTATATGTAATAATACATGCCAAAGCACTTATGGTCATGCCTGACATACAGTTTTACTCAAAAAATGTTAGCTATCAGTGTAATGCTGATATTCTATTTAAGTTTAAAATAAAGAAACTTCTAACACAAAGATAGATTAAGTTTCAAGAGAAGACACCAGTGCCTATCAGGAGGAATTAGGCAAAGAAAACAAGTAGTCACTGTTAAGTCTGTATCAAAGACTCCTTGTGCCCTTGTTCTGGGGAATTTATAATCCATACTCAAACACAAGGATTGTCACTGGTTTAAAATAAGTTCCTTTTAAAATTCCATCATCCCTCTTTTGGGTTCTGTTTTAGTGAAACCTCAAACCAAAACCAAACCAAATCACTGACTATTAAGCAAGAGAGTTTATAGTGAGACTCACCTCATCCTTCAACTGAGCTAAAAAAAGAGGTAGAAGATGTTCAATGGTATTCTCTTTGCCCAAAATGGTAGACAATCCCATAATTACAGAAGCTAGAGCCGATTTGACATGCTGATTTGTATCAGATACTAATTCCTAAAATAAAATTAAAATTAAAAGGCTTTCATTTATGCAAGACAATGGAAACTTTTAATACCATTTCCCAATATTAGTTGATAGTTTTTTCAGATCATGTCAGATAACATAAACCTATGCACTAATAAGTGATAAAGAATAATGTCACACATTAACACACCTATCACATTCACCCCTTATCCACCCTTAAACTCAAAGAGCTTTAAAGTAAAACAAGCAAACAAAAAAGCCAAGGTAAGGTTTGCCTTCACATAGGGCAGAGTAAAACTAAAAGTAAACTAAAGTTATGTTTACCTTTATATAGGGCAGAACTTGATTCATAATTATGGTCTCTCTACCCTCAATGGGCAAATTCTCACAAAGTTCTAAAAGATACAAATAGAAAAAAAATAATGCTCACATAGAGCCATTTACAAGGACCCAAATGAATAAATTTTACCAATTTTGTCAACATTTTCATGTTAAATCATCTCTTATGCTTAAACAAATAATCTCCAAGAAGGAGAAATGGTTCTTATTCTAAATGGACTTTTTTGTCATCTATATAGCATTGTATGTCACACTAATCCAACCTAAAAGAGCTTTCTTTTTTTTTACAGGATCAAGTTAAATGGCTATTTGGTTTTAAATATGAAGGGAGTAGATTTATATGATAATGTAACATTTCCACCCAATAAAATCATCTCTACTTATTTGTAAACAGAGTCTAGGAAAAAAAACATACAAAATTCACTGACATAAAAAAATGCACCAAAAATAAACCACCCACATTGCAACATAAATTGACTCTTTAACCTTTTACTTTGTGGGCAGCAGCTGCTCTGACTTCAGCTTCACAGTCTTTAAGTAGGTTCTGAAAGGCGGGGATGAGGTCATTGAGGGTGATTTTAGGACCCACAGCTTTCTGGAGCTATAAAATAATTTTTACAGATTTTAATGCACGCTAACAAAATAATTGACATGAACAAAACAGCACAACATTCAGGCATACGTTTTTGCCACAAACACTACTGATTCATAAGATTAATTCAGAAACTTTTGGTACAACAGAAAATTTGTGGGTTTTTTCTTTAGTACTTAAAAAAATGTCAGTGCAATAATTTTACCTCTGAAAATTTGTCAGCTACCATATAGCGAACTCGCCAAGATTTATCTTCTGCTGCTTGTCGAAGTGTAGGCATCACCAAAACCTCCAGGTCATCCTGAGACAGTAACTGGGCAATACTCACACAAGCTTCCACAGCTAGAAGGCGCACTGAATCCTAAAGGGAAAAAAATTTCTTTCTGTTAGACAATACTTACTGACAGCCACCGGGTGTACAACATGGGGTGGTGCTTGTGAGTGTGATAAAATAAAATACAAACAAACCACATTACATGCACCTTCATGTTCTTTTTTTATGTCTTGAAATAGCTGCTCTCTTTGCTTGAATGGTATGTCTAAGCTAGAAAGGTAGAAGCTTACTCTATGAGTGAATAGCAAACTAATCAACTTGGCTAGTTCAAAGATTTTATAAAAGAAAATTAAATGAAAATATAAAGTGAAAAAAAAGAACATGTTAATGATGTCTTAAAAGCCTCGCTATAACAAGCAGTTGAGAGGTAAAAATGAGATGTATGCTTGTACAAATTTATAACAGATCAGGACAGAGAGTAAGGGTAAGGAAATCACTGGGAAGCTCAGTTTTCACAAATTCACTCACACAACTCTGCTTTTACAAAAGGCCTAGATTACTATGTGTTTTCACTACCTAAAAGAAATCTGAAAAGGAATTTGCTTTTACCAAACAAGAAGCAAAAATAGCATTTGGCACTTGTTTTGCAAAGGCCAATATAGAGGCAGCACATTGCCCCACCACACTCCTTCCCAGGACTAGACCCGGCATTTAGTATCAACCTGCCACAGCTTCGAACTGTGTCTGTGAGAACCTGTGTTTTATCTTGATACACTTTGTGCACCTGTTAGCAAGATGTATCCCTAAGGTAACTGCTTCTTTACTTTACACCATTTCAGCTCATGGAAGGTTTCACAGGAATGCTCTACTTTATGATAGCAGGGGAAGTCTGTACTTAGGTTTGGAATGGCAGTAATAGGAATTTGGGCATAAGATGATGACTTGGAAAGAAATATAGGAAAACTTAAAACGCAGTGAATTTTTTAAAAAGTTGGATTTAAACGTTGAAGATCAAGAACTAAGTAACTTTTGAAGTAGCCAAGCCTAGAAAAGCGCAGCTGGAAAAACTCAGAAAGGTATGGGACTGATGAACTCAGCTTTCCAAATGTAAACTGCCAAATGTCAATATGCTACCTATAGGTCCTCTGAATAAGTGGAAATACACAACTAGACAAGTCAATGAGAAATTAGGAATTGACACTATAAATTTGGGAATCATAAATACATAAGCAGAAACTGAAAATATGTAAACACAGTAGCACCCTGGAGAAACAGGCAAAATTTTACATACATTCACACACACATATATACATATATGAACTAGCCAATGCAATTAAGTTTGCTGTTCACTCAAAATTTCCAAAATATTATAGAATTTTAAAATTACAGATCAGCAATAATTTAATATATGCCCAAGACATTCCTCTATCCAAATAAATAGGCTAAAAAGGCAGAACTAGGTTCTTGGTGGTAGCAATAGATATTTTTGGACTCCAAAAATGATGCTACATCAAGGGACTACTATCATCTATGAGAAAATATATATATTTGTTAAACTAATCAATTACTGGTCTTCTCCCCTCATTTTCCCTCTCCCAGAATTTTTTCTTAACAATGACACCACCACCCACCCAGTTGCTCAAATTAAAAATCAAGATCTTCTTGATGCCTCTTCCACTCACCCAACCCAACAGTGGTTCTACTAACTCTAATTCCAAACCTAGTTCCAGATCTTTTCATCTACATCCCTACATCCACATGCCTTGCATGATTAGACAAGCCTTCTAACTGGTCTTCCTGTTTCTACTCTCACCCCCTACCTTACAATTCAGTTTCTACCCAGAAGCCAGAATGATCTTTTAAAATTGTAAATTACATCCCTGGCTAGTAGCACAGCTAGCCTGTGAACCCAAAGGTCCCTGGTTTGATTCCCAGCCAGGGCACATAACCAGGTTGCAAGCCAAGTTCTTGGCTGGAAGCAGGTGAAAGGCAACCATACACATCTCCCTCTCTGCCTCTCTCTCTACCCCTCTCTCTCTAAAAAATAATAAAATCTTTTAAAAAAATTATAAATTACATCAAGTCATGCCCCTGCTTAAAATCTAGGTGTATTCTCACTGCACCTAGAAAAGAAAACCCAACTCCATACGCTGGCTTAAAAGGCCCTCCATGATCAGACCCCTGCTTACCTTCTCCAACCTCATCTCTTACCAGAGTCCCTTTTGCCCACTATGTTCCAACCTTAAGACCACTATCCACATGTGTCCTCTTTCATTAGAATTCTTTTCCTGGAGTTCTGACATTCTAGAAAGGGCATGGCTGGCATTTTCCTTTTATGTCTATGTCACCTCTTCACAGTCCTCTGACTAGCCAGTCTACAGAAATATCCTATAATCACTCCCAATTATATGACCCTGCTCTATTTTCATCATAGCATTTTCCCCTGATATTTTGCTTACTTTCCTGTAAACTCCATACAGCAAGGCCCTTGTATGCCTTAACACTGAATCCCAGCACTAAAACAGTGTCTGATATGTAGCAGATGC
Source organism: Noctilio leporinus (assembly GCA_004026585.1). Lineage (NCBI taxonomy): Eukaryota > Metazoa > Chordata > Mammalia > Chiroptera > Noctilionidae > Noctilio > Noctilio leporinus. The sequence continues at coordinate 35,959 of PVIW01003012.1, read as the reverse complement.
TTGCTAAATATTTTCAGTGAATGAATAAGCTAGAACCAGCAATTCTTTCAGTGGTCGGAAGGAATTTACATACACATTTTTACAACTGCGCACTAATTTTAGCATTAATTGCTGTTAATCCCATTAGACATTACATGCCTCTTAATGAAAAGTACACCCCATCTATGAAGTGATCTTAACTCCTCAAATACATCAAACCTAAATCTCACTGAGCCTCTAGATCAAGGGTGGGACATGCACCAGTCAAATCTAGGATGTGGCTAGGTTGCACAAATCAAGTTTTAGAGGAATGCTGCCATGCCCATTAGCTTACATATTATGGTGTTTTTGTGCTACAACAGCAGAGCTGAGTAGTTACAACAGGGACTGTCTGGCCCACAAAGCCCAAAAGACACAGATGGACAAAAAGCAGTTTACAGTTGTTCACATGGAAAAACACATGCAGGTTATGATTATTACAATGGCTTTACTAACACAAAAGAATGTCACAATGCAACTGTAAACCTACTTTTGCCCACCCCTGCATTTACTATTTGGTCCTTTACAGAAAGTTTGCAAACCACCAACTCTAGATTCATCTACCATTTTCCAGGACAAAGAAAATGTTAAATAATACTATGGGAAATATAATCAACCAAATCCCAAATGAGGATCCTAAATCTGCTGTCCATTCACTACCCACACCTGAAAAGTAGCTAATTATAAGGACAATTATTTTGGTATAGTGGGTTAAATATATCATTATTTTCACCTCTTACTTTTTAAAATGTGGTTATTAGAAAATTTTAAATTAATAGGTAGTTTACATTATAGCTTTGTTGGACAGTGATGTTTTAAACTATAAAGTTTGAGTAATAAAAATAAAGAGGAGGAAGTAGTGATCATAAAAGTAGACATAGTGTTAATCTTAAGGGGGTGAAAAGTGATGACTGGGAATAAGTAAACAGGGTGTCGCTAAAGGCTTCTAGGGTAGTTGTTGTCAAAGTTCTGTTACCTTGCATAGATGACAGTCACAAGATGACATTACCTTATAATTCATTAAGTTGTATAGTTTGTGCTGTTTTCTATGTTACTTAATTTAGTAAGTCTTAAAATTATTTTGGAAGTAAAATTTACCATCTCTAGACTTAGAATCTAAACATGAGACTCGTCAGTATATGGCTGGTGCTGTTGGTCCTGTACACATGAAATGATTCTAGGGCAGACACAAGGCAGATGAAAAACCTGAAAGGACTCTTGTTATAGTCCAGAACTCTAGGGTCTAAACCTCTGAAGCACCCTACAGGAAAGGCAGTACAGCCTAACCTCACTGTGAATGCTGTGAACTCTGGAGCCAAACTGCCTAAATTCTAATCCCAACTCCACTACAAACTAGGCAATGCTGAGCAAGTTACTACAATTTTCTGTGCCTGTTTCCCAAAATGTAAAATGGGGTATCTACCTCATGCACCTGTTATGAGTACTGAATTACTTTACATAAGTAAACTACTTCAAACAGACTAAAAAAGGTTATGTACTTTATTTAGGTGCTTACTGTTATTGTTGTTTTTGTTACCTCTACACCAAAGAGATCTAGATCCTTGGACTTAAAATTGTTATTATACAAGATCATCCTATACACTTACACAAAGGAGCAAAGGGTCAAACAGGTTTCCTAACACATACTATGCTTGTTTATCTCAAAGTAAAAAATTCTGGGTGGATGGCCTGGAAACATGCAAGAGGTGATCACCAGGCGCAAGCTACCCTCACGTATGGCTGCTCAGCCTTCCGGCCACAGCTGCAGGCCAGCCTCCCAAGGAGTCTCCTGCTCCTAGGGTGAAAAGTCCTTCTCGGAAATAAGGGTAAAGCTGCTGCACCCAGTAGCCACCCGTATTGCAAAGGAAAGGAGAGGGATCTGTGTCTAAACACTGAGAAAACTACACCCTCCTCCCAAGCCCTGTCTGCTGGACACCCTGGCTGGAGGGGTTACTGGGGAATGTAGGCTTTGTGACACCAATCATGGAGAGACAGAACCCAGAGTCATGCCCCAGGGCAGAAGGGGAGGGGGGAGGTACACCTTTGAGTCCTAGTTTTATGAACCTGGATTAGGGAAAAGTCAAACTCACTAGGCAGCAACCCCTGCAACAAAGCATGGTTTGCAGTTTGCATGCTCCTGGACTAGATAGAGCTCGGTTCCAGACAGCGCTGTGGCCTTAACCAAAAGCCAATTGTTTGCGTAAGGCGGGTGTGCACAGGTTAGGTTAAAGCCCCCCTGTAGTCTCATGGGGCCTGCGGTTTACTGAATTCCAATGTGCCCATCGCATTCTGAGATATACAGGAAGACCTTATCCTAACAAATCAATTTTGGGTGGTGTGATAGGCCAAGATTCCCGCATTCTGGCTTCTCTGGTTTCTCCCATTTTACATCTGGATTATTGAGGCAGAGAAGCCTGCCCAGAATCACAGTTAGAGAAACCAGGATTAGAAGCCCTGAGCTGGTGTGCTCATGCTGCTATCATTTCGCCGCCCTAGGACCTTACCCTCAAGTGTGGAGAAATGATTTAAAAACAAAACATGTGTACATATAGTTTCATGAATATTTTTCCATGTTTTTCTGAAAATATGGATCACCTTTAACGATGCATTTTCCATAAGAATGTACCTTTTTATGTAATGCTAATTATTTAATTTCTTTAATATAATTATTACCACCTCTGATCACAAACCTATTTCTAATAATTTCCTTAAGATCAACATCTATATAATTGCTAATCCAAAAGTAAGAACATGATACAATACTGTCAAATTTCTTCCTAGAATGGTCCAATTCCACAGCAGTATGTAAAAGTATCCATTTCATTGGTCCTTATCATTAGGTATTAATTAACATCACAAATATACTATACTAGATTAAACTATTTAAAAGAAAAAAAAATTCCAGGAAACATTACCCTCCCAAAATGACAATCCAGCCTTCAATGAGTAAAGGTGTTAATCCTTAATGCAGTTTTAATTTTTTTTTTTTCAATGTATGGCTGCGTTTCACCTGCCTCCAGCCACATACCTGACTGGAGACCTGGTTTGCAACCTGGTTTGCAACCTGGTTATATGCCCTGGCTGGGAATTTTTTTTTACTTTTTATTTTTCCATTACCATTTATCTCCCCTACATCCTCTTCCACCTCTACCACATACATACACACCGTTGATTTTTTTAACATTTATTTTTTAAAGATTTCATTCATTATTTTTTAGAGAGAGGGAAAGGAAGGTAGTCAGAGAGGGAGAGAAGGGAGATAAGTATCAATGTATGGTTGGTTGCCTTTCACCTTCCTCCAGCTGGGGACGTTGCTAGAGACCTGGCTTGCAAACTGGTTATGTGCCCTGACCAGCAACACTTGGGTTTGCAGGCCAGTGCTCAACCCACTAAGCCACGCCAGCCAGGGCAATTTTCTTAATTATAGATCTCATTTCCTCGGATTTCCCTCTTATATAACAAATGCCAACATAAGAGAAATCATGATCTGGTTAAGAATATAGACACCAAAATGGGTCATATTAAACTTCATCAAGACCAGAATTAAGCATTAATTTTGCAAAAAGAATACTCACCTGAGACCTGAACTCCCCCAAGAAATTCTTAAAATGTTAGAGGAGAGTAACATTTATGTATACTCCAAATATTAAGCATTAACTTACCTGTTCATCTGAAGCTAGATTAGTGAACAATGGAACAATTTCACTTTTCACACTCTCTAATTCTAAAACTTTTGCAAATTCGCCCAATTTGGAAGCAGCAGCGCGACGTACCATTGGTGTGTCATCTGAGCACAAGGAACGAAAGTGCCTAGAGAAAATAACAAAGGTACTTCCTCTCAAATGCCATTGATTAAACACTCCTCCATTAAACAACAACACACAAACACACAGCAAAGCATTTTAGTTTTCCTCTTACAAACATTGTAATTAGGCTACTACTCATGGAAGAACAAAGAAAACACTGATATATTCAGCTGAACAATAAAAAGTGATGTTGCTAATATTATTATTTTGATATTAGCCACTCGCTGGTAACAGGGTACTGTGTAAATTGTCAGCTATAAATTCCCAATAACCCCACACAACTGAAAAAAAAAAAAAGGCCATATCTTACTGTCTAATATCTGCTTTGACAGCATTTGAAGCCCTGGGATAGCAAACGCTGAACAAACCACATGCAGATGTGCGAGAAGTGAACCAATCCCCACTTGCTAGTCGTTTCACCAGAGGTACAAAATGAGCTTCCAGAGCAACAGAAGTATGCTCCTGGGATATCTGCCTCAGGGACTCCACAGCCTTGTCTCGAACCACAGTCTCTTCCACGGTCGCCAGACTTTCCAAAGGAGGCTGAATAAACACCAAAAGGAAAACCAGAGAAGAAAACTTACTGAATCAGGTTAGCTACAATATGTCACCTCTTAAAGTGACTGAAGGGTGGTGGTACATAGAGCCAGAATGTTAGCTACATCACTCCAAATGGTTACGTTCAGTTCACACAGTGATAACATATGGTGTGTCCAACCTGAAGACACGACTTCTGTAGGACAGCCAAGATCTCATGTCCCAGATGGCAGTGCCCAGATGGTGTCTACAAATGACACAGTGGAAGAGACTCAACACGATATTTAATATTATTCTCAGCTGAATCACTAGGTTTAAAAGATAACATAGCCAAACTCAGACAGGATCATGCATATTTCCTCAAGAAAAGTGCAAAAACATGACCAGTGTTGGGTACCACAATAACATAATGATATCTCATGAGGCCACTGAATCCACTGGCTTTGGCATCTACTGTTCTGGAGATGTAAGCAACCCTTATCCACTAGCTCTACACCATCATCTTATCCAACTTATAAGAGCTGAGTACAAAATCACTTTTTTCAGAATACATCTGGAATCTTTCCATGAGCCAGACAAACAGCAGGAGTTTCTAACAAAACAATTAAGTGAAGAGTACAGAGATGGTACTAATCCTTACTTGCAGCCATAGAAACAGGAAAGACCAAAGGAGATGTTCTGGTCTAAGATCCGTAAGTGACATTGGCCAGTAAAAAGCGAAAATGGGAGCCCTGGCTGGTGGCATAGTGGATAAGGCCCTAGCCTGTAAACCCAAAGATCACTGGTTTGATTCCCAGCCAGGGCACATAACCAGGTTGCAAGCCAGGTCTCCAGCCAGGTCCTTAGCTGGAGGCAGTTGAAAGGCAACCATACCTTGATGTTTCTCTCTCTACCTCTATCCTGTCCCCTCTCTCTAAAAATAATAAATTAAAAAAAAATTTTTTTTAAGTGGAAGTGGCTGTTCTTTGACCCTTGTCCTTTCTGAGTTTGTATTTGGTCAGGTAAATTCAGCACATACCATAAGCTTAATTTGGTCAGTTCCACAAAACACACATATAGAATAAACAAAAGTGTGAAACAATTGTAAGTCAAAAGAAAGAAGCATGTCTATTTAATAATCCACTTCAAAAATTGTTTGATACACCAAGGTAGAAAGTATTCAGTTTCTCTAAGAGAGATTTCAAAAACTCTTTTAAAAAGATACTGCTTTCTTACTTGCAAATGTCCTTCGTGATCTGCACATGCCACTTGACCTTTCCCATGCAGTATTATTGTATGTTCTCTATCATTACTACAGAGTAAGGCCAATTCCTGAGAAATGAATGCGAGTTGTATCTTGATTTGAACTCTGCCTATTTCTCCAAGCCATGTTCCTACTGCTTCCTGACCACCACTCCTGCCTATGCCAGCCCAACACTTTATACTCCAGCAACACAACCTGCATCCTAGCTCTTTCAATAAAGGATTATTTTTATATTCCAGCATTCAGAGTTGAGAAGAAACAGAAAGACAGGTACCTTGCTCTAGTGGAGTATATTCTAATGGAGGAACACAACAACTAATCAAGAAAATAATTACATGGTGATGAGTACTCTGCAAAGATACACAATAGGATGACGTGATAAGAGGTAACTAGGTTGAATCAAGAAAAGCCTCTTTGAGTAGACACTTTGAAGATGTTATCTGAATTACTGGAAACCAGTCATAGAAGCTCAAAAGAACACTTTACTAGAAAAATTACCTAGGGCAACAGTCTTAAGGCAAAGTTTTGTAAGCTAAGGTACAAGCTTAGGTAGAAATGTAACCTTCTAAGAGCCATAGCTTAGAGTGATCCACATGTGGGGTGAAGAGTTAACTGTAAGGTGAGGTAGGAGGCAAGAGGAGAAGGTAACTAGTTAGGAAGTTACTGCAGTAATCTAGAGAAAAGATTGTGAGGTCTGGAAAGTCTAGAGGAAAGATGAGCCAGGTAGTAGCAGGGATGGAAAAAGATGAACTGACTTGGAATATACACAGCCTCTGTAGGAGTTACTAATGGAGCAGATTTGGAAAATGAAGAAAGAAGAGTCAAGAATGTTTTCTAGGCATTGGGTAGGTGGTGATGCCATTTACTGACATGGGACAATGACATGAAAGGCATATTTTGGGGAGAAAAGTGAGTTCTCCTTGAGGCCATGTTAAATTTGAAATACCTATTTGATATCCAAGTAGAAAAATTATAGGCAGATAAAGAAAGAAACAGGTAGCTACATATGTATCTTTCCACATCTGTATCTTGAGTTCCATGGGAAGGTTACAGGTAGAGACAAAAATTCTAAGACTTGGCATCGTAAAGACAACATTTAAGCCTTTAAGCATATATCCTTATTTTGTCCAACTGTAGAATTCCTAGCCATCCTCCAAAACGTAGTTCAGACATGATCTCAAGAGGTTTTCCCTGATTACTCTGGGTTAATCCCTTTCTCCTCTCTATTATTTGGGTACCTTGCATCAGCTTATATTTTCCCATCTAACATTGTACAGTAATGATTTGTTGACACATAAGGATAGAGATCTCCTTCCACTTACAATGGTCTTCTTTAACATTAACATTGTAACTTCAGTGGCTGATACAGTGGGCTCTTAATAACTGTCAACCAAATTGAACTGAATTCATCAAATTTAAAAAGTAAGTCAGAAGTAAAAGTTATGCTTACAATCAAAGACAGAAAGCTAATATATGTATATAAACATTTCCAAAGTTATGACATTGCTAAATGAGAACTAAGATTTCCAATTTCAATGGGTAAAAAAAACCTATAAACAAAAGCAATCAAATCTTTCTTCTCCTAACCTCTAAACTCATAAGTATACAGAGGCAGACGAGAAAAGTCAAAAACAAATAATAATAATAATGGGTAAATTGAATCAAAAATGCTTACACTATTTGTTCTCTCCACAGCTAACTGGGACCATCCATAAAAAGAGCTGCAAAGAAAATGCTGCAATGTGCCTATCACCAAACAATGAACCACTTATACTGCAAAAGTTCCAAAGGGAGAGGGGGCAGAATATACTCACCAGCAAACAGTGGGCAAACTCAGGACCTCCCACCAGGCCAGTAAAATTTCCTAGCTGCTCAGCAAGAGCTAGCAGCACCTCATCTTCATCATAAATTGTATCTGTAAATAACAAACCAGTACTCATCAACAAGGATAACTAGCCCAGAGCTAGACACTGAAACAAGAATGAGAACAGACTCAATATGTTCCTAGATGTTTTCTTTCAACAGTGTTTTTTTTTTTTTTCCTTCTCCATCAAGAGTCTTCCTGGATCTGTTCTACAGAACAAGTTAGATAGAAACTCATTATCCCGTATCAATTACTCTCCTGTTAGCTAAACAGTTAATGTCTGAATATGTCTAACATTACAATATGCTCCACCCTGTTCCTTTTTCACAAAAGCATCAGGCACAATTTAGTATTCATTACTATGGGTAACAACACCAAGTTCTGCAGTCAACTGGAAAATCGCAATGCCTCTGCCTTTCTTGAAACAAAGATTCACCCACCTGTAAGGAATGGCAGCAGTTCAGTTCGAGTCCTTTCCACTCCAAGTGCTAGAGCAATTGTTGATAACTTCTTAATACTGTTGAGACGGAGCTTTAAAAAAAGAGGGTGGGAAGAAGAACAAACTAAAGAAACAGTTGTGATTCAGACCAAAGACAAGAGTTGCAAACTGGTGAGATAATGACATCCCGGTAAGAATAAGGAAAACCTTCCACTTAGATTTTATCCTATGAGGAAACTCAGGAGCAGTGTAACACAGCTTCATTAGCCTGAGGAATATTTCTTAGGAGAAACACTGTGAAGGGCCCATTAGAGAATGAATGAAAGAGAGTGTTAGAGAAGTGAATGAAAGAGAATATAACACCCAGGAAGTGAGACCATTTTTAAAAAGAGAACTTTGGCAGTGGGGAGCTGGTGAAACGGTTGGCTATAACTCCTGCCTTTTCAACCAGGAGTTCTATGCGGGCTGATCCACCCGCTCCTCTAGGTTAACTAGCCATCCCACCCTCGTTTCACCCAACAAGCCGGGCCAGTTTCCCAGCAGAGAGGAAGTCATTCATTTCCCTGCACTTCCCAGGGCCCCTCGCAGCCCCGCTCCGCAGGTTCCCTATCGAGGACCGCAGGTCCAGCGCCAGGGCGGCGAGCCCACCGCCCCGCCCGGAAGCAGCACCCAGCCACAAAGCCGGCTCTCCCACGGCCGCAAGGCGAGACGCCTCGGAAGTTCCGGAGGAGTGGTGTTGGACAGGTCCGGGAGAGGGAACCAGTCGAGCCCGGGTCTTTCCCTTCCTCCCCCTCAAGTTTCCGCTTGAGCTGGGTTTTTCAATCCCCGGGCCTCCTCCACCTCACCACTGGCCGTCACCTTTCTCTACCACGCGCCCGACCGACCCGCCCCCTCTTCCCGGCCTGACTCCAGTACCTGCACGTCCTCGTTGCGGAGTTCGTCTATTAAAACTGCGATCGGGTATAGCGAGTCGTCTCCATCTCCTCCCGCTGCCCCCGGGCCGGTCTCGGGACCCGACGCGCCCGCCATGTTCTTTCTCCTCCCGGTCACCGCCGCCTGGCCCCGCCCCGCGCCCAGGCCCCGCCCCCGCCCCGCGCCCAGGCCCCGCCCCCGCCCTGCGCCCAGGCCTGCCGGGCTGTAGCCGGAGCTCAGCCTCCACTGAGGCTGGGTAGCGGAGGTTCTGCAGAGTTGGTGCAGGCCTGTCCCGGGCCTGCGTTGCGGGAACTTTAGGTGTGAACTCCAAAAGGCACACGGGCTGGGAAAACGAATGAAGCCCCCGCATCCTCTCCTGTGCCGAAAGAAACAGGGGCAAAGATTCATCCTGCTGGTGGTGGTCTGAAGAGGTCAGGGACCTACTTACCTCAGTGATCTGTGCTGTGTGACCTCTTAGGACTCAGGCGGACCAAACAGGATGCCCAAGGCCAGGAGGAAAAAAGACTTAGCGCCTCCCCTGCCTTCATCCTGGCCCAGAGCCACTTACTTTTGCACTAGCCTCAAGCTTCCACAGAATCCCTCCATTCCTTCCTTGGGGCCTGTGAGCCAGAATTGTGTATCTGGCTCCTGCTTTCTAAGACAAATAACGTCGTGGGAGAAGTGCTGTCCAAACTCCCTAGTCAATATTTTTTCCGCTGTCTACATGCAAGCTGTTAAAAAGATGCTGCTCTCTTGTTTTTGTGTTTCTTTTCAGTTTGGGACCAGAATGGTGCCTTCTGTTGTATTTTCTTCCTCCCATTTTTTAGGTCTTTAGCAGGCTTAGAAGTACAACAATCAAGCAAAAGAAGTAGGACACGCCTGAATCCTAAGTTGGATGGAGTGGCTACTCTGCTTGTACAAGAAAGGCTACACTAGCCTCTCTGAACTCAGAGTTCTCAAAGGCAGAGGGAGGAAGTGAAGGGATAGAGTTCTTTCTTAGGAAACTTAATGGAAAGAGTTTTTTACCCTTGTTAGGACAGCACAAGAATAACTAGACTGTACAGTCTTTTCTGTTTGTTTTGGACTATAAGCAGCTTGGAGTAGTAACCACATATGATGATCATAAGCTTTAAAATGGGGATTCTGTGTCTGATTAATAAAAATGCAAATTATTAAGAAATGGAATTAGAAGATTTTTCCCAAACATGGGGTTCCTGGAAGTAAACAAACTAGATAGGGAGTTTGATAGTAGTGAAAGTTCTGAAACCAATGGACCTGAAAAGTATTTCTCAAATTAAGTCTGTTGATGTATTCTCTAAGGTTTTAATTTTGTTTTCAGGCCCTGGCTGGTGGCACAGTGGATAAGGCACCGGCCTGCAAACCCAAAGGTCGCTGGTTCGATTCCCCAGCCAGGGCACATAACCAGGTTGCAAACCAGGTCTCCAGTCAGGTCTGTGGCTAGAGGCAGGTGAAACACAACCATACATTGATGACTCTCCCTCTCTGCCTCTCTCCCTTCCCCTCTTTCTAAAAATAATGAAATAAAATCTTTAAAAAAAAAAAAATGAAATGGATCCAAATGCTACTTAAGTTTGAGAAACAGAGGACTAAGAGGTTTTTTGATTTAGTACTTTACCAGTTGGAAATATCAGAGAACATTCATATTGGCATGGGGAAGAGAAATCTGTTCCCTTGCACTTTAGGTAAAAGTCGTCAGAAATAATAATGGAAGCAAGAGCAGGGAGAAGCACTTTAAGTGAGTTTCACACATATTGTCATCTAGGTAGCTCAAGCTTAGATGCGCCTCAATATGCTAAACAAAAATTAGTATACTGATGCTAAACTATTTTCTTTAAAACTCAAACATGCTTTGCTTACCCAAGCACAATTAACTGGACACCTAAGGAATAACTATGATTAAATATGATATCACAAGCTGAGAAATTAGGCCCCAGAAAATTGCCTGGTTTGAGAGTCATCAATTCTGGACCTCAGTTCCCACCACCGTCTCTGACTCACTGTAACCTACCTGTCTTGATGCCTCAGTCCCAGTTCCCACCCCCTCGTCCCCAGTAAAATGGCGATAACCACCTCTGGTTTCCTCTCTGGTTACAGTGATGTGAGAATGACACAGGTAGTAAATATGAAGATGCTAATAAATCCTTCAATAAAGAAAGTGATTAAAACAGATGACAGCTGAAAGAGGTTACAGTACTACAAAAGCTGAGTAAATGAAAACTAGAACAAAATCTAAGACAGTCTTTGGGGAGTATAGTCTACTGACTGAATCATCTAAGATGTTTGTTTAAAAAATGCCAAGTCCTGGCCTCCACTCCCAACCTAGTGTATCAGAATCCCAGAGAATGGGGTAAAACACTTTACCATGCATGCCTGGTGATCCTAGTACACACTATGTTCAAAAGTCATTGACTTGAAAAGTCCATCTGGAAAAATAATTTCCATGTCAACAAAAAGGCATCTTCTGCTCAAGGAGAATCTCTGTTCAGAAAAAGTAAATGACAGGTATAACTGCTTATCAATAAGCAACTCTCCCAATTGGCTGTGGTGGGTTTTTTAAAGTATATTTTGTTGATTATGCTGTAACTATTGTCCCAATTTTTACCCCTTTGCCCCACTCCACCCAGTACCCACCTTCCCTCCAGCAATCCCCATCCCCCATCTTAGTTCATGTCCATGGGTCATGCATGTAAATTCTTTGGCTTCTCCATTTCATTTACTATTCTTAATATCCCCCTGTCTATTTTGTACCTTCAAGTTAGGCTTCCTAATCCCTGCACCTTTACCCCCTTTCTTCCCCTGTCCCTCCCTGCTGATAACCCTCCAAATGATCTCCGTATCTATGATTCTGTTTCTGTTCTAGTTATTTGCTTAGTTTGTTTTGTTGTTTTCTAAGTTTAGTAGTTGATAGTTCTGAGTTTCTTGTAATTTTAATTAATGTTCATAGTTTTGGTATTTTTCTTAAATAAGTCCCTTTAACATGTCATATAATAAGGGTTGGTGATGATAAACTCCTTTAGCTTTACCTTGTCTAGGAAGCACTTTATCTGCCCTTCCATTCTAAATGATAGCTTTGTTGGATAGAGTAATCTTGGTTGTAAGTCCTTGCTTTTCACCACTTTGAATATTTCTTGCCAGCTCCTTCTTGCCTGCAAATTTTCTTTTGAGAAATCAAGAGAACTCCTGAACTCCTTTGTAGATAACTCTGCTTTCTCTTGCTGCTTTTAAGATTCTCTCTTTATCTTTAACCTTTGACATTTTAATTATGCTGTGTCTTGGTGTAGTCCTCTTTGGGACTAACTTATCTGGGACCCTCTGTGCTTCCTGGACTTATATGTCTATTTCCTTTGCCAAATTAGGGAAGTTTTTTTTCATTATTTTTTTCAAATGTCTTCAATTTCTTGCTCTTCCTCTTCTATTTCTGGCACCCTTATGCTTCAGATGTTGGGCCTTTTGGAGATGTCCCAGAGCCTTCTTATACTTTCCTCATTTTTTTTTTAATTCTTATTTCTTCATTCTGCTCTAGTTGAAAGTTTATTTCTTCCTCATCTTCTAAATCCTTGATTTGAATCCTGGCTTGCTTCCCTTCACTGTGGTTTCCCTATAGATTTTTCTTTATTTCACTTAAGAGTAGCCTTCATTTCTTCTTTTATGTTGTTGCCATACTCCATGAGTTCTCTGAGCATCTTGATCACCGTGCTTTGAACTCTGAATCTCATAGGTTGGCTATCTCCATTTTGTTTAATTCTTCTTCTGGAGCTTTGATCTATTCTTTTATTTGGGCCAATTTTCTTTATCCCCTCATTTTGGCAGCCTCCCTGTGTTTGCTTGTATGTGTTGGGTAGAGCTGCTTTGACTACGTGTCTTGGTAATGTGGCCTAATGTAGTAGGTGTCCCTTAGGGTCCAGTGGCACAGCCTCCCTTATCACCCAAGCTGGGTACTCAAGGTGTATTCTTCCTGTGGGCTGAGTCACTCTCCTTTTGTAGTTGAGCCTTGGTTGCTGTTGACAGGTCAATAGAAAGGATTTACCCAGGCCAGTCAACCACAAGGAGTGACTGTGACCACTGACCACCAACCTCCACCCTCCAGGGAAGATCAGCCATGAAGGGGGCAGGGTGGTGGTGCTCCAGTGTGATCTGTAGCTGTTCACTGGGTGCATTGGCCCTGGGGTTTCCTGAATGGTGCAGGCCAAGGTCAGCCCCCACCTGCATTTTGTCCACAGCCACCCTGTTTGAGCTATAAACAGCAATCTGAGATGGCTGCTACTTGCACTGGGCTTGGAGATTCCCAGGTAAAGCCAAGCTGTGAATCTAAGCTAACTGCTGCTAGTGCCAGGCCTGGTGCTGAGGCCAGTTGTTGCTTTTTGATAGGATTCAAGAAGTTGTGAAGCATGAGCCAAGCCCAGCCATTCATGTGGAAAAGCAACTTGGGTGGGTCCATAAATTGGGTAGGGCGGAGTCTCTGGGAATCTCCAAAGGCAGGTCAATGTTAGCCAGGTTGGTTGGGTCTCAAATATGGCACCAACTTGCCAGCTCAGGGGAGGGGGTGCGGTTTGCACAGGGACAATGGCCTCTCTTCACCTTGATGCCTGACATTTCAGTTCCTCCCTGTGTGCCACTGGTGCCTTTCAAGCTGCTACCCTGGTGCTGGAGCTTAGAGGGAGTGAGTCTGAGTGGGTCGGTTTGTGTGCAGGTTCTTAAATGGAACTGCTTAGGGCTACAGCAGTTTCTTACATTGACTCAACCCCTGCTGATTTTTGCAGCCAGAAGTTGTGGGAACTTGTTTTCCTGGCACTGGAACACTGGGCTGGAGGCCTGGTGTGGGGCTGAGACTCCTGGCTCCTGAGATATCCCTGGAAATTTTATCCACCACACATGGGTGTGGGACCAGTCTGTTCTGCATCTGTGCCCCTCCTATCAGTCTAAATGGATGTGTGTGGTTTCTTTATTTTAAAGATTTTATTCATTTATATTAGAAAGGGAAGAAGGGAGAAAGAAGAAACATCAATGTGTGATCACCCCTCATGTGCCCCCAACTGGGAACCTATCCCACAACCCAGGCTTGTGCCCTGAGAATTAAACCAGCAAACTTTTGGTTCCCAGGCCAGCACTCAATCCACTGAGCAACATCAGACATGGCTGGATGTGGTTTCTTTAATTATGTACTTGTCAAGACTTCCATTCAATTTGATGTCATTCATAGTGGCAGCCTCCCATTCTACTTGATTTCTCATGGTTCTGAGTGATGGTTGTTCTATACTTTTTGTGGTAATTTTGACATGGTTGTACAAAGAGGGGAGCCATGTCTGCCCACGCTGCTATCTTTCTGGTTTTGCCAGGTTAACATGATCCATTTTGCTGGATTCCTGGACCACAAGTACAGAACTGTGGCACTGAGCTGTCCCCATACCCTCTTCTCTTTCCTATTGCTCCCTATGGTCTCCTCTCTGCATCCCACCCACACTACAATAAAATAATGACCAGGGAGCACTTGGGCAACTGCTGAGATTAGGTTGAGGATTTAAGGCAACCCAAAGTGACATTCTCAGCACAAATGCACTGAATTCTGACACCTATACAGCTCACTCATTCATAAATCAAGGGAAGATGGGTTAGATGCGCCCAGTTCCTATGACTGTGGAGAAGCGCAGGTAGATGGGATCACCAGCTGTCAACTCCTGTGACTGTAACAGTTCTCAGTGCCACAGAGAAATGATCAGTTCTGAGCCAGTCTGGATGACATTGTTTGTGCTCTCTGGCTTCTTGCCTCACATTTATTAAGCTTGCCTCTGAGAATCCTGTGTGTAGGTAAGTGGTTCTCTCAGGGAAGACCCAGAAGTGTTGTCCCACTGAAAAGGCCATGAAGAAAGTGGTGGATGGTCCAGTTCATGCACAGGAAACCTAAGGTACTTTCAGGCATTTTTCAACTACCTTCATTTAGCAAGATGACTTTGGTAAACAGGTTACCAGGTCTAAATTGTATTCATTACAAAATAGTAATTATCACCATTAATGATATTTCTAATTTCTATTTATACAAAGAAAGTTTTCATTCTGTGGGACTCAAATATTCCCCACAACTTCAATATTTTACATTCTCTCTCTTCTCTGCTGTGTGGCCAAATTTTAATCCCATTTTATGGCTGAGAATACTTAACACAGAGAGAGAGACTTTACCTGGAGTCACACTGAATCAAAAGAAACCATGGAACTCATAACCAGCTATTATCTTTTATCACTACTCATTGCTTCATGCTATGCCATATATATAGGATTTCCAAAGCAAAACTTTGCCTGAATTCTTGGGAAAAGTAAATCAAAGAAATGTACAGTCAGTTTTGATTCAGGAAAGTGTATACAATGGTTAAGAGAGCATACATTGGCCCTGGTGGGTGTGGCTCAGTGGAATGAGCACTGGCCTGCAAACCAAAGGGTCAATGGCTGAATTCCCAGTCAAGGCACATGCCTGGGTTCTGAGCCAGGTCCTCAACTGGGGACGCAGGAGAGGCAACCACACATTGATGTTTCTCTCCCTCTCTTTCTTCCTCCCTTCCCCTCTAAAAATCAATCAATAAAATATTTCTAAAAAGAGAAAGACTTACACTGGAGTCAGGAAGACCTAGATTGACATCCCAGCTCTATCAATTACTAGTTGTGTGATTTTGGGCAAATAACTTATCCTCTCTGAATCTTAGTTTCTGCATCTGTACAGCAGAGCTTCATAAAGCTTACCTCATGTGGTTCCTAAAATTAAATAATTCATATATAGTGCTTAGATTAGTAGCTGACAAGAGTAAGCCCTCAAATATTATAGCCACCAATAGTTATTATCTACTGAGGAAGTAGAAGCAGGTAAGAAAACATTGCAATCAATTGAGCTTTGGTAATCAAGAGGACCAGTGTGAAATGATTTAGAATCAGAAGGTCTGACTCCAGGCCTTCTGGAAGTTTTTCTCACTGGTAAAACAGGATTAAATCTTACTTCTCTCTGGGGGTTGTAAAGTTCTCTGTAAATGGAAAGCACTCCACAAATGTTACAAGTTACATTATTGATTACCAAGGGCTTACTGAATCTGGTGCCTAACACAAACACAGAGGCAGAGACACTCGGTCAACCAGGCAGAGGGAAGGAACCATCAAAGAGCAATGCAAAACCCAAAACCCAAGTACAACAACACAGCCCAAATAAATGGCTTAAAAGGCATCCCAAAAGCATCAAGTTCCTGAGTTCAAGGAAATTGAATCACTGAATCACACAGGTCTCCAACCATAGAAGGTCACACCACAAAGACAGGAAGTCACAACAGATCAATTTAAGAAGCAGAAATAAGAAAAGTCACCTAAAACTGGAGATAAAGAAACAACCTCCCATCAAAAGGAAAGGAGGAATACTCAGAAAGACTGCTAAATGAAATAAGAGGCAAGCAAACTATCAGACATGGAATTCAAAATAATGATGAGAGAGAAGCTTAATGACCTTAGTGACCGAAGAAAACTACAAATCACTCCAGGGGAAATACGAAAAACTTCAGGGAAGCTACAAAAAACTTACTGAGAACTACACCAGCATTAAAAAGGACATAGAAACTATCAATAAGAGCCAGAAGAAAATGATGAACACAATTTCTGAAGTGAATAACACAGTACAAGGAATCAAAAGTAGGCTACCTGAGGCAGAGGATTAGATAATCGAGCTGGAGGGCAACGTAGAAAAAAATTTCCAGACACTGCAACAGAATGAAAAAAGTCAGAAAGAATGAAAAGGTTTTAAGAAAGCTATAGGACAACATCAAATACAATAATATCCATATCATAGGGATACCAGAAGGAGAAGAAGAGGAGGAAGGGATAGAAAACCTGTTTGAAAAAGTAATGACAGAAAACTTCCCTAACTTGAGGATAGAAAAAGTCATGCAAGCTCGGGAAGCACAGAGGGTTCCAATGAAGATGAACCCAAACAGGCCCACTCCAAGACACATCATCATGAAAATGGCAAATTTCAAAGACAAGGACAGAATCCCAAAAGCAGCAAGAGAGAAACAGCTAATAACATACAAGGGGCTCCAATAAGGTTATCAGCTGATTTCTCAACAGAAACACTACAAGCCAGAAGGGAATGGCAAAAAATATTTCAAGCAATGAAAAATGAAGGTCTACAACCAAGACTACTCTACCCAGCAAGGCTCTCATTCAAAATGGAAGGTGCAATAAGGAGTTTCCCAGACAAAAGAAGGATAAAAGAATACATCTCCACCAAATCAGCACTACAAGAGATGCTAAAAATCTCTGCTTTAAGAATATGAAGAAACAGGAATTTCAAAAAAAGTTTAAAGAAATAAAAAAGAAAAAAGAATATGAAGAAACAGAGAGACACAGAGGAACACAGGTACAAAGAGAAAAAATCACAATGAATAAATACTTATCAATAATAACTTTAAATATAAATAGGTTAAATGCACCAAACAAAAGACATAAAGTAGTTGAATGGACAAGGAAACATGATACATATATATGCTGTCTACAAAAGAACCACCTCAGAATGAAAGATCTACACAGACTGAAAGTGAAGAGATTAAAAATATATATTTCAAGCAAAAGGACATGAAAAAAAGCTGGGGTAGCAATACTTACATCAGACAAAATAGATTTCACAACACAGGCCATAAAAAAAGACAACACAGGACATTTCATAATACTTAAGGGGATAATCCATCAAGAAAGTATGACCCTTGTAAACATATACGCACCCAACATAGGAGCACCCAAACATATAAGGGAAATCTTAGAGGACTTCAAGAAAAATATCCACAAGCAATACACTTATAGGAGGGGATTTTAACAACCCATTATCAACAATGGGCACATCTTCCAAGCAAAGAAACGCTAAGGGTATTGTGGCATTGAGCAACACTCAAGACCAAATGGACTTAATTGATATATAAAGTTTTCACCCCAAGGAAGCAAAATGCACATTCTTTTCAAATGCAAAGACAGACCACATATTAGGACACACAACAAGCCTCCACAAATTCAAAAAAATTGAAATTATATCAAGTATCTTCTCAAATCACAATGGCTTGAAACTAAGAACCAACCTCCATGAAAAAAACTCAAAAAAACATTAAAATTCATAAAGATTAAATAACATCCTATTAAATAATGAATGGATTGACAATGAGATCAAGGAAGAAATCAATAAGTTTCTGGAAACAAATGAAGATGAACATGCCACAGCCCAAAACCTATGGGACATAGCAAAGGCAGTCCTGAGAGGGAAGTTCGTAAACAGTACAGGCCTACCTAAAAAGTATAGAAGGATCTCAAACAACCCAACCCTGCAGCTGTAAGAACTAGAGGAACAACAACTAACTAAGTCCAGAGCAAGTAGAAGGAAGGAAATAGTCAAGATCAGAGCAGAATTTAATGACATTGAGACTATGAGAACAATTCAAAGGATCAATAAATCCAGGAGCTGGTTCTTTGAAAAGAAACAAAATCAACAAGCCTTTAACCAGCTTCACCAAGGAAAAAAAGGGAAGACCCAAATCAATAAAATCAGAAACTAAGGAGTAGAAATCACAACTGATACCATGGAAATACAAAGAACTGTAAGAAATTACTATGAACAACTATGACAAAAAAATTTGGCGACCTGGGTGAAATGGAGAAATTTCTAGAAATATATAATCTCCCAAAACTGAATCAAGACAAAGCAGAAAGCCTGTATAGACCAATAACAACTAGTGAAATTGAAGCAGTAATCAAAAAAACCTCCCAGCACACAAAAGCCCTGAACCAGCTGGCCACACAGTCAAATTACACCAAACATTTAGAGAAGAACTAACTTCTATCCTTCTCAGACTATTCCAAAAAATTCAAGAAAAGGGAAGATTCCCAAATTCTTTCTATAAGCCAGTATTATTCTAATCCCAAAACCAGGTCAAGACACAACAAAGAAAGAAAACTATAGGCCAATATCTAATGAATGTAGATGCTAAAATCCTCAACAAAATATTGGCAAACCAGACCAAGCAATGCATTAAAAATATCATACACCATGATCAAGTGGCATTCATCCCAGGGAATGCAAGAATGGTGTAATATTCACAAATCAATAAACGTAACACATCACATAAACAAAATGAAAAACAAAAAACAATGATCATATCAATGGATGCTGAAAAGGCATTTGAAAAAGTACAACACCCAGTTATGATAAAAATGCTCAGCAAAGTGGGAATAGAAGGAACACACCTCAACATAATAAAGGCCATATATGAGAAACCTGTAGCCAACATCATACTCAATGGGCAAAAACTAAAAGCTTTCCCCCTAAGGTAAGGAACAAGACAAGGGTATCCACTGTCTCCACTTCCATTCAACATCATTTTGAAAGTTCTAGCCATAGCAATCAGGCAAGAAAAAGAAATCAAAGACATCCAAATTGGAAAGGAAGAAGTAAAACTGTCATTATTTGCATATGACATGATGATGTACATAGAAAACCCAATAGACTCCAACAGAAAACTATTCAACCTAACAAGAGAATTTGGAAGAACAGCTGAATACAAAGTCAATATCCAGAAATCAAAGGCACTTTTGTACACCAACAACATCAAATATAGAAATTAGAAAAAAACCTCATTTACTATAGCAAAAAGAAAAAGTACCTAGGAATAAACTTAAACAAGGAGGTAAAAGACCTGTACTCAGAAAACTACAGAACACTGAAGAAAGAAATTGAGGAAGATACAAATAAAGAGATGCATATACCATGTTCATGGATGAGACAAATTAACATAATTAAAATTTCCAGGCTATCTAAAGCAATTTATAGAATCAACACAATCCCTATTAAAATATCAACAACAGGCCCTGGCTGGTAGCTCAGTGGATAGGCACCTGCCTGAAAACCCTCAAGTTGCTGGTTCAATTCCCCAGTCAGGGCACATAACCAGCTTACAAGCCAGGTCTCCATCCAGGTCCCTTACTGGAGGCAGGTGAAAGGCAACCATACAGTGATGTTTCTCTCCCTCTCTGCCTCTCTCCCTTCCCCTCTCTCTGGAAATAATAAATA
Organism: Noctilio leporinus; assembly: GCA_004026585.1. Lineage (NCBI taxonomy): Eukaryota > Metazoa > Chordata > Mammalia > Chiroptera > Noctilionidae > Noctilio > Noctilio leporinus. The sequence continues at coordinate 16,045 of PVIW01003012.1, read as the reverse complement.
AAATCTTTTAAAAATATATCAACACCATATTTCACAGATCTAGAACAAATACTTCAAAAATTTGTATGGAGCTAAAAATGACCATGAATAACCACAGCAATCTTGAGAAAGAAAAACAAAGTAGGAGGAATCATAATACTGGATATCAAACTATATTACCAGATCACTGTAATCAAAACAGTTTTGTACTGGCCTAAGAATAGACATATAGATCAATGGAACAGAATAGAGAGCTCAGAAATAAACCCAGGTCTCTATGGTCAATTATTATTCAACAATAGGGGAAGGAGTATAAAAATGGAGTGAAAATAGCCTCTTCAACAAGTAGTTCTGGGAGAACTGGACAGGGACATGCAAAAAAATAAAACTAGACCATCAACTTACACCATATACCAGAATAAACTAAAGATGGATAAAGGACTTAAATATAAGCTGTGCTACCATAAAAGTCCTAAAGGAACACATAGGCAGGAAAATTTCAGATATGCCATGTAGCAATATTTTCACAGATATTTCTCCTAGGCCAAGGGAAATATGGGAATGAATAAACAAATAGGACTGCATCAAACTAAAAGTTTCTGCTCAACGAAAGAAAACATCAGTAAAATGAAAAGGGAACCAACTGTATGGAAAAGCACATTTGCCAATGATACTTCAGGCAAGGGTTTGATCTCCAGAATATATAAAGCACTTATATGACTCAATACCAGGAAGAAAGACAACCCAATTAAAAAATGGGCAAAGGACCTGAACAGGCACTTCTCCGAGGAGGACATACGAAGAGCCCATAGGCATATGAAAAAATGCTCAACATCACTAGCTGTCGGAGAGATGCAAATTAAAACCACAATGAGGTCCCACCTCATATCTGTCAGAATGGCCACCAGCAACAGGTGCTGGCTAGGATGTGGAAAAAGGGGAACCCTGGTTCATTGTTGGTGGCAATGCAGACTGGTTAAGCCACTATGGAAAACAGTATGGAATCTCCTCAAAAAACTGAAAATGAACCTGCCTTTTGATTCAGTGATTCCACTGCTAGGATTATACTGAAGAACCCTGAAACACCAATTCAGAAGAACCTATGTACCCCTATGTTCATAGCAGTGCTATTTACAATAGCCAAGTGGTGGAAACAGCTGAAGTGCCCATCAGTGGATTATTGGATCAAAAAATTTTGGTACATTTACACAATGGAATAATACTACACAGCAGAAAGAAAGAAGGAACTCCTACCCTTTGCAACAACATGGATGGAATTGGGAAGTATTATGCTTAGTGAAATAAGCCAGTCATTGAAAGACAAATACCATATGATATCACCTAATACAGGATATTAATGAACAAAACAAACAAGCAAAATAGAACCAGAGGCATGGAAACAAGGAACAGCCTTTCAGTGTGCAGAGGGGAAGGGGGAAAGGGTGAAAGTGGCAAAGAAGGGGAACACACTCTAGTCAAGGAACTAGTATAAATGACCCACGGACAGGAAAAATATGTGGGATTGACTATGGGAGAGGGTATGGGGTGAGTGGGGCAGGGGAGGGCAATGGGGGAAAAATTGGACAAATGTAAAATAACACCAATTAACTAAAAAATAAACAAAAACAAAAAAGAGAGAGGAAGAGAGCACCTGAAGACCTAGCTCATGGTGTGCTGGCTCCCAATTCCCTGAGAACAGTATTAACACTTCTTCTGACCACCAGGGTAGATTTAAGCTACAACAAACCTGGAATCAAACAGGCAGAATGACCTTTCTCAGAGTTTTATGCCTTTGAAATCTATTATGGACTCTAAAATTTTTAGGTCAGGCCCCTGGTTATCTTGCCAAATGCAATAGACAGCTTGACAAAACCCCTTTATTACAGTGTTAGGTGGAAAAGTAGGACATACGATGTTTTTAAAATTGTGGGGTTTCACTTAAGCTGAAAATATTTGGAAATAATTGAATGCTCCTAAACAGGTAATATTAAAATATCTTAAGATTTTTAAAAAGCAAGTGCCAAAACACTATATATAGTATTTTATCATATTTGTAAAATAGAATGCACATTTTTTTTTAAGGCTAAAAAAAATCCCTAGACAGTCATGACTGAACACATTGGTTGATTAAGGTTAAGGTAACCCAGTACCTGGAAACAGAAATGTGAGGGAGATTTTTCAACGTACAGTATATTCATTTGTCCTTTTTTTTTTACTATTCACTAAACCCAAGATTTTACTCAAATTTTAACCATTTTTCCACTACTATCTTCTTTCTGTTTCAGAACCCAATCCAGAATATTGCATTGTTTTTAAGCTCTTTTAGATTCTGAACCATGAAAACCATGATGTATTCAACCTTTTGGTTCCTGGTTAGCATGCTGTAGACTGGACACTGCCTTTCTGGGCTGGCCTTCCCCATGATACCTGTAGTTGTGCACATTCACCCCCTCCCACCAGCTATTCCCTGCCTAGCCCTGCTGTGTCCATAGGGGAGAGTCCAGATTACCTTCCTCTCTCTTATTTTTGTAAGCCCTAATCACTATGTCTTGCACTAGACTCAGACAACATAAGTAAGTAGCTTTCTGCAGCTGGGCACACTACCTCCAAATCCCAGCTAGATAGAGGCTTGATTTAGCAAAAGCAAGGATTACTTAAATATCTTTTTCCCCTGAAAGCTTTCCCTGCAGTGCCCTCTGAGGATGGTATTTTTTACCACTTCCTTTTCTAATCTGCCCAGCTGAACCATTAGTAAAAAGGTCATCGGAGTGAGAAAAAAACATTGCCAAGGCCCCTGGATACGTTCCTCACATCTCAGGAGAAATTCAGCTGGGACTAGAATCAGAAATCAGAATTTCCACTAACTTGCAAGACTTCAGGAAATCAGCTCCCTTTCTGCTCCATGACTAAAATTAGCTTGGGGGGGGGGGGGGGGGCGGCGGCACTGTTCTAGAAAAGCTCCTACAAACAAAGACTGATGTATTTATTATCTGTGTATTATGCCTCACAAGTATAACCTCCAGGCCCTGATTACAGTTAAAGGAAAAATAAAATAACTCCCATTAGTTCTTAGTCTTTTCTCCCCCATCTGATCATTCCTGATAATATTCAAAAAAGGGTCAAGGGGTCAATGAAATAGGGACTTAAAAGAGACAGCCTGAGCTTGAGCTTGAATCCCAGGCCTGCAACTCTCTACCTAGGTGATCTGAGACAGGACATTTAATATCTCTGAGCATCAGTTTCCCCATCTTAAAAAATAATAATAATAATAATAATGGCCCTGACTGGGTAGCTCCATGGGTCAGAGTTTCTATCACTGGTCAGGGCACATGTGGGAGGCAACTAATGAATGCATAAATAGGCGGAGCAACAAGTCTGTCTCTGTCTGTCTGTCTGTCTGTCTGTCTCTCTCTCCCGCATTCCTTTCTTTCTCTAAAATCAGTAACAAATAAAAACAAAATTTAAGGATAACTTACTGACTTTGTTAAGATGTTTGTTAGAATTTTATGAGAAAGAACAACTTGAAACATTCCAAACAGATAGTAAATACTTTTAAAATGTTAGCTATTATTCATATTATTTCTCCACAGAACAAATTCGACTATCTAGAGGGTGTAAAAAATAAAACAAAAAACAAACCCAAAACGAAAACACATGCCAAAGCAACAACAAAATACCTACACTAAGTCCCAACATATTTCCCTAAGATTGAGTTCAAAAGATTTCAAACAGCTGACCCTGTGTGTTCCTCAAAGACTACATCTGCCTAGGTGGGTACCCTGCACTTTTAAATGCAAATTCTACTTCCTTCTGCTAATGTTTTCATTTCATCCCAGAAATATGCATGAGGAATAATCAAAGGTATTCTACAACATTGTACTTCACAGGGCTCTGCCCCTGCTATGTGCTATTACCTTCTGTTGAGAGCTAGCAGATGTGTTGGCATCTGATGGAGGGAAAAACCCTGGACATTCATATGTCCTTTGGATTATTTAACTCTCATCTGAGGCTATGTTTTTATTTGCGGGTGGGAAGAACATCCATTTATTGTTTGCTGCCAGTACACACCCCAACCGGGAAATTGAACCTGCAAACTAAGAACGTGCCCTAACTGGGAACCAAACCAGCAAACTTCTGGTGTATGGGACTATCCTCCAACCAACTCAGCCACCTGGTGAAGGTTCCTTTGGGTTGTCTCTGACGATATCAGTAAGTTAGCAAAGTTAAAGTTATGTGTATGAATGGTTTGCTCATGCTTGGAATCTTGAAAATGGGTAAATGACTCAAACCTCTAAAACGTCTGCTTCCCCTCCTCAACCAAACACTTACCTTTTATTACCCATGAACCATCAAGGCCATGTCAACTAGAAATGGGATTACCTGTAGCAGCCCCTGTAAATTATGGGCATAGTTTTTCCAGGAAATGTTTGCAATTTTACCAATATGAGTGCAATGCAGGGATAAAGATTTGAGAGAAATGTAACTCAGATATTTCCGTTTACCCTGGAATTTAAACACCAAGAATACAACAAATACTGAAAACTAGATTCCTAGAGGAAAAGGAGTGCTGAAATTTTTAATGAGAATAGGCTGCCCCCTGCTGGACACTAGGAAGTCTCTGTGATGGCACTGCAGATCTGGTTGCCTCAAAGTTTCCCAGAAAGAGTAATACTTGGGAGTAAAAGAAAACAGCATGGCAATAAATTTAAACTTTGGTATTATTTTTCAAAATACTTCCAGTAATAACAATGTGGAAACACAATTAAAGAAAACTGACCACAGAAAAATGAAAGGGATGCGTTTTTTAAAAATTCATAAGATACTGTGAAACCAGCCCCCTTTTCTCTATAACTCCACAAATATTTCACTGGCAAGGAAAAAAAAAAAAAAAAGGAACATATTATAGGAAATACTAGGGAGGTTTAAAGACATTATTATTAGGAAGAATAGGCAGAAAGAAGCCAAAGTCCTGAATTAATACATGGTGTTTTTTTGGCTGGTTGAGTGAACACATTTCAGGTTGTTTCTCTCAAAATGAGATCAACTTTTGCTCCTATGTCTGAGGGGGCAGCAGCAGCCCCGGACACGATGCTGAAGTCTTTACTATACTTGTGTCAAATAGAGCTAAGTATATGACATCTACAAAGCAGTTACCCCCAACATGTCCTGAGCAGGAGGGCCTAATACCCCCCCCCCCCCGCCCTTTTCCCCATTCTCCTACTCAAAACAGCAGTGCCAAAGGATGGGGTTGGAGACTTCAAGGTGAGGCCGTCTTCCTGAAGGTTGGATCTGCCTGCTCAAACTCTTTCCTCCACCTAGTAAGTAAATACAGCACTTGAAATTGCCAAAATTAGCAGTTCCCTTTTTCCAAATGTGTTGTCATTCAGATATACTGAGAGGAGAGAATCAATGGGAAGAGAACTAGAGTAAATTATTAACATCCATTAGTGTACTTCAGAACCTTATTATTTGTTTCCCAGAAAGCAGGGCTTAGAGCGAATGGAAGGTAGGGCAGGGAAGGTCTAATGGCTGGAAAAAGGAGAGAAAAGGGTTGGGGGAGGTGAAGAGGCCTCAGGTGGTCATTGGAAAAGGAAAACAAACATTTTGCCTACTTACCTTGGATATTTGGTGTGATTACTTGCCTTCTGATTTCTAACATCAGTAACACTGGATTTTAGAAAAATCACCTAAGGAGTTTTTAAAAATAAAATAAAGATGCCTAGGTCCATCTAGGACCACTAACTCAGAATTCCACGAAGACTAGTGGGAGCTCACAGACAGTGCAGTTTTTTAAAGGGCTCTGAGGAGATTCTCTCATGCAGCTCTGGTTGAGAACCACTGTCCCCAGGTGACATCTTCTCCAGTGCTGAGTGCGATGCCACAGAGGCAGGATGCAAAAGGACCAAACAGCATACCCTTCTCTTTAGGTGACTTGGGATTTAAGAGTTAAAATGGCAGAGTACGGACCAAAGGCACCAGTTGCCAACCACTGTTTCTGCAGGCAAATGAAGGTCAAAGAGAAAGTGTCACAAGGCAGGTTTTGGCTGATAGCTATGGTTATAGGTTTGTGATAAAGTTTTAACTCATGTAATCTTTTGGCTGTTAGAACCATTGGGAGTCACCTGCTTTATATTTTTATCTCTAGGCAGGTAAGGACAGAACTAGCAGCCCAGAAACAAGAAGCTAAATCAAAAATTAAAAGTCCTACTACCTTGAAGTATCTTATGAAGATGCCTTCAGATTTGCTTATAATTTTTTTAATGCTCATATCCAGGTAAAATGTTATTTAACCCAATTGTTAATTTAATTACAACTATTTATTCTAAGGTATAACAGGAGTTCCCAATCTGTCTGTGCCACTACAATTCTGTAATCTCATATCCTTTATCTGAATCTCCTTCATTTCATTTATCAAATCTGTTGGTTACAATTTGTTTCAATGTCAGGTCTATTTATGTTGAACTCCATAGCTGAGGGAGCCAAAACAGATTTCAGTTTTTCAAATAATCACTTGCTACTTGATATTACTGAATTAGGATATATCACTACAAAGTCATCTTGCAGTTAGGTTTCCTTTTCTGAGCAGGGCCTGCACTTGACAGTAACAGAACTCGGGCTCACTTCTGATGGTCAAGCTTTCTCATCATTCAGATGATCTCCTGGGCTAAGTCTGAGCCATCAAAATCAAGTAATAAGAGAAAAATTCAGTGAAGGTACCCAATCTCTCTTTTTAGAAGGTACTAGGAGGAATTTGCTTTTGTGTGAAAGCTTGTGTACTCAGAATTCCTAATATATACACAGTATCAAGCCTCATTTACATCTTCTAAATGGCCCTTCGGGTACTATAGGACATAGAGCTTGCTGTGTTTTCTACAGTCTAGAAATCTGCCCAATAGAAAGCTATAGTGTGTATTAGTTTCAGGTTTCTTTTTGCTCTTCTTTCTTCATTGTCCATAAACACTCACAGATCCAACATGCTCAGGGAACTGTGTTAATGTGTGGCTTGGTCTCTGCTCCTACACAGGCCAGCAATGCTCTGGAGAGACAGGCTAACAAGGGATTACGTCTATGTCATTAGTAAGGGCCATAGGTGCTCAAGAGGGTTAATTACAGAGGCCTGAAGTCCAGAAAGGTTTCTTAGAAGAGAGGGAGACTTGAGCTGGCTCTATAAATAAAAGTAGCAAACAGAGAAGGATGACCTTTCTAGATAGGGGGAAATAATTATATTAATAAAACATCTATCTTGGGAGAAAGAAATCAAACTAAGTTTCCTGGGCATTTCGGCCCTATGGAAAGAAAATCATATACCAATAATATAAAACCAGATTGACTTTGACAAGATGTGAGGTATATGAATATTAAGAATTCATTCACAAAAAAAGTTGTTTGGCCGAGTTTTATGCTTAGTGAGATAAGCCAGTCAGTGAAGGACAAATACCATATGATCTCACCCATTACAGGACAATAATGAACAAAACTAACAACAAGCAAAACAGAACCAAATATATGAATACAGTGAATAGGCCTTCAGTGGTCAGGGGGAAGGGGGAGGCAGAGGCAAGGAAGGGGAGCAGTTTAGACAAGAACCTAGTATAAAGGAACCATGGACATGGGCAACAGGTGGGATTGACTTTGGGGGGAATGGGTGGGTGGGGAGGGGGACAGAGGGGAGCTAAAAGGGGATGGATGTAATATAACAACAATAAAATTTTTAAAAAAGAGAGAGAAAAAAAAAGTTGTTTGGCCCCAAAAAACTCCTGAGAAAGGGGGAAATTACCTAAATGTTAGACATTACTAGTACAATTCTATGACTATTAAGATCCTCACATGATGAAAATTCTTAATCTAAATAAAACCATAAGACAAACCCTGAAACTCTCTTTTAGTTACAACACTAACATACTAATTCCTCCTATGCATCATTTTTCCACAAATAACATAAAACTAACCCTCAATGGGTTTCCCAAAATATTCAGAGTAAATATTTTGAGCAATCTGGACTACAGAAGGAAAGTTGCACACTAAGAGGTTGGAGTGAGGTACGCGTGGAGTTGAGCTTCAGTTTCCAATCTCCACCAAAGATAGAAAAGCTCAAAAAGCAAGAGAGAAAATATCAACTTAAGGAAAAGAAAATCAAACTGCCAAGATTTATTTAACATTTTTCTTTCACAAAAAATACAAGTATGTAATGTAAACACGGACACATGAAGTAAAGCACAGGATTGTGCAAATAAATTGGACAATACTCTTGCTTCTGCACTGTACTGCTTCTTGATTCCATCTGCAGCATGAAACACATGGTTATATATACTGGATAAATTGAAGGCAACATTCATTTAGATTTACTGAAATACCAGAGAGCCTCTGAAATCTAGCAATGCCATAGAGAAGTATGATCCCCCTCACAAAAAATTTTAAAAATTAAAAACTAAAGTTGAGCACATGTCCATTTATCAATTCACCAATGTAGGCAGGTAAGAATGAATTTTAATGGGCCTGTGAGGGCAAAGATTAAATTGTGCCTCTTTTCGCTCTATAGAGAAAATAAGATTCACCAGATTACAAGCAGAGCTGCCTAACACTGGTCAGAAGACAGCACAACCACAGTGAGTTCTTATCTGAATAAATCCCTTGAAATGCAAAATGCAACGAAGGACTGCCATTGGCATTTTGTCCAAGTGGTCATTTGAGATCTAATGTCACAGAATCACACGTGTGTTTTTACTGTTGTTTCCCAGAACTCCACAATAGGAAAAATGACCCAAATAAAGGGTTGTGATTAAGAACCACCTTGATTAGTAATACAGAAAATAGGCTTCGATTTTCTGTGATTATCCCAAGATTAAAATAATCAGTCTTCTTTCTTATCAGATGTCAACTATCAGGGAACAGGTAAACTTTGATAATAGATGCCTATTACACAGTGTGGCTTAGTAATGGGTCTCAGCGTCATAAGGCTCAGTGCTCAGATATGGCTGCTTAAGAGATCAGAGTCTTGGATTGTTAAGTACTCCCACTGCACTCAGCTCCATAATCAAATGTTACAGATTCCAAATAAGCTATAGCTTTTTTTCCCCCTAGATATTCAACAATCTATGAAGAAATAAATACCTCAGATACTTTATCCTTATAATGGGCAGAGTAGTCAGCTCAGGCTGAACACTGATTCTCTAAAAGGGGAAATGTTACTGTGACCAGGTGTTCTGAAATCTTTTTCCCAGGCAAAGTTAAGATTGCTGAGACTGAGATTTTAAAATATGTTTATAAATGTGTTTTTATCATGTAAAAAATTAGCCTTTATATCAAAGACCATTCGTTTTCTATCCCTGACCTATAGATTGGCTTAGCATTTTGCCATTTCCTATGCTCTCCCTAAAGAAAACTAAAATCAGGTTGTAAAAGGAACAGGAATTGATACTCCCCAGGAATCTCTGGGTCAATCATAACCTTTTTTGTGCTATATGACAGTAAGTTGTTGCTCAGAAGCATTTTTTCATGTGAAAGATGGTAAAATGGGTCAGCACATTACCCCTTTGATTTACAAAAAGCCACTCATCATGGACCTCCATTACCGAAAGCTCTTACATACCTCTGCGGCTACTGTGAAGCACATGCAGTAAGTACATTATTAATGTAGGTATGGTAAGAGAGTTCTCAAAAAATTCTCTATCCTGGAGTCAGACCAAATGTGCCAATATTTGGAAAAAAGTAATCAGGTATTGAGAAATAAACACCAGAAACTTGAAATCAGCCAGTGGTATCTTCACTCTCTAGTTACCATTCTGCAAGACCTGCTGATCCCAGATCTGCCTTCAGAGGAGAGGATTTTTATGTGATGACCAGCCATTTCTTCCCTTTTTACTTCTTTTGTCCTCTCAGGATCAGTTCCTATTGAATGCCCTTCTCTTTGAAAAATGAACGATGGAAATTCTGAAAAATAGATTCAACCTATTTGCAGATACTAGACACATTTACTCTTAGGGAAATAAGGCACCTATTATGTTACCCCAGAATGACAATGGACCTAATACTGGATCCTGTGTAGCTACAAAGGAGCATGACTTTCAAACATGGGCACTACCTTCCTGCCACTGGTCAAGCTATATACCATGAAGCATTGCTGTGATGAGAATCTAACCAACAGAAACACTGAAGGCTCCCAAGACCTCAAAAAAATACAGATAAAATGATTTGTTAAAATACAAAGTCAGATTATCAATCAGATCTCTGGCCAACCTCACCATTTTTTCCAATAATGATCAGATGGGAAGTTGGGCAACCTAGGTTCTAGTCCTAGTGCTATTACTGGCTATGTGATCTTGTGTGACTTTCCCCTCCCCTCAGTTTCTTAATCTGTAAAATGGATATAAAACCACTTGCTTTATCTTACATTGGCTTATCTTACATTGTGACTGAGGATCAAATGAGGTTAATGCAAAAGTGCTTTATAAACTAGGAAATAATGTATGTAAAGTAATAGTACGTACTTATTAAAGTATTAGGTCCTTATAATTGCCTATTGGACAAGAAGTGCCCCATGCAGGATGTGCTTTGCAATACACAGACTCGAAAATAGGTACTATAAATATACACCAGTCTTTTTCACTAGAATTGTTTAAAAAAAAGAAATTCTCAATTTCCTCAGAAATGGCCACAGAACACATTATTTAAAAGTATAGTATTACCCAAATCTACCAATTGACGGAATTAATTTTCTCCAAATATGTCCACTAATATCTTTAAACAAGGAAGCCTTGAATTCAAGAAACAGCATGCTAAAGCTTAAAAAAAAAATTAACCCTCATAGTTACCATTTGTTATAAAGAAGGTAAAATGAAAATAAGAGGCATCCTAAATCATGAAATTAGGTCATTTCTCAAATGGTTGCTTTTCCTGAGCTATCTCCAGGACAGGGTCCTAGTCCTACGAAATGCTTTAGAGAAGCTTAGTCTTGCCGGAGGTGAGAAGGGAGTGCCAGGAGGCAACTGGTTGTGCTGATTTTCAGCTTGAGAATTTGAATGAGAAGTCTGCTAGAAGCTGCGCAACAGCTTTGGTGGAGAAGCCCATACAAGCTTGTTAGTTCTCAGGTACCAGAGTGGGGAGAACAGCTTGACATAACCATCCAGCTCAGAGTTTTCAATTCTTCCTCTGGTTTGATTCTGCTCTCCTCTGGTCTAATAAATAATTGAACAGAAGAAAAATAATGAGATATGAAACACTACATCTACCTGCACTTTACGGCTTTTCTCTGCCTAGCTGCAAAAAGTTTACATGCAGAACAGAGACATGAGCAAGAAGTGAATTTGATTGACTTTGACTAGTCCAGAGCACCCAGATTCCAGTATCTGTGTCAGATGGCCTTTATTACACATGTTACAAGTGGTGACTTTGAGTTCTGTCAGTGGAATCATCAGAACAGATGGCTGTTCTCTGGGGCCACTGGCATGTTGCTAACCTCCACTCTTCTTCCTGGTCTGCTTTGCTTTCCGGGCTTTGAGGATGGTGTAGTTCGCATACACTGTGTACTGATCTGACAGGAAGGGGACATAAAATGCCCGCAGCAGCTTTGAAGATCTGAAAAACAAGGGGGAAATAAAAGAATTTTATCATTTGAAAGAATTAACTAATGGTATTGAAAATGATTCAAGGAAATAAACTAAAGTTCTACAAAGGATTATATTTTATATAAGCAGCACCCAAAATGTCTGTTATTTAGCTACTAGGTTGTGATAAAAGACTTGTTTAAAACCAAGTTACCCACACAAAAAGACAACCAGTCTCCTATCAAGCCACAGCATGACCTTTCAAACAGTTCCAAGTCTTAACTTTGCATTAGAATAAACCACAGGAAAGTTCCAGGCCAATCGAAAAACTGCTATTACTGAAATAAATTCTTAAAACCCAATGGTTTCTGCAGCAAATAAAGTGTTGAGATGCTCAAATGACCCTGGCTCTAACAGTAAATTTTCCTAAAGAGATAAAGAAGGATACATCCTGGGCTTCCTTGGAAATTCTTAAGTCAAAGAGACTTACACACAAGCTCATGTCATGACATGTCCCTGGCAAGTTATAATATATATATGTTATTAAGATATATGGACAGATGAAAACCTGAATTTCTTGAGTTTCTGAAGAACTGTGAAAAATATTTTACACTATCAAACACTTAACATTGGACAAACACTGGGGAAAGTGCTTACACTTTTTTTTTTTTTAAGATTTTTATTCATTATTTTTAGAGAGAAGGGCAGGGAGGGAGGAAGAAAGGGAAAGAAACCTCAATGTATAGTTGCCTTTCACCTGTCTCCTGCTGGGGACCTGACTGGAGACCTGGGTATGTGCCCTGACTGGGAATTGAACCAGTGACTTTTGGGTTTGCAGACTGGCGCCAATCCACCTAGCCATACCTGCCAGGGCCACTTTAAAAGATATTTAATCCATCCAAAAACCCTCAGAGAAAGGGATTTTATCATCCCTATTTTATAGCTGGGAATGGAGGCTTACATAGATTGAATAACTTGTTCAGGGTCACATAGTAAGTGACAGGGCTCTCCTTCACATCCAGATTTGATTCCAGATTCCGCACTCAACCACCATGGTTTATCCCACACACCAGGAACAGGTTTCCAGGATTCATTACTTTGTAGAAAAAGTGGGAGTGATAGTTTCAAATCCTATTATCAAGCATCTCTACTTCTTTTTTTTTCTTTTTTAATTTTATTGTATTATATCCATCCCCTTTTTTCTGCCCCCTATCCCCTTCCCCACCCACCCATTCCCCGCAAAGTCAATCCCACCTGTTGTCCATGTCCATGGTTCCTTTATACTTGGTTCTTGTCTAAACTGCTCCCCTTCCTTGCCTCTTCCTCCCCCCACATTACTACTTCTTGACAGTGATTTCTGAGTCAAAAAAAAAAAAAAAAGAAAGTGACTGCCACCCTACACAAGTTAGCTGAAGGGTGATCCATTGCTAGTCCTTTCCCAGACTCTAAACTTGTAAATGTCATGTCAACGTGGCATTTGTCCTGGCAGCCTGCCCCTGGGGCTGACAGACTCCTGCAACGCCTGTACACAATGATATCGTGCTTGGCATATACACCTCTTAAAGGCTTTCCAACTGGGACACTGGCAGTGCTCTCTGCTCAACAGCGATACACTTTACTCCAACAGCTACCAGTTCAAGGGCTTTGCTAGAGAAAAGAAGCTCAGAAGAGAGAAACCCAAGATTTATCAGCAGGGCTCCTACAAACAAAAGGAACAGGTGGAGGAAGCACCTACCTAAGTCAGAAAGAAAAGTGAACTTATTCTTTTTGTCCATGCTGCACAGATAAGAGGAAGATCAGAACAAAAGACTGTAAGGTAGAATAAACTCCTGCAAGCTTAAGCATAGTAGAGAATGGTTAAAACTAATTAAGTATCACTTCCATTCCAGTTGACTCCACAATAAAAGCTTCATTAATAGTGTCAGCATGTATTGTCAGTCAACTCAGCCCTTGGTATAACACTAATGCCACTGGGCCCAATTTTAGTTTTTTACCTTCTTTTTGGAACAATTCCTTTGTATTTGGGATGGTTAATATTTCATAATGTAGCCCTGGCTGGTGGCACAGTGGATAAGGTGCCAGCCTGCAAATCCAAAGGTTGCTGGTTGGATTCCCAGTCAGAGCACATAACCAGGTTGCAAGCCAGGTCTCTAGCCAGGTCTGTAGCTGGAGGCAGGTGAAAAGCAATCATACATTGATGTCTCTCTCCCTCTCTGCCCCTTTCCCTTCCCCTCCCTCTAAAAAAACAATAAAATCTTTTAAAAATAAAAAACTTAAAAAAAAAAAGAATGATGCAAAAGTGAAATAAGTAATCACTATTACATTACCCTTCAATTTTCTTATTGCATTGCCCAAAGTATTGCATCATCTTTAAAACTGCATCATCTATAAAAGACTGCAGACTATCTTTGCAGTCTGCTTAGCTTTCATTGAACACAGTTGAAAATTCAGAATTTAAGAAATTTCAATCCATAATGGCCATGAGAAGAAAACTGACAAAGACTCTACTGGGCAAAGACACAGATGAAGGTGAAGAGGCAGGGCAGCTCTCAAGACTCTGAGGATGGTGGTGAGACTGATGACACAAGAAAAATATATGCATCTGCGAATGACAATATACTAAATGAATTTTCTCAAACTCAAGAATTAATGACCCTGGCTGGTAGCACAGTGGATAAGGCGCCAGCCTGCGAACCCAAAGGTCGCAGGTTCGATTCCCCAGCCAGGGCACATAACAAGGTTGCAAGCCAGGTCTCCAGTCAGGTCTGTGGCTGGAGGCAGGTGAAAAGCAACCATACATTGATGTCTCTCTCCCTCTCTGCCTCTCTCCCCCTCTCCCTTCCCTTCTTTCTGAAAATAATGAAATAAAGTCTTAAAAAAAAAAAAAAACAAAGTAGGTATAAAGCTGCTGTATTTAAAAAAAAAAAAAAAAAGAATTAATGAGCAAACCATGTATTTCTAAGAAGAAAAGGAGATAAGGTACTTTCATTCATTTAGTCATTCAAGAGGGCTTTATCAGGCAATATTTTGCAACAGGAAACTGGACCATCCTGTTATGCTAACAGGGCATATGACCATCTTATTGCATCTTTTATGAGATCTGTGCGTCAAATTTTATTTGATAAAGTTTGTAAGTGAGCAAATGCTGAAGGCAGGTTCATAAATAAAGGTGACTGGAAGGATATAGATGATAAAAAATAATAATTAAATGAACTGACCATTTTAATTGATATTTACAAATCTGAAAATGAAAATGCTTGAATTATAGAGCAAAAAGAAATAGCTTTTTGTCCTCTCTTTGAATACTAAAGGTTTCAGAAAATTCTTTCAAATTTGCATTTTGATGATACAAGTGCAAGAACCAGAATAAGCTAGAATCTATTAGATATTAGGCTGAAGCCCAGAACCAGTATTTTTAAAAATTTTATTGATTATGCTCTTACAGTTGTCCCAGTTTCTTTTCCCTTTGCCCCCCTCCACCCAGCACTGCCCATCTCTCCCCCTTAATTCATGTCCATGGGTCAAACATGTAAGTTCTTTGGCTTTACCTGTTCCTGTACTATTCTTAACATCTCCCTGTCTATTCTGCAACCACCAACTATGCTTCTTAATTCCTGGGCCTTTTCCTCTTTCTTTCCCCTTCCTCCTCCCAGCTGACATCCCTCCAAATGTTCTCCATGTTTATGATTCTGTTCCCTCTCTGGTTGTCTGTTTAGTTCTTGTTTTGATTTTTAAGATTATGTTGAGAGTTGTGAGTTTATTTTTTTTCTTTAATGTTCATAATTTCAATCCTCTTTTTCTTACGTAAATCCCTTTAACATTTTATATAATAATGGGCTAGTGATGATAAACTTCTTTAGCTTTACCTTGTCTAGAAAGCACTTTACCTGCCCTTTCATTCTCAATGCTGGCTTTGCTGGATAGAATAATCTTGGTTATAGGTCCTTGCTTTTCATCACTTTGAATATTTCTTGCCAGTCCCTTCTTGCCTGAGTTTTTGAGAAATCAGCTGTTTTTTTGTTTGTTTTCTTTTAAGATTTTTTTCATTATTTTCAGAGAGAAGATCAGGGAGGGAAGAAGAAAGGGAGAGAAGCATCAATGTATGGTTGCCTTTCACCTGCCTACAGCTAAGGACCTGGCTGGAGACCTGGCTTGCAGGCTGGTTATGTGCCCTGACCGGGGAATCGAACCAGTTACCTTTGAGTTCGCAGCCTGGTGCCTATCCATTGAGCTACACCAGCCAGGACTCAGTTAATAGCCTTAAGGGAACCCCTCTGCAGGTAACTCTTTTTTTCTCTTGCTGCTTTTAAGATTCTCTCTTATCTGAGGGAAGATGGCGACAGAGTAGAGAGCAGTGCTGATGGTGTTCTCAAGTACCAAAGCAGCTAGAGGACAGGATAAGGAGCGTGAGACGTCTTCAGGACCCTAGGAATTGGAACGGACAGCATCTGGACACAGGGGAGCAGAGCCCAGAGGCAGAGGAGGCCAGCGGGACAGTAGGTGAGGCGTTCCCGACCGACCGG